>BMAV01002687.1:0-13814 GCA_019973955.1 Trichonephila inaurata madagascariensis
TTAAAGTTTTTAAAGGGTAGGGTTGTTAGCCCTACACTCAACCCCCGAATATATATATACTCTTTGTCATAAAAATTTCCGCACGAAGAACAAGTCGTCAAATTGAAACGAAATTTTTCATAACTAACTACTACTTTGATATAAATAAGTGATTACAAAATCAAAGGAGAAAAATCATTCATTGCAGTAAAAAGTACAAATAAACGGAAGTTTAAAAGTTTTTTTGGGGCCCCTCTGTTTGAATGTCACATATAGGGGTATTGGGGAACAAGTTGTATCATGCCCCGGCTTCTTCCACATTTGCTGAAATGCCTTTTTTTGCCAAACTCTTTGGCTATTCAACTTGCCGTCCCAAATGATCCACGATATGCTCGACTGGTGACAAATCTGGGGACCTGGAAAGCAATTGAAAGATGATAATATGGCGGAGGCAATCTTGTGACATCCTTTCGGTTTGGGGCTGTACTTTGACTTGTTGAAAAAGAAATTGTTGGGAGCCCAAACCAGGTAAAAAACATGTAGCTGAAGGACGCCATAGACGTAACGCTGGGCTGTCATTTTGCCATGGATCAATATTGGGAGTGGCATTGTAGAGCAACGGACCCCTACCATCCACCACTGCTAAAAAGTGTGTGCGCTGTAACGTGAAGGCAGGATTGAGCAATTCACCATGGGGCCTTCATACACTAACATGATTGTCAACACTGCTCAGATTGAATCTAGATTATTGTTGAAGATGAACTGGTTCCATTCCATCTCAGCCCAATCCCCTCGTGCGTGACACTACTCCAAATGGAGGCATCGTTGGTGGTTGTGATTAGCATCACACGTGATGGGCGTCGCGATACCAGATGTCCTTCAGCCAGGCGCCTTGCTAGGGTAAGGAGCCAGTAGTGAAGGTGCTGCCTATCTCTGGATAGTGGCCAATGAGGCAGTTGGCGCTCTACGGGCGCTTGTCGTATGATGTAAAGGTCTGCTCGACGACTGGTTTATCGAGGCTGTCGCAAACCTGTTCGCCGTGTAAATGACATCTTTTGTCCACTGGTCTCAATACCTCTTTACAGTCAAATCAGAACGGCCTACTTGACGAGCAACTTGCCGAGCCGACCACCCAGCTTTCATCATCCTAATATTTCTTCCCCTCTCAAACTCTGACAGCTGTGTATTTCGTCTCCAATGGCGGTGCAACGGTATGTCTACTTCAGTGTTCTCTTTGCATAAGATTAAGTACTCTCAAACAAGCTCTATTTATCTCTTCTATACTCTAAAGAGAACGAATCTCCCTTAACTAGCATTACGCAATACTCAATCACGCTGCATTTCTACCCGACATGTACCTTCATGCCAAGTTTCGTTATGATCCCATAATTATTTCTTGGTGCGCAAATTTTATGGCAATGAATATACATGTATGTGTGAGTGATAGTAAAATAATTCTTCAAGAAAAAAACAATGGCGAATCCAGTAGCAAATGATATGCAGTTTGGAACAAATATAAATGAGAATTAAACTCCCTAAATTACCGAGAAAGAATAAAACACTGTTCATTTATAGTTAAATTTAAAGTAATTCATACAAGCAATTATAATTAATTAAATTTTTTGAATTTGTTGTTTTTCTGGATCCGGAATTTATATTTTAGCTTTTTTAGAATATTTTGCATGATATTTATTTTAAACATTATCTTGCGGTGTTATTTTAATTTTTTATCTTAATCAAGACTTTTGGTTATAAAAAATTACATTGAAATATTTAAAAAACAATGATAAAATATTATTAAAATTGCATAATTTTTTTCTCTAAAAATAAAATAACCAGTATGATTTAAAAATATAATTTAAAAATTTGAACAATTTTGTAACTCAAGGCTTTCTTTTGTAAAATATAGTAAATTAATGGCATATTGATTTACATACCAGGGTAACGCTTTCTTACTCTCTCAGTAGTATTATTTGCTCAAATCTCTTTCAGGGTCCCTTGATACAAAGGAAAGGGTTTCGGGGGGTATTATCTGTTTTAAGAAAAACTCAATTTTAAAACTTTTTTGCTCTGAAAAAGGCAAAATATTTCTTAGTGACAGAGTGAAGCTATTGTGTCGTTGTTTAAGAAGTTCAAGTTTAAAAATATTTGTATAGTTATATTTCTCTTAAAATAAAGTTACGGTCGTTATCTAATATTTTCATTCGTACTGTATTATGCAGAGAATCAGAGATTGAGACAACATTTTCCCCATTGGGAATACAGCATAACTAAAGTTCTTTTCAACCTTTAGTTAATAAGGCTTTTCTGAGATAGGATGTCATTTATGTTATGGGAAAATTTTTTGACATCTGATCCTAAATACTTTTTAAACCTTATAAAAAAACTTATCTCTGGTTTTATGACAAGCATTTGTAAAGAAAAAAAAGTATTATTATGCTATTTCGAAGATAAATTGAAGGGTTTTTTTAAATACCCTTAATAAAGGATATTTTCTATAGATATTCCAACTGTTAAGATCTAAATATATCATCTATTAAAGAAGCTAATCTTTTTGGTAATGTACGATTTTATTTGGGAATCCCTTTTCAGAATGAAATAGTTGTTATCTTTTGTCACATTAATTTTATGTTTCCTTATCAATCGTTTGGCTCTGATAATTATATAACAATAAATAATTCGTTAAACTGATTTGTTTGTTTTACGCAACGATAACTGTTTGGTAACGATATGTTTAGAATTTTAAAAAATACTTTATTTCTTAAATCATGGCTTATAATTTTCACCACCTGATCCTCATTTTGTTGAAGTATTGTCTTCATAATAAAGCGTGGTACTTATGTATTATCACAACAATGTCAAATTTCAAGATAACTCGCCGTTGGCAACCCTGACTTCTCATATATCATAGGCACTGAATTGGCAACCATGTGTTTCGTGTCATATAATGTTCACCAATACGTTTGTGACAATACGTAACTACCTAAAACATTTGTTGGATAGAAAAAATGCGAGAGATATCCGTTGTTAATATGTAAAGATAAATCCACATATTACGACGAATAGTTAATACGGCCTGTAAGAAAACATAAACATTTTACATTTCTTTTATGTTATAATTTTATGAATTAAATTTTAATACTAAGAAAACATTTCTAAAACTTGATAAATGATTACTCACATATTGTTAAAAAGTCATAGACATTTAATTATCTCAACATTGATTAAGTATTTATTAAAAGGAAAACGAAGATTAAAAATAATTTTTTCCAAACTATACATAATTACAATAAAATTCACAGAATTTATATTTGGATATTTTTTGTAAAATTCTGTAAATTTCTTAAATAAATATTCTTAAGAAATTTTAACTAATAGTGTAAATATTTTCGATATATAATCAGTACTATACATATTAAAATTCTGCTATAAAAAAAGTTTGAATATGAATAAAAGAATAGTTTTGAAGCGTTGATAGTTAATATTTTTCAAATTACAATTTAGTACTTTGCATTATATATATCGATGTATCCAAAGAAAAAATTTGTATAAAAAAATCAATTGCGAACTAATTACATAGATTTCAAACTAGGATAAAAAGTTTCTGAGACTTAAGTAATTTTAAAAAAAAATAATGAAACATACACATACCAACAAATGTAAATTTACAAAAAAATTGGAATAATTTTATTCATAAAATTATCAGTTGAAATATTTTTATATAAAAATACATGCAAATTATTTTACAAATATGCATATAGAATTCCAAAATTATTGTAATATACACATTTTTTGTGAATCAATATTTTTTTTAAAAAAAATATTTACTTGAAATTAAAGAAATATATTTAATAGTAGTTTGCCATTTTTTTTATGTAATTTTATGATTACAAAGCAATATGAGAAAGATATAAAATAGCCACTGAGGGATAATACGCATTTATTTGAGATTGACAGAAATTAGTAAGTTCTTGAATCTGTAAGCTATATATCTTTCCACGCATAATATGAAGCAGAGAAATTTCTTGAATACAGTTTTATAAAGCACCGTTTGTATACTATTCTGATAGATTCCTTTGAAACCTCTAAATTTGTATTAAAAGACTAATTTTTATTGGCTTATAGACCCTATAGCTTATAGCCCATTCTGAACCATTGAATAAAGTTTGCTTGTAGTTTTAATTAAAAGGAACAAAAATTAAAGAATTGCAGCTATGTACAGAGAGTAAAAAGTCTAAGGTGTAACATACTCGCATTTTTGTTGTGTTACTATTGCCACCTGATCGACAAAGGCCAGATAAAGGCCCACGAAATTCATAATGGAAAAGAGCTCAGTGACACCTGTCGTTAGCCGTAGCTTTCAGCACCATGCAAGTGACAGAACGATTTAGCTCGGTTTCACCCCAATTTTGAGGGAGAACACCCTGGGGGAGATCAGAGGCTTCCCACTTCTCTTTCCCTTCCACCAACCTCACGAGAGCCCTTGCGGTTCGACGGCTATTTAAAGTAATCCCATGCCACGAAGTCACTGTATATTTACAAACATCCATGTCCTTCTCCGGGATTCGAACCCAGTCCCAATGGCACATCAGACAGCGTTGCTAATCCACTATACGGGATGGACGACCTAACATATTTTTATAAAGAAAATTATATCTAAAATATTAAAATTGAATAAAAATTATTCGATGTTTAATTTATATTTTACAATAAAACTCAAATGTTATCAAGTTTTTAAAGAAAATTGAAGAAGGAAAAAGCTGTCATTATATACATATTTTATGTTATTTCAACGAAAATTAGTTTCATATTTTTCCTGTGCCTTAAAAAAAGTTCCAAAAATAAATAAAATTCTGTTTGTTAATCGAGATTTTTCTTTTTGCGATTTAAAAACAAGTAAAAGTAGAGTTATAATTAAAGCTGAATAGTTAATAAATGTTTCTTATTATAAAAAGATATGAAATCCGTTCAACAAAAAAGGTGTAATATATCATTGATCACAAGGGCTTTACTGAATGTTAATATTGTTCTTTCAGTATTTTTAAATAACAAATTATCTTCTCTCTTACAGCTGTACATCTTATTCTCTGGTGAATTTCTAAAGGAAATCTCAATTGTTTGAAACATGAAAACAAGCTATTAATAACAAAAGATGAAAAGCTTTTGTCACGAACAATATGTGGTTCTTTTTGATCATTATAATTATTTTGTTTTACATTTTAATTGGTTGCACAACACCACAGACTTTTAAATTTTTCTCTCGCAGTGAATAGTTCTTAGTGTGCTCATTTGTTATGGTGAATTAGTGATAATAAGTTGTTTTCTCGAGGGAAGTTTAAAAGGAAACCATGTATTGAAAGGATAAACTAACAATTCATTAAAAAAAAAAAAAACAGTCGTAAGTTGTTTTTTTATTACTAAATGTATACACTTAATTTTTGAATTAAAATTTCATACATAAAAAAATATGTCATTTTTTAAAAACAATACCATGCTTGCTTCAGGGCATGAAAGAAAACAATTGTGTTTAGTTTTACTATTCATTTTAATTTAAGATGCATTCCAATTTAAATAAAAATAATGTTTTTGTGAATTTCTATTAGAAAAAAATAATCAAAGATTATTTAAAGGCTATGGACTTCGTTATTTTTTTGCCGAAGTTAACGCGTGTGAACAATTTATAATAAGTACACATGTTCAAAAACAATTTTTGAACGGATATTTCTATATATTGCGGGAAAATGAAATTATGGCTTTCATCAAACCTCTGAGAATGATGACTTCACGGATGATGTTAAAATAACGTCTCTTTCAAGTAATTTCCCTGATGTAAGTAAGTGATGTTATCAAATCCCCGAACAGTTTCAGTGAAATGATAAAATGAGCAAGTCAGAGCATTTGTAAAGCTATATTTTTGCTTGTTACCACTCCCTTTTACCTCCCCTCTCTCCTCGTCCATTTCAGGAAGCGCCGGGCTTCTGACGTGAAGCAAAAAAAAATGACCTAAATATCATATTTTAATTTTATTTAGTAATATTCTTTGCATTATTATGTTTTGATTGATATATCACTTTTGTATGTCTCAAAATAAGAAACTGAATAAAACATCAATTGAAAAATGTAAACAAACAAATCAGGGAATTTAAACCACGTTCCCTTTATAGATAAAAAAATCTTTTTGATAATAAAAAAATGCTATTTTCAAAGGCGAAATAAAATCTAAAAGAAGGTGTTACAAATAAAGCAGGATATTTCTGAAGCACTACATTAATGTATAATTAAAAAAAAATAAATGTTTCAAATTCTACTACAAATATCCTTTAAAAAAATACCAGCTTTATTATCTAATTATTTTGTCAATTAATATCGCATAAATTTGAAATTAAATGATTATTCTAGCATTAATTACTCTACTTTTAAAATGCACCATATTTGCTAAATAAACACTTTTAAACTATTGACAATATTATTTCATCATTTCCTGAAACAGGTTAGGGATTTGATCAAATCACTTACTTTACTCAGAGAAATCACCTTACCGAGCTCTTATTCTAACACCTTCCGTGAATTTATCATCTCCCGTAGATCTAGAATGATGAAAACCCTAATTTAATCATTTCTCTACGACATATATAATTAGTTCCCACTCTCTGTTTCGAATTTGTTCTCTCTCTCTTTGTATATATATATATCAAGAAATACGTTTAATACGAAAACGCTTAAGACGAAATATAAGTTAAAACGAAAAATACAATGGTCCTTCCTGCAACTGTTTTCTTTTAAGATTCCAATTTCACACATTCCATTGGTGAAAGGAATAATAAAGTGACCAACATCGAACAGTTTGTTAACAATTTGATGCTAAAAAAGACAATGCAAAGAAAAGTATCCGATTATTTTCAAAAAACTAAATAAATGTTTCTATTTTTCAAAAAGCATTGAAAAATTTGTAAATATTATCATTAAGTTCTTGTTTTTATTTCATTGATTTTTTAAATGCATGCATATATACATAACTATGTAAAATAAAATGTACTTTTATAAACTTAATTTTGTTAAATATATAATTTTTTTTTGCAATACTTTTTAACACGAAAATATATTGTAATCCCCTCAATTTCGTATAATGCGATTTGTAATGTATATTATTCGGATTCTATTTCCATTTTTAAAAGCATGAAGATAAAAGTAAATCCTAATCGTCTTGTGAACTCCTAGTAAGATAGCTTCTTAACCCGCGATCACTGCGGGGATTGATTCAGTTAACAGCAACAAGAAAACCTTTCCAGGATTCTTAAAAGAATGCAAAGCAGAGCCCGATTTTTCTGTGCTGCATATTTTAGGTCATTGAACCTTGTCATTGCAACCCCTCTTTCTCGAACGATTGAATGTAATGGACCTTCAAATGTTTATCTGTAGAGCTGAGATCTTCCCATGAAGTAGAGCATTTGTAAAGTTCTGCTCTTGTAATGTTTGAGAAAATTGATTAAAATATTATTTTTCTATACTTTCTATCATTGTCCTTAATTGGAAAGGTATATTTATTATTGGTATATACGTTTTATACTAGTTTATGAAAAAATATAAAATTATGTTTTAAAAAAATAAAAATTTTGTATTTTAGTTTAAATTAATGTATTAATCCATTTTATGCAATAATTTAAAAATTTTATTTGTAAAAGCACAAAAACATCTTGTACTTATAAATATGTATCATACTGACTTAATTTTATTTTTCATAATTAAATACACGTGTTAAAAAAGTTTGGGGTGTTCTCTACACCCCGCGAGTGACCGCGGTAGCAAAAATAAGCGCGAGTGACCGCGGGTTAACTGTAAAATTAATGCAGTTTAACTAGTCTAAGATTTAACTTTCCATTTTTCTAAGCATACAAATTAAAAATAATTTTCTGCAGGGATATTAGTTCTTATTTTTTATGTCATTTGGCAACACTATATTATCAATCCTTACTGTTTATGGTTCAGTAGAATATCGTGTAGTAATATGTCTCATATTTTTATCTCGTTAACGAGAAGTTTTAAAGATTATTTCTTCTTTTATGATTTGGGAGATATTGTTAAACCATAATTCAGCTTTTTTCAAACTGTGGAGCATGCCCTTCAAGGAAGAGGAAGGGGGTGATCGCCTTACGAGGGTGGCACGAACATATTGAAAACTCCCAAAAAAAAGGATTATTTAAAAATTATTAATTTACTGAAAACGACCAAACAAAATACTTTCTGACATAATAAAAAATAAAAGTAGCATTTCCACTAAAATAATATACTTATAAATGCATCAGTAATGCACAAAGTAATTTATAATTAACTTAACAGCAGTAAGTTAGGAAAAGTTTAATTATTACCAGGGTCACCATGGTCTTAACATATATAAAATTATGCACAAAAATGAGCACCTATCTTGATAATTTTTGTACGGTTTATAAATAACCTCTTAACAGCTGATTAAAAGTTTCGTGATTCGTTCCCCAATGCCTTCGTTTTATATGTTGGCACACTTGCGTGATGTATTGGGGGGAATAAATAAGGAAATCCTCAGCAATCACAGTCATGGTCCATTTATTGCATTCCAAAGCCTTCCGAATAATTTTATGGATAGCAGTGTACAGAAAAAATCGTACTTTGGAAAGACGAATATATACGTCCAAGGAAATTAATGCATCAGTTGAGCGAGATGTATATATACGCTAGTGACACTTTAGAGGTTAAAGTCGTATTGTAGTTTTAGCGTCAAAGTTTTGCAAAATTTGAATTCAGTGCATTGTTATTTGTATGAAGGGGCATCCATGAAAATTATGATTGGATATTGGGTCAAAGATATTGAAAGTTTGGAAGCACTGCCATAAGCAAATATTTGAACACACATTATAGAAATGCAATGCCTCCCATCAACCCAGAAGTGTAGCCTATGACCCACAAGCCTTTATTCGCAAAGGTTGTTGTCATTCTCTTTCCCAAATGATAACACAGTGATAAGAGAAACTAAATGTTTCATTTTGACGACAATCTTCCTTAGATAACGGTGATATCCGAAGTGTTTTTACAATGACGATATTTGAAAAAATTTCGTCCTGTATTGCAGCTTGGGATTTGGAAAAAACTTTGATACTAGCAATCTATTTTCAAAAATTAGCAAGAATTTCAGAATGTTTCGGATATCTTTTTGGTAAGCGTACTGGATTGCTACGAGGGTGGAGGCTAAAAAGTTCTGCGTGTTGGTTCCTCAAAGCTATCTTTGAAAGTTTAATGCAGTTTTTATATTTTGATACTTTCTATAGTTAGATTCACTCCTGTTGCACATTTACAGTTGGGTTCTTTAAAATGAAGCTTTAATAAGCTAATATTTTTATAATGTGTGTTAATCAATCTCATAACACTAGTACGAACTCAGTTCGTCTCAAAATAAATTGCAGTTTTTAATGAGTTTTAACGAAAGAAGTTATTTCAAATTATTTTTAAGAGTTCACAGTACCCTACAAAATATTTCAGAATTATCGAATTTTTTTTTGCATTTTCTAGTCACCCGTATCATATAGAAGCTTGCCACCAAATTTCAAATCTGTTAGCAAATTAGTATTTAAGATATTTGAAGTTTTATGAGCTATAGTTTTGGTTTCGGTTTCCTTTTAAAGCTTTTCTCCACTCTCTTAAATTGAATTAATTAAAAATATCACTGAGCACAATTAAATCTTTTAGTGTGAAATGTTTATTAATTTCAGTTTTCATTACTAAAATCATTTCTGCTTCATTATGTTTTGAGTTCTCATAATTAATAAATAAAGATTAAATTCATAGTCAATTTTTGCTTTAAAAATAGTTTATATAACTTAAAAGCTTTATCATTAATTTTTTCCTGAAGAGAAAAAGCCTTGGTCAAAGCGTTTTCAGGTTGCTGGGATAAACAATATTTCAAAGAGATCGAATTCTACTGAAAATAATGTATCTAAAAATAAGTCATCAGCTGATACTACAATTAGACTTCCGAATACAAATATTCTGAATTCAAATGTTGCAGATATAAATGAATATTTCCTTGATGTACCAAGCTACATTATACTAAACACATTTTAGTGCTATAGTTTAGTATTTTAAAGTCGTACGACAACAGCTAAAACTTCTTAAACCGCCCCAATTTAAAATTGAAAAAAATTAAATTTTATGAACAAACCTAGCTATTTTTAGCTTAAGTTAGTATCATCATTATTAGTACATAAATGTTTTGTGTTTCAAAACTTTTGTAAAAATATTAGGTTAAGATTAAGCTGAATAAACTGTCATCTTAACATATGCTATCAATATTATGTAAAAATATATTTTGAATTAAAAATATTATTTTCAGTCATATTTAATTAAAGTAGAGTTTTATTGTAGAACACACACACACACACACACATACATTGGAAATTAAGGTATTAAAAAATTAGAGCTTTACGGGCATTACAAGTTTTTGTTTTATGCCTTTACAAACTTTAAATGCGTTTTTCTCAGACTTTCAATTTTGAAGGTACACGTGTTTTCTAATCCCTAAGGCTTTTTTACTGTTTAAGATAGTGCCTCGAAATTTTTTGTATATACTCTCAAAAGTATGTTTTACAATTAGTATGGATTTAGGGCTCAGATCTCTAGTTAATTTTTTAAAAAATGCTAAAGTTTATATTTTAAAAATTTTCGTGTTTTTCCAGGCTTTTAATAATTATTAAAAATCAACAAGCGAATAGAGAGAGATTTTTAAATCCATACTAACTTTTATTTACAATGATCTAAGAAACATAAATAAGTAAAAATGTTTAAAAAATTTTAAAAATTGAATATTTTATAAAAGTTTGAAAAACTTCAAAAATTCCTAATTTTCTAAACTTGTAAAATAACTGCTGGTCCAACTGACTTTTTACTTACAGAATCAGCTTAGTAATATAATCTAAATATAAAACGAAAAATTATTTTTACTGTAACTGTCTCTAAAAATTTTTTTGAAAAAGGGTACTGTGTAGCCTTAAAAGAATGAAGATTGGATACTTCAAATATGCGGAAGTAAAATTTTCAAAAAAATAACTGTCATTCAAAATTAAATATTTTAAAATATTTGAATTAAAAACTAACTGTAGTCCGTTTAATAGTGTTTTAATTTAGTTTAAATGAAATAGATAACCACTTTACAACGTTTTTGCCTTAATATATAATTTATTCTAAAATGTATAATATTTCTTTTCGTCATTTTTCATCCTTATTTCATAAAAACAACAAATGATTTCTAATTATATTCATACCTTAGGCACAAAACTAAAACTGTTATTATTTGAACAATTTGCATTTTTTTTTTTTTTTTTTACAAATTTTGTGTTAATAATTTAAAAACATAACTTGCTTAAAATTTCTTTTAATACAAATCATATTTTCAAAAAAAAAAAATTGTTCAACCATTTGAAAAATGTATTTAACAGAAATATCTATATTAAACCATCGTGCATAAGCATTCAGTGCGATTTAAGTTTTAGAAATTTAAATTTTTATGTACGTTTAATACTTATGAATAAATGAGCATTATAGTTATTTCTAAACTGTTGAGTATCACAAAAAATTGACTCACTAATTATACTTACATTTAATAATCATTACTGATATGCATATCATTTTTTCTGTTTTTGTTTTAGTTAGTGGTCCCCTAAAATATTTCTAATGTGGTTATGCCTTACAACTTAATATTAATGATAAGGAAGATATTAATTAATCTTGGTAAATGGATCCTAATTTTTCTCTTGAACATTCTTTATTACAATCAGATTATTTCACAAAAATTTTCTTAAGCAAAAATAAAGAATATAATAAATTACACATTATTTTTATCCATTAAATTCCAACCCTTAATTGAATTAATGGTTATAAATCATCAGTTTATCACGTGAATTATTACAGATGCATAGTATAAATTCATTATTTCTTTTCAGATCATTTTCGTTTAATCTGTTTTATCACTTAATGGAATATTCATTAATTTTTTTCACAAGTTTTACTAATTAAAGCCATTCATATAAAAGAAAAATTTAATGAATCATTGAAAAATAACTCATGGAATGCTTCTCCTTTTTATTATCAATTGACAAAATAATCTAGTATTTTATTGACTTAAAAATAATAGTATATATAAAGAGTTTTTTTTTCTTCATAAAGTATGTTCGTCCTTTTACTTTAAAATCTGTTTCAATAAGATAATATTTCCATTTCCCAATTTATTATAAAATATTCGCTTACAATAGAATTATATAGAATGCCCGAAAAGTATGACTGCGCTCTAAAACTGAATTACAAATAAACAAAAATTTACACTTAAGTTTTTTAATGGTCTATAAAGAAAAATTAATGTTTCTGTTTCATGAATTGCAAACTGGATGATGGAACTTCTACGTTTTGCAACACCCTCGTTCCAAAATGGCGTTACCGCAAGCACACGCTCAAGTAGTAGAACTGTTTATCGAATTTTAATCGGCACCACATGTACAGCGTAGATTTATAACTATACCTATAAACGTTCACCTTGAAGATCAGCAATTTATAAGTTACTTGAATGATTTATGACGATAGGTAGCGTATTGGTATCACTGTACCCTTGCAGAAGCTGAAAGGGTGATTTCTGCATATCTAAATTATCTTAGATCTACGAATGCTCATTTAACAGTTGTTGTTGTTTTCGTGTATGAAAAATATGGCCGTAGTAGCCGCGTGGTATAGGTATCGGATCGTGGCTTGCCTTGTCATGAGTTCGAGCCCAGTACCACTAAAGACCCGCCTTGTAGGGCATCGATGCACGTTAAATCTGTCAAGAGCTGAAACGTCCTCCCGTTGGTGTGGTGTGATAGTTAGGAGAGGAGGGTGTCAGCTCAAGTGTCTTCCACGTCACTTGACCATGGTTCAAAATTACTGGATCCGTCACCAAAAGCCCTCGTGTAGCTGAACAGTGTGACGTTAATATTCAATCAATCATGATGACCGTGTATGACAAAGTGCAGGGGTTTTAACAAATAAATTAAAAATCAAGTTAAGGATATAATCAGATATTGCCAAAGGCGTGAATCACTGCCATGCTACAGTCATTGTCCATTTTAAAAAGGGCACCTACAACGGAAGGACAGCTAAAAAGGTGTTTGGGATCCAGTTGTGTGCCTAGGGCAGTTCCTGCATTTCACATATGATCTTGAACAATCGGGCAGAATCTTCATGCCCTTAAAATGCTTTGTCCTTAGTCTAGTTATTGTTGACGTAATTTCTCGGCTATAATTTATAATTCTGGCAGCGATAATTTTTTTCTTGGGTTTGAGCAGAGCTATTGTTTTTGCTACTGCTTTGGCATCAAAGATCGTAGTAGATGAAGTTAGAGGCTCAAGTGTTCTCGCTTCATTGGCAAGAAAATCGGCCATCTCGATCCCTTCGATATCAACATGGGCAAGGATCCACTGGAGGGTACATGATTTGCCCAATGCACCAATGAAGAATAGAAGTGAATTGATTTATTGGGTGAGCCTCCTTTTTCCTTCCTTGATAGCCTCAAGAACAAATCTACAATTCGAGAGCACAATGATGCCTTCGGAAATAGTAATATTTGTCCGTGTAAGGTAAATATCAAGGGCGGTCCTAATTGATATAAGTTCACACATGAAGTTAGAAGCAATTCATTTGCCCTGTATTATCTAGGTCAGTGCTTCTCAAACTTTCACTACTCGCGACCCAATTTTCAATCATAATTTTTATCGCGCCCCCCTTACACAATAATAATGCGCATTGTCGCTAAAGCTACCATACAATCTTAATTATAAACCGTA
>BMAV01002689.1:0-12788 GCA_019973955.1 Trichonephila inaurata madagascariensis
ATTTAATAAACCTTTCATAAATAAATTTATTTAATTTAAAAAAATAATTAAATGAATTGAAGAAAAAAAGTTGATCGCGTGGAATCGAACCCTGACCTCCAGCATAGAAAGCAGACGATTTACCAATCAAGCTACGAACTCGTTGCGGAAAATTAAAATTTAATTGTATAAAAGCTTAGCATGAATTTCGAAGGCTGATTTCTCCGAATTGACTGGCCATTCGACGGAATTACATTGAGGGGTGAACACCCTAAACGAGTACTACTATTATACCAAGTCTCGATCCCAAATGAATTTCCTTAGTCGTGCCCTCCCCTTGTGAGATATTAATTCCTCTTTGTATTTGTTCGCTATCAGAACTTCAGTTTCACTTGAAGCTCTTTTATGGTTCTTGTTTTCTTTGTTCTTTTTTTTTAAACTCATTGCTAATTTAAGAATTCGTTTTTGGCAAATCCAATCATCCATAATTTCCAAACTCCCTTTATTGTTAGGGAAATAAAACCTAACTCAATTAAAGGAATTTAGTTTAAATTAACACATTGGTAAGTAATAAAAATCATGTATTCTCACCAAGTGATATATATTTTTTTGGAACATGAAAACATTATATTATCTTATTTAGTTTATTTTTTAAAACGTAGACTAAAGGTTGGAACATCGGACTCTAGAACGGAGGGCCTGGGTACGATGTTCGATGCCACGAAATACCTTTCAAGTTCACACGGAGCACGTTCTCGTTAAATCAGTGGGTACGAAAGTCTTGTGGGTGGTTGTTGCAGAAACCACGGGTCAGGAGGCTGGAAAATATTTTCCTCCCCTCCAGTTCCATGCATAAATCGTGGAGGTAGAGATAGGTGTGCCGCCATCTATCGTGTAGAAGTGTAACCTCTCTCAGTCTCTGGCAACTTTAATTACTTACCTTCGGGAAGGACACGACAAAAACAGCAGAGCAGATTCATATTAAAAATCTTAATCCTTTTATAAATGAAGATTTTTTTATATCACGATGACAGAAATTTCGTAATTTTTAATAATTTATTATGGCACTTATTAATTAGCTCTACTGTCCCTTCTCGAAAACTTCAAAATTAAAAAGTTTTCCATGCAAATGTTTAGTTTTTTTAAAAAAATATATATATTTTCAGATACTTTACAAAAACTCAAGTATTTGTCTTTGGAAGGTATTTATACATCATATTGATCTTGGAATCATAACGTTAAGACAATTTTGTGAGAAGAAAGCTTACGCAAAATGTTACTTAAATTACCAAATATTGAGCTCTTAATTCTTTCCAGCATCGATTGATACGCAAACATTTGTGCTAGTTTTCTGACGTTAACACTCAAAAATGTACACCGAGTGAAATAATATGAATAAATAAAAATAAAACTAAAAATATGTACGAAAAAATTAGCTGTTAGCTCAGCTGGCGATTGACATCAAATCAAAATAATTTGATGAACTTGTAAGGAATGTCTCAATTTCCGTATCAACCTCAATATGAAACTTGTCGAAGGCTAATAATCTTACAGAAAAGAATATCAAACTCATAAACTCCTGGCAATACTTTATTATGTCAGATTTTCTCAGAGGTCAAGCATCAAAGGTTATAGTTTTCAAAAAAAAAAAAAAAAAAAAAAACCCGAAAACGACAAATAGTTTTTTGTTGATTAAGGTCTCTTTAATAATGGTGAAAAAGTAAACTAAAATCAGTTATAGAATATAGTTAATTAATTAATGTGTAATTGTGTGTTTTTTTCTGCTTTAAACGAACAATAAATATTTGTAATGTACATATATTATTTCGTTTACTAGTTCCTCATATCCCAAAAGAATCACAAAATTCTCCAAAAACTACATCGTTGGTTAGCGATCATTACGGAGTCTCAGATCGAACAGAAGTTGCTATCGCATCTTCTGCTCTTTAAAAGTTGTAGTATAATAAATGACTCAAGTACAGTTTTCTGAAGCTGCTCCATCGTAGCTAAATTGCAGAACGTTTCTCAAAATCACACACACAGGTACAATACGTGAATTTTTTTTTTAAAATTCTTACTCCGTAAGGTTTTTGAGTGCACTAGAGCACTATTTGAGAATAAAAGTACTATATAATTTAGCAAACTGTGCAATAAGCCCCAAGTAGTGGTTAAGTGGTTAACAGTAATAAGTTCCCAAATAGTGATTAAGTGTTTAATAGTAATAAGTTCCCAAATAGTAGTTAAGTGGTTCATGGTATAAGTCCACAAATAGTGATTATTAAATGGGAAGTAGTAAAGAGGAATACATTTACGAAAGATTAATAATAAGAAATGCAATCCCCCCCCTAAAATATCCCCACTTTTAAAAACATAAGCGTAAAACGCGAGTTAAAAATTATTTTCTTTTTTATTTTATCTGATTTTTTTTTTGCCTTTTAAATTAACTCATCGGAAGACAAATTTTTAAAGATTAAGCGATCAGAAAAAAAGTGGTGAAAAAAATTCGGCCCACCTTGACAGGCAAACAGAGAAATGTGTAAGAAAGATAGTAAGATGATATCCAATAGGTAATTTTTAGCACTATGCAAACATACAGGAATCAAAATATTGTAGTCTTACCGCAGGTTTTAGTACCAGCAGCAACATAACAATTAGCGTATAAATTATGGTCTGAGACATTGTGTGTGATAACCATTCCACCTCACTTATTTAGATTTCTCTGAGTGTGGGTCAGCTGCAGCAGTGAACTAAGAAACAACAAATCACACATTAGATGTACTCGTTTGGTAAAAGATCAAGAAACATCCGGGATTAACAACGCTCTTGGCTATAATGTAAGACTTGTTGCTCAATTCTGATGGTAGACTGTTTGTTATCTTGCTGTGAATTGGTACTGGTTTCTTCCCATAGAATATTACCGACTAAAGTAAATCAACCACAAATATTTGAGGCATTATGGTGTCACTAATACTGATCAGTCGTAATCAGATTGTGTTTTAATCGAGGGCGCCTTGTCGCGCTGTGGAGAATTTTACATAAATGGATTGTTACTTCATCAACATCAGATTCGTAAGCGACTACTTTCAGTGTTGAAAAATTAAGGAATGATTCATTATAGAACATGTCTTTGTGTCATTTTTTCGTGCAAGTAGGTATAGATCAATAAAATAGGTGTTATTGAAACTATATACATACTAACGCTAAAGAGACCGCTAACACATAACGATGGTACACTGTTCTTGCTCAATATAGGAACATCCAAGATGACTGCGACAGCTGGATGGAAGAAGACAATGATTTTCAAAGATTGCTTGTGAATGTGGAGTTTGGCACATCATTTCTATCTAATAATTTTCTAGTAGAACTGGTAATAATGTAGTTATCTATTATAACTTCTAATAATGTGATTTCCTTAGGAATACGAGCAGAAATTAGCCTTCTGTTCTTCCATTCATGTAAATCGTTTCATTTGCTAGCAGGGACTGTATCTCTATGTTCAACATTTACATTGCGTATCTATTTTCTCAAAACTTTTGTTGTTCTCTAAAATTAATAGCCATTAATTATATAAATCTCAAATTATTTTATTATTTTTCTTTCAAAATATTTGCATTCTGTTGAAATAAATTCTTAATGAACTCTGAATATATTTTTTAAAAATGTAAAGTCATAAAATAGATAAAATAGAACATTTTTACTTTTAAAAAGCCTTAAAAAGTATCTCTTCAAATAGAATCTATACTTGTAAAGAAGCTTCGGGTAAGAAAATTGTTTTACTTCAAGGATTCCCAGAGTAAAATAATTCATTATTCATTTTACAAGATCAAACTGAAAAAACATCAAAACAATTCGAATTTATTTCTTCTTCGTGCTGTGTTTACGAAATCAGTGAAACAAAAGTGAACAAGCTTGTTCATTAAAAGGTTAAAGAAGTTTTCAGAGTAAAATAATTAGTACGTCGAACACCAGGAAACTAATTATCAATACATTAGGGTGCTTTGGAAATTGCTGAAGGAAATAGAATGAGAATGAGATGATTTTAAAACCATTAATTTTTGCTTTATAGCCTCTGATATTCTCATCGTAACTATTTTATAAATGCTCGCTTTTAATAAGTGCAAAAGTTCTCATTAATGTATTTGCCTTGAATACTTATTTATTATTTATCTTAAATTATCTGAATGATTTCATTATATATATATATATATTCGTGTGTGTGTATTTTAAATATCTTAAGGATCTAAAATTATATAAAGTTATAAAGTAAGATATTTGTAATAAGTTCATCCTTGGTAAACTAGTTTATTTTATATCATTATTAAGTCGATTTTAGTGGGTTTTTTAATGTTAAATAATATGATGACTCATTCAAAATTCGTATAAAATATTAAAATCAGTACATGTTTAATTAGTTGAAATGCTAGACATAAAATTTAGTATGCACATTTCGCAATAAATTTGAATTATAATCAATACATGCCTCTAATTTTAACTAATTTTTTAATAATTTATGAGAATAAAGAAAATTTGAAGTAATGGATTACATGATGGATTTATAAAGGACAATGCGCTTTGGAAGAGTATAATGAATTCAATAAACATCCCTCACTCATTTAATCATAATTTTCTCAATAACTTGTACCATTTCCTTTACGATTAGACATTTCAATTTTCAAAAAAAAATTAGTTCCGATAATTGTTGCTTACTAATTTTAGTGATAAGATATTTTCAGTAAAATTAAAACATAAAGTTATCTTAAATTGTTTAAATATTAATGAAGATAAGAATCTTTTTAAATGAAAATAGTACTACACACAATATAATTATAATTCTTAAACTATAATATCAATCAAGTATTTCAGCATATTTGGCATTTTTTTATAAAATTTATTTATAAATCTACAAAATTAAATAAAATCAAATTTTAGAAATCCTTCTTTAATATTATCTTTCACTATTAATCTTGTAGATGTTTAAAGCTCATAAAAGTAATTGGTGTTGCTTAATTATCGATATGTTTTTTTCTATTAATATTATTTACTTACTACAGTTGAAATATATAATTTATAAACCAAATTTACACATCTTTTCCCAAAAATTTATAGACACATTAATAAGAATAAATTCTGAGTATTCATTTTTTAGCGATGGCTTTTTTTCCTAAAATTTAATATTAATAATAAAACCATAAAATTATTTAAATCAAAGAAATGTTTATGTTTATTGAAAACGATTTAGACTTTGGTTTGATTGATGGATTGACAATTGATATAAGGTTTTGATTAAAATATCTAATGCGATAAAAAGAGACTTAATGGCTTGTTAATAGGGTGTTTATCTTTAAAATAAAGCAATTATTTCAGTGACAGAACATTTACAATATCCATAAACATTTGTGGGTTGGTAACAAAGAAAAAAAAAACTTTGGTGTATCCCAACAAATAAAACAAGCAGATACACACAATACTGATCCAAACACAAATTTCTTATTGTTATGGATGTTTGGAGAGTATAAGTAATGGAAAAATTGAAATAAAATCAAAATTTAAACAGCATTCCCTATTCAATGATTTTATTCTTCTTATAAATTAATTGCTTTTTTTCTGAAAAGAAAATTTATGCTTTCGTCGGATTTATATTCTAACTAAACTCGCATGGTCATCTTAATGTTAACCGTACCACTCAATGCCGTTGGAATTTATATTTCGTCTTTAACTGTATAAAATATTACTTGACATTCCAGTCCAATTAAAAGTTTTATATATATGCGAACCACTTTAACCCTTAACTTCGCAATTTTTCAAATTTCTATGAAAAATCTATATCAGCTAATTTTCAAGTAATAATAAAAGGGAAAAATATGAAAAGAAAAAGTTAAGCAGTTTTAAATTGAATTTCAGTCATTTTTGTTTGTTTGTTACAGAAGTGCAACATTGCGCATAGTGCTGTAAATTATAAAACTTTTTTTATATGTGGATTTTATTATTCATCATAAAATGTTTAAATTTCTTACCTGGTAATTTATTTCGTCTATAAACAAGAGGAAGCATAAAATATAATGGATTCTTTTTATAACAAAAACACAGTTCTTGAGGCTTCGGAGATTTTTATAATTGTTGTGATTTATGGAAAAATGTACATCCATTTAGTGACAAAATTAGTATGTATTTCGTTGCAGTAATCTTTTTTCTCTCAGATAATTGGTTTGTAGGTAATTAAAAAAATGTGAGTCTGTTAAATTAAAATAAATCATATGTTGCAGAAATGCAACAGTGCGAAGTTAAGAGTTAATCTTTCTTGTAAATTTCAGAAAGTGTTGCATTATGTAGTATAATGTTCAATCACTAGATCTTCATAAAATAATATATCTCTTCTTGAATACAATAAAAATAATAAAATGAAATAAAATACTTTCTTATATACGTATATAAAATTAATTCGTCTGAATCAGCTTTAGTGAAATATCGATTAAAAATATTTTTGTGTCAAGATTTAATGGCAATGAATAACAAACAAAGTAAAAAAACATGTTTTGCATCAACATTTTAAATTAGGTTCCCTTAAAAGTAGCGTAACAATCAGTCAACAGATTTTATTAAGGGTATTTACAAAAGAAAATCAATTAATGTAAAATTATATTCCTTTTGAAATTGTGAAAACTAATTTTCTGACAGTAAAATATAGGATAAAATATTAATAGTTTTTTATACAGTAATTTTTGTTTGAATTTCGTGCTCTAGTTGAGGTTTTATTTTTCTAATCTATGCATGATAAACTTCTTTACAATTTTTATGAAAATAAAAATAAAAGCAATTAACAATTTTTTTCAAGACAACAAGTACTTTTTCTCTTTCAACTCATTTCAAGTTCTTTCAGGAATTTCTATATATTTTACAATATTAATATAATTTAAACATTTGCTTAGCAGTTAATAAAAGAGTGAGAGAGACATTCTTGATTTCTTACAAGATATAATACATGACTATTTTTTTTACTATAAGTCACCGTTAATTTTTGACAAAATTTATATTGAATTCTGAAACACTCACACACACAAAGAAAAGCAGTCTCATGCATATTAAATTTTATTATTTCATTTCAGGTTTTCAAAGAATAGAATATATAATCTGGAGCATTTTATAAAGCTATCAATTTCAACGAAATATATTTTATAAAATCCAATTACTGGCGTCAAGGAAAACTAAAGGAAAAAAATAGGTTTCACTAAGCTGAGACACAACTCGAAATATTTCATCCAGAAAAAAAAATGTTTCATTTTAGTTGGTGTTTTTGTTCACTGATTTTTATTAGTCATAAAAAAACACTCATTATATTTTTAAAGATTTTTTTTCATAATCGTATGATTAAGAGGTCACTAATTAAATACTTGGAAAAAATGCTTCTTGATGATGAGATAAAGAAAAAATATGTGTAACAAATTTTAAGAACATTGTACCTTTTATTTTATTGTTCAGAAAGAGGAATTTTCCGTGTATCGAATGTTGAAAATAAAAGGAAACACATCATTTATTTACGTACAAATAGTACACATGCTTTTATTGTTTTACTGTAAGAAATGAAAAAAGATTAATAGAATGCTACACTAAGAAGCTCATTTACGAAGTAATTTAGTCGTATTGAAATATCAAATACAGCTAGTTTTTCCTTTTGGAGATTCAGTATTGTCATACAGATTAAACTTTTGGAAATTGTTATAATTGATATATTGAATTAAAATAAATTAGAAGTATTAAAAAAGAAACTCAGAACAATCAATACTTTAAAAGATTTAATATTAATATTTGTATTTAATTTAAATACACTAATTTAAGGTATCCGAATACGTTCGGAACATTGATTTTAAAAAAGCGCATAAATGAATAATTTTCATGATATTTAGTGTCACTTAGATTAGAATATATGTATACAATAGTTTTAAGAGCATTATGACAAAAAAAAATTTATTTAAATACAATATTATGGCAAAACATTTACTTAGAATAATCTTTATTCCAAATGTTTTCCTTTTGTAAAAAAATGCTTTTATTGTATTAATATTTTGCCTGTATATAGCTCAGACCTCTGTACAGAGGCTCAACTATGACTTTTGAAAAATTCACATTATTTTCAGAGTTACAACCATTTGAAATAATTATCGGCGTATTTTCTTAAAATTTCTCCCTTCTGTTTTCGTAAAACATGGATAAACCAATTTCCGAGTAATGCATTTCAAAAATTCTATTTGAGCCACTGTAGAGAAGTCTGAGCTGAATACAGGCAAAATAATAATACAATAGAAGCATTTTTTACAAAAGAACATTTTTAACAAAGGTTATTCTAAGTTAAATTTTTGCCAAAATATTGTATTTAAATAATTATTTTTTCCGAAATCTCCTTAAAACAATTGTATTCATGTATTCTAATCTAAGTGACACTAAATATCATAAATATTATCCATTTACGCGCTTTTGCAAAATCTCGATTCCGAATGTAGTCGGATACCTTAAGAATACATGTGAAATTAAATACAAATAAGGTATAAATACCAAGTATAAGTATTGTTTTCCTTTTTTCCTCTGTTTTTTTATTTGATTTTATGCACTTTTATTTAATTTTGATCTATGTAAAGTTTTTGATTCCCTATTCACATAAAGACCTTAGGTTTTTAAATATTTTACAAACATTTTTGTCCATATATGTAGATAAATGTAGGTAGGTGTGTGGCGTAATTAAATCGAAAATTTTTAATTTTTACGTAGCAGCAAGAAATGTAGCTCCTCATAAATATTTTTATATTTTTTCTTAATGGTTAATATTAGTTACACATGCACACATTGTAAATAATCAAACAATTACATATTTACTGTTTCATAATCTGTGCGATGTTTATAACTGATTATTATTGGTGTATAACATTCCTTCTCTTCGAAATCTTTTCAGAAAAAATATGGAGACATTTTGATTTATTAATAATTTGTAATTAAAATTAGTTCGATAAAAGTTTTAAAAAACAGCAACAAATACTAATGTTTCATTGTTAATATAATGTGTTTAAATTAAAATTAAATCTATGAATTAGGAACCAATAAAAATTATGTACAGTTTTTGCCCTGCAATACGTTAACATGTATGCATCCATGTATGTATACATATATATGCGCGTGTGCGTAGACTTGTAAAGAATTGAGGAATAAGAATAAATATAAAGAAACTGAGAAACGTTTAATAATAACATAATAAGTGGAATGTTATGTTGTATAAATACAAAATAAATCTGCTTAATAAGGATTGAAATAGATTCTAAGAATTATTCTTGAAGGGAATGGAGTCGTCTGGGATAATTATATTTTATAATACTGATGTATATCTTGTTATGAGCTTCCGAAGCTGACAATATATCAAATAAAATTTTTGGCGAAATAAGTATTCTAAAAACTCAAACAATCTGAATCAAATTAAGCAACTCTTTACACGAAAACTCATTTCCAGGTTCCTGATGTCTTTTTTTTTTTAAATTTTGTTTTAACAATAACCTCAAATAATGAACAAAATTTAAACATTACATTGAATGATATTAATCAAAATAATTAGTCATGGATCTCGAGAACTAAAATCAAGTGTGACCAAGTAATATATATGATCCTGAACGAAAAGAAGATGCTTCGCAAGCGCTTGAAAATCAAGTGCTTATGTTCAGATAAAAAGGAAGATAATGAGGAAAAGCTAGTTAATCCTTTAACTGCCACCAGCATGTATATTCATCTCACTCAACCGATGCGTTCAGTGCCCAGGACGTATATATATACGTCTTGCCGAAATACAACTTTTTCTTTGAGCTGCTGTCATTTAAACATTTCGAAGGGTGTGGAGTGCAATAAAATGACCTTAACAGTATTTGCAAGGGATTTACTTATTTCAGAGAAAAATTTGCTTATTCGTGTCTTTTCTACTTCCCACAATACACCGCATACGCTCTTCTATGTAAAAGACGGTAGCACTGGGGTGTGAATCGCGTAACTTTTAATCGGCAATTAAGGGGTTAAAGAATATATATATTGCAGTCGAAATCGTCGTTTATATAATATCAAATTATTGTGTCCAGTAACGAGTGTGATGTCGCTGTAAGCGAAAAACCAGCCCCATCATTAGGACACCATTGTTACATCTTTTTAAGTTGTCCTGATTTTCTTAAATCAGCCTGTGTGAAGGGGATGTCTAATTAGTGACCAGCCATCAGCAACTTCTTTCTCAAACCATTTTTTGCTGAAAGTTTCAACTCTTTCATACAGATACAACTCATTGAAAAGGGATAAAATCTCCGACTTTACCAGTTAGAGGATTGTGTCCAATCAATGGCCATTTAGTATTTTCCCCAAGGTATATGTCTATGTCTGTTAACCCTTTAACTGTTAAGTTACTTTAATGATTTGGGTACACAAATTGTCAATTTTTTTTTTAACCAAAGAGCTTCTAACCTCTAACCTTTGAAGTCTTCAGTAAAGTGCTTCCATCTATTGAATTGAGCGCACATTAACTTTTGCCGAGAATCAGTCGGGTTTGACCAAGAGAAGAAGCCGAAATAAACGTCTCCCGATATATATTCGGGTAAGACAATACGATGCACTCAAAAAAAAAATTACCCAGAGTAATACTCGGGCGTGACATTTTCGAACACCAGTGTTGTGCCCGAGATTATCTCGGGCATGATAGTTAAAAGGTTAAAGGATTCGAATAAAATTCAACATACTGATCCCCATAAACTTATCGCAATTTTAAGAAACCAACATAAAGTTCATAAAAGAGTTTGCAACATTAAATATATTATAGCAAATTATTTGGTTTTTCCAAATGCTCAAAGAATATAAAAGTTTAGATTCCAATTCATAATAACACAATCCGATAATTATCATACATTCGATAAGGTTGAAGCATCTTCTTTAAAATGCGATTCAAGTTGCATGTGTATTCAAAAATGAATATGACACGACGAAAATACATAGATGTATACATTTCACATACTCGTTCATTCAAGACAGAATTTAACTGAAGATCATTGGTGATTATTAATGGATGTTTTTTTTTATTTTTGATTATTTTCACATCTTTGAGATAAAACTAAGAATGGAAAGAAAAGTCTAGGATGTAAAGCACTTGTGCAGTGACATGATACATATTCGAATGAACAGAGGGAACGTTCGCACATTTAAATTAAGAAGGCAGAGAGAATGCTTAAAGATTTTTTTAGATTTCTCCAGTGCAACATGAAGTTTTTTCAAGTATAGAAATTAAATTTCATACAACTACATATTCGAAACTTTAATGGGCCTAGCTGCTATTAGAAAATTTGCCTTGATATGAATTTGGATGCCGCTTGGATTCCAATAGCATTTTCTTAAATAAAGTCAATTGAACTTACAGATTTTTATGTTATAGACTTACTTCGAATTTTGTATGCTTTTTAAAACAATAACACGAGTAAACAGGAAAATCAAAATAATTCTTATATTTTAAAATTTATATTTATGAGCCTACAATTTAAATTATATAATTCCATTTTCCTCATTTTAACTTAATAACTATTTTTTTCAACATTCCTCATTCAACGAAGCAAAGACAATAAATACAACTTTGTTTAATATATTTTAATGAAACTTCTCAAGGAAATGTATTGCAGAGACTTAAGAATATTAATTTAAGCAATTGCATTTTTTAAAAAAAATATTGTAAAAATAAAATTTAAATTTTATACTGTAGTGCATACAAATAAATGTATCATTCATGTTAAAGTAGAATTATCTCATTATATTATCAGAAACATGAAACAGATTCAAATTATAGTAAAATATTTAGAGACTGAATAATTTAAAAACTCATCATTGAAAAAGAATTATTAAAAGATTAAAAGGTATTTTTAAATCGGGTCATATATTTTTATGTATAATGGAAGAAAATTATATAATTTTAATCTATTACAGAACCATAGAGCATTAATTTTAGGAACATTATTGATGTAGAAAACTAATTACCCGAGTAGCGAAATTCCTAACTATAAATATTACTGTTTGATAGGAGCAATTTGCTTGAACTTGAAATATGATAGTATCGCATTTCACTGAATTATGAATACCATTAAAAGGCCAGCTGAGAAATCATTTACATGGAAATGTGTTGTACTTTAACTTGAAGATAATGTAATTGAGACATTTTTCAAATATGTTAATGACATGATAAAATGATTCCATTAAGATCTGCTTAATATGTGTATGTAACTTCTCTCATATACTATGAAAGTTTTTTTTTCAAAGCTATAAATCGTGGTTTATTTTCTCTCATTTATTTTATTAACAATGAAATCTAAAACAAAGGGGTATTAGTGACGGACTTCATATTTTTGAGACCCGGTCAATTGATCATGTTGACATCTTATTTAATATTTAATCTTTCACACAAAGCTAACGTGAGGATTTTGAGCCTCCACAGATTTAACTTGTATCACCTTTTCTGCACGTTTAACATATTTTAGTGGACTGCAAGTAGAAAAAACGCCTTACTAGACTCGTCAAATCCCCAATTGTGAGAGTCATTTCATGGTGGCACCATCTAGTGGTGGCTCTCGTTACAAAAGTTGAATGCTTGAATTAATTTTTAATTCAAGATATCGTTTGATGTTAAATATTGCCGTGGTTTAATTTTGCCGAGAGTACAAGAGCCAAATTCATACTCAATGGATGTTTTGCATGCCACATAATCATATGACATAAGTGCCTACAATTTAGGCATCCATAAAATTCATTCAGTCAAGCCAGGA
>BMAV01002690.1:0-51941 GCA_019973955.1 Trichonephila inaurata madagascariensis
ATCCTGAGTTTTATTTTTTAAACTAGGGGGTTTTTCCCACCATTCCGTTCAAAAAGTTAAAAACTGGCTAAATAATCTAGCTGGGCTACGATATTTTGCACACATATTTTGAAAAGTCACACAATTAAAATGAAGAAATTAAAAAATTCAATATTACTACCATTTTTAGGGTATTGTTCCCATTAAACAATAATTTTTTTTATATATAATCATAAGGCATTTTTTACTCTCAGAGTCTGTTAATTCATACTTAAATTCAAAACCACAGCACTCAAACTTCTATATATTCGTATTTTAGAACCAGTAATAACAAAACTGTACAACTAGGGCATATGTATTTTTGTAATCTTCTTTATACGAAATACGTTTTACATACCATTAAAAATTATTAAAATTTGTTAATGTATGTAGCATTTTTAAACAACACTTTCAGTAGATTAGTTTAATTATTTCATGGATTAAAAACATTTTTTAAGTTACTGGGCATAAAAATATGTCTAATATTTGTACAACTGGCTACAGGTTTTTGTAAGAAAATATTAGAGTAGATTCGAAATTATTAGACGAAAATACCGATTTATTACTCAAAATAAAAGATTATTTTTAAATCTTAGTGAAATTATGGAAAATAAATCTTTAATTAGTAGTGCTTGAATTTTTTAAAAATTTTCCCACATTGATTAATAAGGTTAAAAATTAAACAAGGATTTCTTCAAAATAGCAAATTTATTTTTATTTTTTTCACAAAAGCAAAAAATTAACAATCTTTTTTTTTTTAAAACTAAATAAGTAAATAATAATTTTAATAAATTTTGAAAATATTGCCTAGTTAAAATATTAATTTCATTGAATATAGTTATATTTTTGACCAATAAAACAAGTTTATATATATCGTGATTAAGTTATTTTTGAGTGTATGTGATTAAAAAATGTAACTTAAGAATTAATGTTTTTCTTAAAAAATATTATTAAAAAATTTTTTGAAAAAATTTTTAAATTTTATTATAATTTTATATATATATATATATATATATATACACAAGGGGGAAAAACCCTAAAAAAAACTTGGAGAAAACAAAATTTAAAAAGACGGGTTTTATGCATCTAAAAGAGAACCGATTCAAATTTGGCTACGGTAAGTTGTTTAGTGGTGCCATGAGAGCAAGGAAATGGGTTGCTTGAATGGGGCTGTAAAATTTGGAAATTATTTGCTTTTTAAATTTGACTATTGAGTTTAACGAAAAAAATGCCTTTTAAAAAACTAAAAACCAATATAACAGCTCACCGATTTCAACGAGGGGTTTTTAATAGGGCACAAGAAGGTGGGGTTTTTTTTTTCCACGATATTGCGAAAAAACTTTGGGAATGTTTCCATTGGCATGAAGTTGGGACAGGGGTCACAATGGTACGACCAAGAAGACGGGTTCCGGGCGGCTCGGGGGAAGTGAGGGAAAGACCGTGCATTCGACGACGGCTGTGGCGTGCTGCATTGAGGGGGAAAAATTTGGCCTACTTGTGACCTTCCCAAATTCGATGAGTGTTACGCATGATTGGGCGCGGTAGCCCGTGTTAAAAATCGGGTCATGGCAGCCTGTCGATTTGGGGCCCAGTACCACTAAAGACCCCCGGGAGGGCAAGTGGCGTTAATGAAACATCCTCCGTTGGGTGGGTGGCAGTTAGGAGAGGGGGGGCAGCTCAGGTGTCGTCCATGTCACTTGACTATGGTTCAAAATTACGTGGTCCGTCGCCAAAAGCCTTCGTGTAGCTGAACAGTGTGAGGTTAATATTCACTCACTCACTCTTACGCATGATCATGCGTGGGTATTTTAAATGTTGAATAAAAAAATTTTATGCATTACATATCAGCCCTATATACATACTAGTTTTCATTAAAATCTGTACAGAGATAATTGACAAAATCTAAGAATTCTCTTAATTTTGAACACCAGTGTATATATATACATAAAGGAAAAAAGTGACTTGCTCATCACTATATACAAGGAACTGTGACCTACAGACTTGAAAATAGATAGGCATGTTCCTTACATCGAAAGATGGTTGCGAGGGGTTAAAGAGCGTTATAGATGAATATCCCCGTTTTTGTACTGTTAGACATAAAGACTTGAAACTTAGTTGGCATGTTTCTCTTTTGGAGTACAGTTCTGGTGCATAAGTAGTTTTGAAAAAATTAACTTTATGGTGGGGTGGAGGGTGACCTGGTTAAGGGGCGTTATAAATAAATATTTTTTTTTTACTATTAGAACTACAGACTTGAAATGTAGCAGGCATGTTCTTTTCATGAAGTAGAAGTCTTCTACAAATTTTTCTCTTGTTAAGCCTAACTCCATTTAAACATTCATGTAAAATCATCATTGTATTGAAAAACGCGAAAATTTGTAGTTTATAATTGCGTCAAATTCCATATGTTCTAAACTCAAACCACACCGGTGTTATCACGGTTTCAGAAGATATAAGAGCTTGTTGATCAGTATTAATCACACGTAATACGCTCTTGATCACATGATTCTACTACGGTTAGGCTTTATCATTAAAATTTCATGTTATTGAACTATTAGAAATTTATACTTGAAATTTAGCAAACATATTTGTTTTGTCTAGTAGAGATCCACTAAAAATGGGTTTTGTTGAAATCTTCTTATCTTCTTTGGCAGGAGGAGTTTACAGAAGCGTAAGAGATATTTAGATGTCAATTTGGAAATTCAAGTTCTGTCTTTTTAAATCAAGAGATGAATGTTCAAAAGGATCTTTTTTTAATACAATCGATCGCTTAATGGTTTCTAAACATATTTTTGTGAAAAAGTGAAAAATAGTGTAAAATGGATTTTATCGTTACAAGGTATTTAAGAAATTTAAAAAATTTAGAATGAGAACTAATAGAATAGTCATTTTATTTTCAATAAATATATATTTATACGTACTGTCATTGCTCTAATGGCAAATCCACATTTATTATGTTTTAATTTCTCCCCATTTAACGATTTTCAGCCTTCAATTGTTGATCGCACTAATTTTTGAATAGCTTTAGCACTGGAAAAAAATATGGCTAAGATTCGAGTTAATATTGTTATATATATTCATACTTGCATACTATAAACAAGTAATATATATTTATATATATAATTTTTAAGTCAATTCCTACTTAGATCAACAAAGAAAATTTTTATTTTAGCTACTTTTTAATTAAATAGTTACATTTAATATAAATATATGTATACACATATGTCAGAATTACAACATTAAGTGGTAATGGTACACTAATTATCAAAATCGTATTGTCCGCCTGACTAGTGCAAATCATCAATTTTGATGAAAATGACAAAAATTATTTGATATTTTAATAAAAATACTTACTTTTGCTTGGCAATTTAATTATTTATAGCAATTTTATGTCAAGTGAGAACAACAATAACAAAAAACGAACCGGAGGGTGCTTTCTGTTTGAAAGGTTTTTTACTCTTTTGGGTTTATTTGAATTTGTGTATAAAATATTGAGTACGGTAATATTAAAAACTGAATATATGGTGTTGATATTTTTTTTTAAAAAATTATTTAATAGTTTTTAGTAGAATTTGGCAACAACTTTACAGGCTTGTTATTTATTTTCTATTTTGCTTGCTTGTATGTTCTAGCTACTCGATTCTTCACTCCCTCATTTAACTTATTATTATTTTGATATATTTTATAAAAAACTGTCTTTTTAAGACAAAATATTGTTGATTAATTATAAAATCAAGATTTGGGAGGATTAAGAGAAAGCGCCACTGGAAATCGTTATATTCATGCTATTAATGTGAGAATGATGATGCTGAAACATCTCTGGTGGTGGCTCAATCCATGCCAAAAAAGTGAGTCAAGCCACTTTACAAGTTTGGAACTTTTCTCAGAAGGTGACACCACATTTGAAGACAATAGAAATTGTCAGTTTGACAGAATTTGGTTTCATTTTTGCCACCACGGATTTGTTGCCCTGATTTGGTATTTTATTCTCTCAGGGCTTGGAACTATAGGCGCTTTCTGGATTGTATGCTGGAGGTAGTTATGCTCACATATAGCTAAGTGCAACTGCTCGCTAATGGCACTACTTTGACAGAGATGAAAGGTTCTTGTCTTATATAAATAACGGAAGGGTACAGGTAAAGGGATAATCGGAAGGAAAGGATTTTAGCTGGAAAAAAAGTTATATGCTTTCTTCGGTTTTACCTTTCAAAACTTGCTGCGTCAAGAAGAAACTGTTGAAGCGCTGAACGTGTTGTAAAGAAAACATCAACGCCGTAGGTGTTGTTAATCAAAGACTCAAAATAGTTTCACTAAATGTGGAATATCTATTGATAATTTGGTACTTGGCGGCGCAGAAACTCATCTTTGAATGGGTGTGTGTAAGTGCCATATTGACTTCACTATAAAATTTTAGACATTGTTAAAGTTATGACGCAATATTGCACATATGAGCGAAGGCAATACATCGAAACATATATGTTCGAGGTATAAAGGTTCCGCGGGGAACATGGAGGTTGTTGGAACCTGCCGTATATTTGAGATCAAATGTAAAGGGATGTACAGTACAATATATGGAGTACTACAGGTGGGGAGTTTCTAAAGGATATGAACCTGTTAAAACTTTTATGGAATTAATGGCCACTGTGAGAAGTAACCAAACTCAGTGTGCCTTAGGCTATGTACCTGCAGAAACGTGTAGGGGGCGGTTGCGTCGGCTGATAAGGTTTGGGAGAGAAAAATAATTGAAAAAAATTAATTGACAGAATCCAGGTATTATGGAATAATGCTATTCAAAGCAATATATATAGATAATCTACAAAAAGATTGATGGTAGTGTAATAACTGCTTTTCCCCTGTGGCGGAAAAAAGCAATTCATTGCATGGACAGTGTCCCTGAGGATCTGAGAGTTGGTGTCGTTACCAAGGGCACTTGGCTAAGTCCCCTCAAAGAGAGCTAGGACTTCCACAACTGAAATCTCAAATATAAAGCCTACATATCTAACTAAAACTGTGTAATGAAACTTTGTGAAAAATGTCTTCATGGTAAGTAAAATTGTAACAGTTATAACAACATTTTTGTGGAATTCCCAAAATAATATATGACTTACCCATTCCATTTTGGGTGCATTATTATAACTTTTTAATTCTGGTTATGCTGGTATATTATCAGTAATTCAGAGAGTAATGGTTGCCTTCCTGAAGTGTTGCTTGCTCAAGAGTTACTTAAATTTGTTGATAAACAACGGATTTCAACCTTTAGACACTCTTTACCGATTGCAAAATTATCTTGAAAAAACGGCAGGGTAAAGTACTAAGGTAGAAAAAAACAGAGAGGCTAAGTATATTCATATAGAGGGTTTTTAAAAGTACTTCTTTGCATGATTTTTATTCGAATTTATAACTTTGGGATGTTTTAATAGCTTTCTGCGTGGTCTTTACTGATAAAACAACACCAAGTATATTTTTGTGGTAAATATTTCTTAACTAAAATAATATGGAAGAATATATATTTTATTTGTTTTACTATGTAAAATATTTTATTTTACAATGCAACAAGGTTTTTTAAAGTGCTTTTTATATGTCTATCTCGCTTCGTAGAAAACTATGTATTTAGACTTTAAGAAAAAGCTTTTTGACATTATAAAATTGTTAAAAATATTAAAAGATAAAAGTTTGAAGAAAGTATATAATATTCATAATTGATTTGAAATGGTTTGTTCCTTTGATATATAGAGGTTTTAGGTTTTTTTAGCAGTATAGTGTTTTAAATTTTGATTATTTTAAATCTTTAAATGCATTTTTCTCTGAAACAGAATTTTTGATATTTTACAACACGGTAAGCATGATATCTCAAAAAGTTCTATAGATAATTGTCTGAAATTTTGTATAATTGTGCATTATTATAGTATGTATGCCGTGACGTAGGGATTAAGAAAAAACAGCATGTTTACCTTTTTTATAATTTTTTTCTAGTGTAATAAATGAGAAATTTTTGAAAAATTTGCGTTGCGTGCACTTTTTGACCTTTAGTTCAGTAATAAATAAAATTTTTCAAAGGTATTAGGTCAATTCATTAGTAACTGTTTTCTGAGTAAAATTACATGGTTTTTTAAAAATTTTATGCATTAGAATTTATTTTACTATGTTTAACGTAACGTGCAAGTAACGTCTAATTTAAACCTAAAATTGGCCATATTTAAAAAAATGCATTGAAAGAAATTTTTTTTTGCTATTTTTATTAGTTTTCAGTTATAATTAAATAAAAAATGAGTTTAAAAATAAATTTTCATCAAAAATTTTAAAAAAATGTCTCCGCAACTATTCAGGCACCTGAAAACGTGAGGGGAAAAAAAACCTTTTTAAGTTTTGACACAAGTTGCCTAAAGGTTCGCTAAGTCGCCAAAAATGACGCCAACGGGGCTATATTTGTAATTCTTTAAATAATTAGTTTTTATCAATTGGTTTTTATTTAATTATAATTAAATTATTGTATTGTCATATCGAAAATAATCATGTATATAAAATTTCAGCTCCATTGAGCGCCTTAAAATGCATTTTAGTAACGATTGAAAATTCCACCAAGATAAATAAATAAATATACAGAGAGTGGGAGCTAATGGTGTGTGTAGGAATTGAAAAAGTACCTACTCATATAAAGTATATATTCATACATCATAAAATAATCAGACAAGAGAACGTGTATCGGCTAGTAATTATATTCGTACTTAAAAAGAAAACTCAAAATGAAAAATAAAATGTTTTTGAAATGCATTTTAGGTTTTGAAAATTTTTCTTGTTTTGATACTGAAAACATACCGTTTGCATTTAAGTAATTTTTGAATTTGAATAATAGCAACTAGGTTGGATATGTTCCAAGATGTGGAGTTGTTAATACATCATTTCGTCTCTTGCTCGGTTTTGTCAAAATTCTTTTCATTTCTTTAACAACTGTAACTTAAATCAAGTTTTCATAAACATCTGCTTGACTTAAACCTTTTTCAGTTAGAGAAAATTGTGTATATAGCGAAGTTTCACCCCAATGCTCCTGATACAATTGAAAACCCAAAATGAAGGACACAAAAAGTTTTGCCATTTGAATAGATGCCTGATTTGTTACTTTATGTCGAATATTCTCCTTTCTAAGACTTTAAGAATCATTTGCTTAAAAATATTTCCTTAATACTCAGTTAACGTTTATAAGTTTTAGTTCAGTTTCTTTCAGTGGTTTAAATCTGTTTCCTGTTTTTTTTAAATGGTATCGATTTCAAATTTCAAAATCTTTTTTTTTAAACAATGTGTTTTAGAAATTATGTTATATTCTTTAAAGATAATGTCTTAGAATATACATAACATAGTTTCATAGGAAAATTGGATATTGATAATAGAAACTGTAAAATGTCTTTTAAACTGAAATGCTCCGAGGAAAAAAACAAACTCATTTGTTATTCCAATATCTAAGGAAAAACTTAATAGATACTTTATTTTGCTTTTAGTACAACGAATGAAACTCTTTTTGTTGTGTTTATTGAGTTAAAAATTGAAAATTAAGTTCATATTTTTTTGAACCCGCCCAACTTTTGGAAACCCAATTGTTTTTAAAAAGCATAAAGGGGAATATTTATGATTTTTTGGTTCACTTAGATTAGAAAGGTATATAAAATTTTTTTAAAAAGAATAGTATTACAATAAAAAAAAAGTAAAATTTTTTTGACAAAAAATAAAAAATGGCCCTTTTTAAAAAATAATCTCCTTTTGTGAAAAATCTTCTATTATAATTATTTTTTTCCCCTGTATATAGCGCAAAACCTCTGTAAAAGGGGGCCAACTAGAAGGTTTGAAAAATATAGGGAAAATGGGTTTTTTCCATGTTTTATGACAACAGAGGGGGGAAATAAAAAAAACACCGATAATTATTTCAATGGGGTTTTAAATCTGAAAATAATGGAATTTTTTAAAAAAACATAAAATTGAACCCTGTACAGAGGTCTGAGCTTTTACAGGCAAAAATATTATTATTTTGGGAAACATTTTTTTTAAAAAGGAAAAACATTTTTAATAAAGGTTATTCTAAGTTAATTTTTGAAAATTTAAATAATTTTTTTTTTTTTTAAAAAATTTTTAAAAAAATTTTATAAGAAATTAAAAGGGGACTAAAAAATCCCTGGAAATTTTCTATTGATCCTTTTTTTAAAAACACGGTTTTAACAATTAAAATACCTTAATGTCTTTTGTAATACGTAATATGTTTTAAAACTCAGCATTCCATTTATAAGTAATTAAAGAAGAAAAAGAAAATCAAGAAAATATACGCTGTTTTGAAACTTAAAAATTATAACAAGAAGAAATTCCAACAGTTTAGTTTTTATGTATTTGTGGGCATGTTTACATTAACTGGATATTTCAAAGACAACACACAAATTTAAGAATTATCTGGAAACTGTACCAAACATTTATTTTCTCAATACTCTCGAAATAGCAAGCAATTACTTAAAAAAAACCCTTTTTTATCCCAATACCCCTTACGATCCTACATTTTCAAGCCATTTCCATTCAATATTTTCCCACTGAAACAATTCATCTTACACAAATGCACAGAAAACGTTCTTTCGTATTAATTTTCCTGCATGAAATTCCAATTTGACTTCCGCATGGGAATTCTAATTCTCCATTTTCGCTTTTTTGGGGGAAGAAGGCCAAAAAATCCCCCGGAATGCTTTATCTATATCCCTTTTATACCGTAAGTGAAAGGGTTTTTTTTAATCATTCAATAGATCCTTTTTTTAATTAAATTTTTTCTTCTTTTTTTGTAATTACATCCTGTTTTTGTATTTCCGTAAACTTTGTCTTGAAGGGGGTTAAATTAAAAAAAAATGTAACATCAACTAATTTTAGATCAACGCATTTTGATGATCGACATTCAATAAAGAAAGTAAGATTCTTGAAAAATGAAAAACAGAAAAAAAAAGGGAAAAAGTTCTCAAAATTAAAAATTTTTGCATTGGAAACATATAAATTGACCTTGGGAAAATTTTTTTTCAAATATTTTGCCTTTTGTTTTACCCACACCAAACATTGGATATAATTTTTTTCGCCTTTTTTTTTGAAAAAAAACATTAAAAAATGCAGCATTTGTGAAAAACTCCCAACCAGTTTTCCCCTTCCTTAAGGAAAAGGCGTCAAAACGTTAAAATCAGGGATGACTTTGGAACATGCCCGGGAAAAATTTTTCCCAGGCGTGGTTTTTACCAGTCCACTAAACATATTCATTTGACCCTTTTAATCTCAAAATTTTTTATAAAACGTAATTTCGTAAAAACGGGGCTTCTCAAACTTTCTATTTGCGAAATATTCAATCATAATTTCCCGCCCGCCCTTCCCTTTCAATAACAATATATTTGTTTAAAAAATACTATACTTTGATGCTAAAACACAATACGGCTTTTTTTACCACCATTTTTATAAAAACCCCCCCCTTTTACCCAAGCGAACCCCCAAATACATTAAAAGACGTACATCTTTTTTATGCTTTCTTTTCCATAAAAATTATTTCGAAGGGGTTTTTGGTTCCAAAAAGAAACCCTTTAGGTATTTGTGAAGTATTTACTTTTTAGAGGGGTTTTTCCTTTCCAGCCCCCCTTCCTCAAAACGGTGGCATTGGGGAGCGATTCGAGTAACATTTTATCGGTATTTAAGGGATTAATTAAAAACCATAAAAATTATCAAGATAATCGTTAATTTTTGTACATAATTTTATATATGACAAGCAAAAGGGGTCACTAATAATTATTAAACTTTTTTTATAGTATTGTTAAATTAATTATAAAATACATTGTGCAGTACTGATGCATTTACAAGTTTTTTTTTATATCAGTGCAAATGTGTGTATTTTATTATGTTAGAATGTATTTTGTTTGTTTAATTTCAGTAAATTAATATTTTTTTAAAAAAAAATAATCTTTTGTTTACGACTTTTCAATATGCTCGCGCCCCCTAGGGGTGCACCCCCACAGTTTAAGAAACGCTGACGTAGAGGTTTCAGAAAGTAAATTAAAAAGTACTCTGACAGGTGTAAGTAATCCATATAAATAAAAATCCATCTGAAGATAAAGACGATCACAACATTCAAACGGTGCTGGTAGTCTGCTATTGAAGTGCGGTTGATCCGGTTGTGTTGTGCTTAAAGAAAAATACTCCAGCTGAAATTAACTACAATTGGTAGAAGAGTACGATACAGTATTATGTCACGAAGACGGTGTGGGTTTGGTGTACGGCATTTGGCAAAGGCAGAACAGATGTGCGAGATGAAGAAAGAGCGTTTTCTGTGGGAAATATTGGATCACCCTTCTTACATTCCCGACCTCACACCAAGTGATTTCCATCTCTTTCGTCCTTAAAATAAACACTTAGGATGCCAACATTTCAGAACCGATGTTAAGGTTCAGTAATCTGTCTTCACGTGGTTGCATAGCCTTGACATTGATTTTTTCAGTGCTGGTTTTGATGGTTGGGTGTACTGATGGAACAAATATTTCAATAAGTATTGTAAATACCTTTGTCTTTCTACGTTGTATATATATTTTTATACTTCCTTCATAAACGTTTACCCTGAATTGGATTGTGTGTTACCTTACTTTTGGAAATCCCTACGTACCAAGTAATACAAGGAGTGACACAAAAAACAAACGAGACTGGTCCAATAAATCATTGTATAAACAGAATCAGTTCTCCGTGACAGTAACACCTTCAAAGTAGTTCCCTTTAGCATTCGCACACTTCTGAATTCGGTGCTGCCATAGCTGTTAACAGTTCTGGAATGAGGGTTATGGAAGACCCTTCCAGAGATTCTCCGTTTTTGCCTAAACCTCTTCAACTGATGTAAAATGAGTTCCCTTTAAGCATGATTTAACTGTAAGAAATTAAAAAAGTCGCATGAGGTCAAATCAGGTGAATAAGGAGGATACTGCATCACAGTAATGTTTTGCTGGTGAGAAAGTGCTTAGCAGATAGGGTTGTGTGAGCGGGTGCATTATCTTGGTGCAGCAGCCAGCCATCATTCCCTAATTCTGGCCTTTTTTTCCCTAAAATTTTCACGAAGTATTTTTAATGCTTCAATGCTGTTGTGTTGATTAACAGTCTGACTACTGATGTCAGTGGGAACTCACTCATATCGCGAATTTTAGCAATGTTTTGGTCTGTAATAGCTGACCTTGGGCGCCTAGCAGGTTCATCATTGTCCTGACTGACCCTTCCCCTGAAAACCGCTTATACCATTCAAACACGTGTGCAAGAGACAAAGTTTCATTTCCATAAGCCTAATATTTGAAATGTTTTCGTGGGTGATTTTTTAAATTTCATAAGAAACTTGATGTTGTTTCGACATTTTTCCTGGCGGATTCACTCAATGACGCAGTTCTCTCTACAAGTGGGATTAATTAAGGCAAAACTGGTCACATGGATAGCGTAGGGGTGTTGGATGACGCCAACAAAACAGTTGTTGCCAACTCCACTCTTTTATTCAAGCTACACTTTTAATTTCCCTTTTCTGTGTCACACCTTGTATTTTCACAACCCTGCGTGGTACATGTTTTTCTGTCTTCGAACTGTATCCTATAGCTTAATTTCTTCAATTGAACATATATACTTTTGGAGAACTTCATCTTGAGTTGTATTGAATATCATTTTCTTTCGAGCACAATAAGCAGTAAAACAAATCATTGGTGAACAGTAAACACTTTTCTTAAGTACTAAATGCGTTACACATTAACAATAGAACGGATTAGGAATTTAATAATTTTATACGGTGCAATAAATTCTCTTTTGTTTGATACATCTAAATAAAGGAAAAACTGGAAAAGAATGAATCCAAAAAAATTGTTAGTTACGCAAACGAAATGTGACAAATAGGAAGTGATGAACTTCTTGGAAGAATTGGCCGCGAAATGGAGCAAGAGAAGAAAGAAGAAAAGAAACAAATTTGCTCAGGAGTGTCAAGTATTACTCATGTTTTTTCCCTTAGTCTTTTCACTCACCCTCCCTTTTTTTGGTTTTCTTTATATCTGGTTTGCTTGCTGTTATGGCTCTTTTCTTCTCGTTTGCTGGTCCGTGATTGCAAATAAGAACGGAAAAGATCCCTAAAATGTAGGATCGGATGTTGCATATAGTAAGGTTTCTTCCTTTCGAACGTTTTTCTTTGGAAATGTGTGTAGAGATAAATTAGTTTTGATTAGAAATGGTGTTTTGCAATTATAATATTGTTGAGTTCATCTTTTCTTGAATCTAATCTTGAAATAAGAAATAGAAATGACTTTTAATTTTACGAAATTATATCTTTTAAGAATTTTCATGTGTTTAATAAAAGTAAATACAGTTATTAAATTAAATTAAGTCTTATTTTTTATACATTAATAACATAGTTATAATGAATACATCTGCCATTAATCCATGCCGAATTATTTGTAATATCATAAATCAAGTAATTGTTAAATTTCTTTCGTGTTCTTGAATTCGAAAGAGAAAAACAATTACAAAATAATAATATTTAAAAACTGAAATGTGTTGAACAGATCTTTTTCATACACCCTATTTTTACAGTTTTCTTTCTTTTCAGAATTTAAATTTTAGATCGAATTTCCCGTTAATATTAAATTTCAAATTCTTTTCTGTAATAATTATTTAAAAGAAAATCTATCTGTGAGTGCTCCAGCATCTGGCTACGGAACATTCGGATAATGTACTCAAAGGCTAAGGCATAACCTCCGTGTGACCCCACGTAGAATGTACCAATGCCTCCCAGACGTATTCGTGAATTGTATGAGCAGATGCAATAGAACTAAAAAAGCAAGGTGGTCAGTTTACTGGATTTTTCAACATTTAGGTCAGAACAATATTACATTCGACGATGTCAGCAGAAAGGTGAACCAGGAACATAGAAAGCATTAAATTAGAAGTCAATCTAGAACAGGCATGCCAATCACACGGGCTACATGTGGCCTAACAATGTATATTTTGTGACCCGGCACACACACACAAGACATTTTAATAATTTTTAAATATCGAGCTTTTAATTTTTTTTTCATTTTGCAATTTATTTGAGCTTAACTTTTTTTAATAAATATACGGCATATTTACCAGTTACCTATTCTTGTTTCAAAAGAAATTCTATTTAAGAACAGAAATAATCTTTTTACTAAAAATTATTTTTTACATTTTATTGAAATGTTTGACTTAATTTTACTATAATAAATTAATTTATTTTGAACTCGGAAATGTATTCATTATTTAACCGCAAACAGATCGAAACCATTTACTCATGAGGGATTTATTAGTGACAGGATAATTAATGTGTTCACAATGTATTATATCTAGCTCAGATAAAAAAAATTAAAAATGTATATTTAAGTGGAAATACTGCTGTCATCAGAGCTATTGAAATAGCCATGAAATTTTGAGAAATCAACAGAATTCAACAATATCAGCTTTTCAAACACTCTCTATTTCAATTCATGAAAGTACGAATATTTATTAACAACATAAGAGCTCTAGCTTTTCTGAAATTTGGATACTGACAGACAGCCGATCATCCATTCAACATTTATCAAATTGGCCATCTATCGGCGACAGCACCATCAGGAGTATTCTTCACCTTTTTCGACAGCTTTCGGATCAGCACCCTATTCATCTACAGTGGGTCCCTTCTCATGTAGGCTTTCTCGGGAACGAAGTTGCGGACGACCTTGCGAAGGCGGCTACCAGCAATCCTGTGGATCCAGAAGACCACATGGTTCTTACATTGACTGAGATCTACTCCAGGGCTAAAGAATTAATATGTAGAACCTGGGTATTCCTTCCTGTACACCCATGGTACTTTCAAAGACACCCTGGATCCGCCATATCACTCAAGGGTTCCAGATCATATCAAGCGGCATTCTCACGATTTTCGACTGGTTACCTGAGGTGCATGGATTTTGAGGGTGGCAAAAGAAGCTTCCCAATTTGCCCCAAATGTAACATTAGTCCTTTTTCTCCTCAGCACATTTTGCAATGTCTGGGGTTTTCCTGTGAGGAGGCTGTTGTATCCCCCCTGCTGTTCTTAGACTTTGTACAGATTTATGGACTCATGGATCTGGTCTAGTTTCACTAGACCAGATGGGGATTAGTCCCACCACCACCACAAATATTCGAACTATCGTTCAGCTGGAAGTTTTCCTTCCCGGATACGCTGTTAATTACAATAAGTGAAGAACTTTTATAAGTCACTCATAAGCATTATTCAGCCCCTTAAACTGATATTTTTGATGCACTTATGGAAGTTTTGAAGTAAAATGAGGAAAAATGGTTTGTCTCTCTTGCAGCTGAAGGTGCTCTTAACATGACAGGTATTACAAAGGATTTGTTTCAAGATTAAAAAAAACATACAAACAGCAATGGTTATAATAATTTTGAACTTTTTTTTTATTTATCAGCAAGTACTGTTCTCAAAAGCTTTAAATATCTCTCTAGGCAATTTTTAGAAATAGTTACCAAATTGTAAATTAAATTTGAGCTCATATAAAATTAATCATCGTAAGTTTCTGAAAAATATAGAATGTAAATACACTGCTCAATAGTATTGCCCGATGGCTTTTGAGTCAAAAAGTGCTAAAACGATTGGAATGGTAAGATAATATTTTAACCCACCCGGATTTTCAAACTTTTTTTGTCATCAAGGGGGGTGATAAGATTCTCAAGCTATCTACCCTTCCTTAAGGTATCTAACTACGTTAGAAACCGTGATTTAAAAAAAAAGCATAAACGGATAATATTCATGATATTTAGTGTCACTTAGATTAGAATACATGTATAAAATTGTTTTATGGACATTTTGACAAAAAAAAATTATTTAAATACAATATTGTGGCAAAAAAATACCTTAGAATAACATTTTTTCAAAATGTTCTCCCTCTATAAAAATGCTTCTAAAATAATATAATATTTTTCTTATATAAATTATAAACTTCTCCAGAGAGACTTTTTGAAAAAATTATATTATTTTCAGAGTTACAAAACCCATTGAAATAATTATCGGCATTTTCTTCTTAAAATTTCTTCCCTCTGCTGTCGTAAGACATGGATAAACCCACTTCTAAGTTAGATATTTCGAAAATTCTAGTTGAGCCTCTGCACAGAGATCTGAGCTATTTACAGGCAAAATATTATTATAAAAGAAGCATTTTTCACAAAAGGAGAATATTTTGAAAATTGGTCACTCTAAGTTAATTTTTTGTCAAAATATTGTTCTGAAATAATTTTTTATTGTAATAATATTCTTAAAACAATTTTATATAGATTTTCTAATCTAAGTGACACTTAATACGATAAATATTATTCATTATACGTTTTTGAAAAATCACGGTTTCGAATGTGGTCGGATACTTTAAAACAAAAGATCGTTATTATTGACAGTTATCTAGCCAATTGGTAATTACCGTTCGTAATAACCAATTGGTAATAAGCTTTGTCAATCTACTAGCTATATAACAAGAGCAATTGAGCCAATTGCATCATTGCCTTGCTTGACTGCTATTTGATAACTACATGGGAGTACCGGTTGTTGTTCAGAATAAGTCGAATTCAAGGCTTAACTTTCCCCCCCCCCATTCTTCGGAAGCAAAAGGAAAAGAGGAAACTATTGAATTGGGAGTTCAAAAAGGTTTGATTGCTGCAATGTATGAATGTCCAAAATATGGAAATAGTATACGTCTACGAGGAAGAAAGAATGTTATTGATGGTAATGAATAAAAATGCCGTTTGAAAGTAGAAAAAATTCGCATGATGTGAGATAGAAAGTAAGGAACGGTACGTATCTGTCAAGAGTGAAAGTTATTTGAGCATGTTTGAAATTCTGATCGCTCCGTGATATTCGGTCTGGAAGGGTTATGAATGAATTTGTAGCGAAAGAGTTGCCAATCAATAAAAGTACAGAGCTTGAGTGGTATAGGTTTTGTCAAAAGGTTTGCATGATTTATTGACTTAAAAGTGATAGTAATATCTAATTAAAAAACTGAATTTTACAAAAATCTGTTCTAAAAGTCTTAAACGTTTCAGTTTGTCTCTTTCCGCCATCAATTTCATCTCTTTCAGAATGTTATAAATTTCGTTTACTTAGACTAAGATTTTTTATAGAATTTTTCCTTAAGTTTTACAAATTTCTGATTTTGTACAACGGTCATCAATTTATTATCTTTAGGATGTCATTTAGTTCTTATTTTTAGAAGCTAAATTTTTAATACAATTTATCTTACAGTCGTGAGATTTCCCCAATTTTACTCATTCGGACATAACATCATATTTTTCCCAGATTCGGTTTCAACTTAGAAAAAAGAATGTTGGTCCCACTTAGGCACGGTTTGAAAAGAATTTCGCCAAAGAGTGGGCTATAATAGGACCATATCAGGGAGGATGGATAAAGGTTCTGGTTTTTTCATTTGAAATCCCAAACCCTTTTATTCAACTTATTCTTAAGATTCAAGAAAAAAATCATGTTGTTACAGCTCTATTTTATAATATATTTATTAACTCTTTCAAACAAAATTTAATTCTTTGGCGAGAACAAATAGAAAAGTATAGATAATTTACAAAATACGCTTAACCAAATTAAATTGTTAATTACGGAATTCGATCAAAGGTTTTCTGATTTTAGAAAAAAAAATGTGAATTACACTTTCATCTTTTTAATCCACCTCTTTTTATCAATTTTGAAATCGTTGATGAAAACTTGCGAATAGAATTAATTGAATTCCAATATGATTCTTTGGTTAAGAAAAAATGAATGGAAGTTGAAATTCCAGATCTCTGCACATATTTTTCTGTAGATTAGTTTCCTAAAAAGTTATTATTAGTTATGCGAAAAGCTATGTTTGGAAGCATTTATGCGAGTAATTATTTTCCTTAATGAAAACTAATTCTTACAAGTCATGATTAGCCCTGATCAACATTTATCATAAATTTGATCAATTGCGTCTGTTCAATATACTAATTAAATTTTAAAGAATTGCTATACAGAAAACGATGCCAAATATCTCCCAAAAACCAATATTTAAACTTTTTATTCCCTATATTTTACCTTTTAATTTTTATATAAAACGTAAAATATTTATGGTTTAAATTTAAACATTTTATGTATAATGTACAATACATTGAGCTTAACATTGAATCTAATAAACAGTTAAAGCATAATATAATCATTCTAAAAACTATACTTTTAAACTCTTAGAGCAAATGAAATATATCACCTTAGATCCAATGAGATTTACATGTCTGATCATTTGAGAATAAAGTGATAGTGACTCACAGTACTTGATGCATACCGATGAACGATCCAAAGTATAATTGAGACAGTGATTGCATTAACGATTAATAGATAACTATCCTGAACGGAGTGGTGTCTGATGCCTTCGTCTTGGAATTTGACGGGCTATAGTAGAGTATTCTTCAGAGATGCGTTCGGCTTCGAATTGTGTGTGTGTGCGAGCTCAGTTGAAAAACTAAAACTTAATTTATAATTACTTTTTTTTTTCTTTTTCAATAATATTTTAAAGCGATTTTATCAATAATATAGCTTGAATTAGCTTTTTTATATAGAAATCTTTTTGAATCTTTTTTATACTTTTTAAATTAATAAAATAGTTTAATAAAAAAAATCATTTAGAGAAATCTTTTGTAAATTAATTCACATGCTTCCCAGTTTAATAATGATTGAGTAATTGAAAATCACTAGAAACAAAATTAAAATAATCGAATTAAATTTATAAAATGATTTCGACATATTTACTTGAAGGAAACAATAATCTTTTAATACTTATATCAACTCTTCTTTAAAAATCTTAAAGAGTGAATTTATTTGCATTCAAGAGAGAATTCTGAACAATACCATTTCATTCACTTATTCTTCTCCGTCTTTTTCTTTGTCCCATGAACTGCTGGAGTATTTTTCACTTTTGACTGAACTTTCTCATTCCCCTTTCTATTTTGTTAACTCATCTTCAGAAGACAGTAGAACGCTCTTTATCAATAAAAGGGAGATTGGTACATTTAGAAAATGTATTCAGATTTGTTCGCATTTGTAATTATGTACATGTCATCTAGATGCTCTTTATTCTGACAACAGATGACAATGCTTTTCATAACTTTGAAATAGTGAAATGATTTGAAGACAATTTTGAGAATTTTTCCTTTGTTATGTTTGTACCATCTAAGAGATTTATAAAATCCAACTCTTTATTAGAAAATCCGATGTCACTCTTAGAAAGGCAATCGATTTGTAATATTCTGCATCAGGAGTGCGCAATCTGTGACACACGAGTCGCATTTGGCACCAGGTACAATTCTTAATGACACTCTACACCACTTTACAAATTTGTCAATTTTCGAGTTAATAATTTTGAAATGGTGCTTATTTAGCTAACATTTTTAGAATTATGAGAGGGCCGTGGGCAGCCTAGTGGTTAGAGCATCGGACTCCTAGAACGGAAGGCCTGGGTTCGATGCCCGATGCCACTCAAAACCCTCCAAGTACACACGGAGTACGTGCTCGTTAAATCAGTGGGTCCGAAAGTTTTGTGGGCTGAATTATACGAGTGCGGGGAACTGGAAAATATTTCCCTTCCCTTCAGTTCCATACCTAAATTGTGGAGATGGAGATAGGAAGTGTCGCCATCTATCGTCCCTTTGGGGAATTTCGCCGAGCTAATTCGTACTGTCACCTGTATGGTGCTTAAGGCCAACGACAGACGTACTTCTAGCTCCTTGCCACTATGAATTTCGTGGGCATCGTTCTGATTACGTCAGACAGGTGTCATTAGCCACAACAACAGAATTATGAGAAATAAAATTCATGGAAATACGAACACAAATCTAGATCATAATTGCAATGATAGAATGCAACTATTTTTTAAATTGCTAAATGGCATTGCTGGAGAGATTTAAGTAAAAAAAATTACATGTACTTTGCGTTCCACTTTTTACTCTACACATCTATGTAAACAAATACTTTCTCACCTGAAAGACATTTTAAAAATGATCTTTAAATATCCCCACCACCATCAAAAGTCAGCATGCACGTACAAAATAGAGGTTTTAAAGATTTTTTGTAGTGAGATAATTACTCGAAGCCATGTTTTTAATTAAGTTCCTGTAACGATTTATTTTTAACTTGAGATTTAATTGCTTCTGTGATTCCATGATAGGTAACAGAAAAGAGATAGATGTATTACTGAAAAAAAGATAATCTTAGATCTTTTAAAAAAAAGGGTTAATCTTTAAATCAATTAGCGGAAACTGTTTTTAAAGACATTTATTGATTCAAAAAGTGTTCATAAACTATAAATAAACTAAAATTTTAACGTCCACGCTAAGATCCGACCACTTGTCTGCAGTGTCAAATTGAGAATCTTGTTCTGTGATAAGTTCTATAAGAAAAAATCCTAGACTAAAAACTTCACAAATAGCTTAAAGTGTTGCTCAGATATTGCTAAAAAATATGACTTTAATCACAATTAAAATATACTTGAAAAATGATGATTATAATTGTCGAGTTGATCTCAAAAGACATTCATCTGTCGAGTGAACAGATCTAAGAGAATTGGCTGAAACTGTTTTTTAAGACATTAATATTCAAAAAGTGTTCATAAACTAAAACTTTAACGTTCAAGCCAAGATCCAGCCGCTTGTCTGTAGTGTCCAACCTTTTAAAAAAAAAACATTTAACTAGGACACATAATTATTGGGAAAATGTAACACATTCACTTGAAAGTAATTTTTGTATTTTCAGAATCAAAAAGGACAAAAATATGCTTAGAAAATTCCTGCACATATCTTAATAAAGAATTTTTTATCCAAATATCAAGCATGGAGGATGAGGCGGCATAGTGTTTAAGGGTGCATAGGAAGCCTTTAGTTTGATAATCTGGAATTTATTGAATCAACAATGCCCAAAATTAATTACTTAAACTTATTACAGTAAATTATCAAGGCAAGTGCTGAGAAATTTGAGGTGAGTGATGATTTTTTTTCTTTCAGCAAGACAAAGGTACCAAGCAAATGGCTTACATTGTGAAGTCATGGCTATTCTACGAAGTCCCAAACCCATTCCGCAAGCCACTTCAATCCCCAGAACTAAGGACAATACAGTATTTGTGGGATTTACTCGAGTGGATAAACAGGGAGCACGTTATGTCCAAAGAAATGCTCAAATCTTTAATAGTAAAACAATGAAATAAAATAACCTCAGAAGAGACAACCAAGCTTGTTGAATTCCTGCCATATACGTTTAGAGAGCTACAGAAAGAATGGAATAGCTTATAAAAAGTATTAACTTTTAGTAACAATCTATTGTCGTAAAGGGTTTTTCTAGTGTATGCATACTTCTGACGCACATGATTTGAGTCGTTCTCAAGTTATAAATATTTGTATTATTTCATGTAATTATTAGGTGATTTTTGCTTATACAGTTTGAATTAACGTTGTTATAGGAATAAATAAAAATATCATTGATTCAGAAAGGTTTAATTTAATTAACTATCTTTGCATGAATATGAAAGATGATCGTCTGTATGTAGACTTTGGGAGGCAAGTGTACATCATCGTGCTGCAAACCCTATGAGGTTTCTTGCTGCAATTCAGATAACTTTCGACAAACTGCTCTTCCAAACAGTAAGTACTCAGCATAGAAGAAATATATTTTTTTTTTATTATCCGTTTGACCAATTAGTAGAAATTTATAATTTTTGAATAACAAAGATGTGGAAATACTCTTTTCTCATTAAAAACAAATTTATTTTGAGACAATAAACTGAAATAAATTCATGATTGTTGCTTCGTGTTTATGGAAGTCATGAAATATTGAATAAAAGTCAGCAGATGATATCTATAATAAATGTATTCTAAAAGAAGTATTCCGAACGCTTTTGATCATAATAATAAATATCTCAAACTCATCGTTAGTTATTGGGACATATTTTTTTATTTTTTTTTCAAATTAAGGTTTAAAAATGTTGAAGGAAAATTCTTATTCAATCAACTAGTAATTAGGGTAAGAAAACTGAAAATGAAATATCTGTCCTGTAATAATTAATTTGAATATTTTCTTATAAAAAGAATTTTAAATTATTTATTTTATTGAAAAATATTTCTCAAAATATTGTTAAATTAATTAATCGAATGCAATTCAAAGAGAAATCTGACACTTTATTAAATTTTGTAGTCATGTCTTCAATTTGCCTTACTTACACTGAAATTTAATCAACTTGATTTTTCCAATTTCCCCATTTTTTTTTAAGCCTTCCCACAAAATTAATTTTGTTTTTGAAATTATTGTATTCTTTTAAAAACACATTTCAATTACTAATAAATATAAAAATAAATTTTAGATTACACATGCATCCTCGCTTCAAATAGTTTAATATGTTCGTTGATGTTATTGTAAGATATGTTAAAGCAAAAAGTATGTTATTAATTTATTTTAAAACTTTATACTTTGGAATATTATTAATTAAAATTATTTTGTACAAAACAGCTAGAGCTTTTATAGTTTTAAAAATAAATTTTTCAATTCCTTTTCATGTTTGATTTCTGCGTATATACGATATTTAATTTCATTAAAATTTATTTTTATAAGTTAGGCTTTTTTTTTTAATAAAACGTGCAATATTTTCTTCCTTACAGTTTCTAATTTATCAATTCAATCGTTGATTTCATATCAATAAAAATAAAATTTAAAAAATATTGCTTCACTAAATTTATACGTGACACAGAAATTGACATTTCGCATTACAGGGAATAATTGTTTGAATATGTATCAAGGGGGAGGGGGAGATGGAAAATGAAATACAACTCAAAAATCATTATATTTATAATTCATTTTTAGAGGAATCGGATGTAGTTTAATTAAGTGCCCAATATCAAATTAGTAAAAAAATTTTTTTAAAAAGTAGCAATAATTTTTATTTATCATCTTTATTTATAAAACGAAATTCACATAACATATATCCATTATAATTATTTTTTTCCTTCATTTATATTTTATAATGTTTTTGAAAGCAAATAAGACTGTCTTGGACAGTTTAACCTGTAACTGATGATAAATATAAGCGATATAAATACATTCTATAACAAAAAACGACGCACCAAGAAGGAGCTGCCTGATTGTAATAAAATTTCGTATACAAAGACATTTGTACCGAACATGCAAATGATTAAATTTGGTATACAATGAATGAATAGCGGGAGCTTAAGTGCAGGTGTCTATAAGAAGCGATTCTGAATCTGATGGTCAAAATTTCTACATTGCATTACGATTTAGGACATCTTTCAACGACTAAAAAAAGCCTCACTGTAGGATTCGAGTTCGTTACGAGCAACTGTCAAAGTTTGAAAGAGGTCGTATCTTTGGATTGAAGGATGCTGGTTGGGCAAATCGGAGAATCGCTTTTCATACGGGCCAAAGCGATGCTGCCATTAGAAGATGCTGGTAAGAAAGGGTGGACAGTGGCTGATTTCAGTGTCATGATGGTAGTTGTCGACCTAGAGCCGAATCAGATCGGGAGGACAGATTGATAGTCAGATCAGTTGTCTCAGCACCTGATTCATCGTTATCAACCATCAGACGTGCAACACCCACACCAGTTTCCACCATGACCATTCGCAGACGGCTGATAGAGCGAAATTTACGCTCGTACTGACCTCTACGCCACCTGTAACTCACGAATGCACACTGCAAAGCCAGATTACAATGGTGCTTGGCTCGTTTAGGGTGGAATCATGCTGACTTGGGAGGTATAGTGTTAAGCAACCAATCCTGCTTCCAACTTTGCCCTGACGATCATCACAGACGTGTCTGAAGACGCCCAGGACAGCTTGCCGATCCTGCTTTGACTATTGCACGCCATACAGGCCCTCAACCAGCAGTTAGGGTCTGGGGTGCCATTTCTTTTGTCAACCGAACCCCTTTGGTCATCATTAGAGGCCCACAGCGATACGTCGACGACATTCAGTGAACTGTTTTTCTACCCTGGCCTTATTTTTGAGCAAGATAATGCCAGACCACATACAGCACATGTTGCTATGAACTGTCTTATAGCTTCTCAAAGTCTTTCTTGGCAATCCAGATTGGAAACTCTCTCTAATCGAGCATGTCTGGTATATAATGGGAAGGTGACTCCATCTACCAGAGAATGTTGATGACCTGGCAGGGCAATTGGAGGATATTTGGCAAGAAATACCGCATTAGACCATCAGGGTGCTTTATCACTCTACGCCATGTCGTGTGGCAGCTTACATCTAGACTAAAGGTGGGTCAACACCTTATTTAGCTCGTTACTTTGTAACTATGTAACTCTGAAATAAATCATTCAATTTTTCTGAAATTTAAATCATTTTCTATTCTGTACATAATATTTCTACACATCAATTTGTGTCTCTATCGGACAACTTGTTATTGGTGCGCGTTTTTTAGTATTAGAGTGTATAAACTATCAAAAGTATTTTTTTTTTACAATCTTGTGTTCGAAATTATAAAGATGTATTTCTTGGACCGTTTTTTCTTTATTTTAGAAAAAAAACTGATTTTCTAACTCAACATTTACAAGTAGATAACAGTAGTAGCATATTTTGCATTTAAATACAAGTTTACAGTATTTCGCTTTTTACATTTTTTATAGTTATATATAAACTTCTAAATTATTTAAATAAACAAAATTGAGCATAACCAAAAACACAGCTAGAAATATAGAACATTGAAGGTTGGTTTTAATCTGAATTTTTTTACATCGACATCCATAAATTCGTTTCATCGAAATTTCTTCGGTATGACAAATATTTATGTGAATATATATTTCAAGTATTTTGTATAGATAAAATCTAAATTACTTGTAAGAAAAATAAGAAAATCAGGAAACTCAATCCCATTTGAAGAGGTAGAATAAATGAAATACGGAAAGAAAACATTATTTCCTGCTTTTATTTTCATTCTATCCATGCTCATAGAACATTTCCGTACATTAGCATTGAGGATGGGTCAGCATAAACGACCTGATCATTTCCAAATGTGATTAAGTTTCCTTTTTGCTCTATTTTTCAAGTAGATGACATACAGATTATTTTAAACTCTAAACATATAGTTGTCATTCTTAACAGAGGTAATAACAAAAGAATTTAACACGCTTAGCATATAATCCAGTCAAAAAATTTCACCTGTGAAAACATATTTACTGTATTTATTCATTTTTACCTATTAAATTTTCTCTGAATATTTTCTACTCTTTTTGATTACTTTCTACTATTTATGATTCATGATATTTGTCATGGATTAGGATTTAGATAATAATTTAAGTTTCATTTTTTGAATTAAGTGAATCACGTGCTTTAATCAAATTAAACACATACGTTGCTATGTTGATCATTTGCATAAACACTAAATGTTGAATAATAATACAGTCGGACCTTTATATAACGAAGTCACTAAATCGGAAAAGTTCGTTATATGGAAAATTCGTTATATAGAGGTTCATCTTTTAATATATTTTAAAACCACATAAGACAAATTTTAAATTCATAAACACTATATACTAAAAAGCAATTATTCACACCTTTTTCAAAAATTAAGATATGTTTATTTTATATATCTTACTCATCAAAGAAGAAAGAAAGAATAACTGCAAGGAAAAAAAATGTCGAAGAATTCACTGTTTTTTCAATATTAAGAAAATAATTTTATACGAAAATTAATGAATTTTGAGCATTTTTTCTATTTTAAAGCATACAAATAATATTAAACATACGTTATTTTATGAGTAGAATACGGGGACACGGGGCAACTCCACTGAAGGTGAAAGAGAATATCGAAGATGTTTCTAGTGAACTGGGCAATGGGGGTTACAGGTTGTACTTCTTGGATGAAAACGTCCAGAAATCTATTGCTCTCGGCGAGTTAGGATCTAATAATACCAATTCAAGATTTATAACTACCATAAATGTGTTAAAGAGAGAATAACTTGAACTTTTTTCAGAAATACTTTAAAAGAAGGGAAAACAAAAATTGAATCACAAAAGAAAATTTCGTTGTATAGAAAATGCACTTCGCTATAGAGAGGTTATTTTACGAAGAAAATCGTGAAATGTTCAAGGTTCCAGGAAAAAGTTCGTTATATAGAAAAATTTGCAATACAGAGGTTCGACTGTATTAAATTAAATTATTATCTGTATAGTTTTGAAAATACTTTCCGTAGAAAACTGCACAATTGGACACATATGACTGAGAGACTTTTCGAGTAATATTCACACCCAAAGGCTGAAAATCCACCAACTAATACATAATTAAATACCATCATAAAAATCAATTACTGTTAAAATTGTATTTATTAAACCATTTGATCTTTTCATACGTAATACTAATCCAGAGGATTTCATTACTTTAGAATATTTCTCACGTAAATTATAATAATGTTTTTAAAACTTTCTGCTTTCGAAGAGAATTTTTTTGCCATGATGAGAGATAAATTTATTTGTATTCATTGTTTCCTTAAAGATTTGTTGATGTATTAAATTTAAAACTTGAAATGATTCATCATTTGCATTCATTACAACATATTAAAATACATTATATGAAAAATGTTTTTAAAAGAAAAAGAAAATATTATAAAGTACATCAAAGGCAAAAAATAAAATAAACTGAATAATCTAATTACTTATAAAAATAGTCATTTAAGTTTTATACAAAGTATTAAAAATCTTCTTAAAGGCTAATACAAAATGCAAAAAATAAATTTTTCTTTTCAATGCAAAAGTGTTTTTGTTTTATTTCCTTTAAACTTTTTCCTAAGCAAAAATGGAAGATACTTACTTATTATCGCAACCATATTGGTGACATTACATGGAATGAAGCAGATGGTTGCCAATTTGGCGAGTACGATACATGTGAAATCGGAGGTGCCATCTTGGCGAGTTATCTTGAACTTTGGCATTGTCGCTGTAATACATAAGTACCAAAAATTACAGAATGAAACATTATTGAACATAAAAAACACTTGCATTCATATTTCAAAAATAAAGTTCAATTAAAAGAAACAAAAAGATTGTGTCTGTGAATATTGTTTCCTTCGTTTGTTCAACTATCCTGAGAGAGAAACTCTTCTTTTCAGTTAGTTTCAGTAAATAGAAAATAATTAAAAATTTACGGATTATTTAGTCGATGAATGTATAGTGGGATGATTAGATTTGTTAAATTTGCAAATGCAAAACGATTTTCCTAAATAAATTTCCAATTATATGTAATTAGAAAATATATGAATGTGATTAACGGCGTAATTGTTGATGATTCAATGTAAACAAATTTAAAGAGATTCCTCATAAACTTAAAAGAACCAGTGTTATTTTCTAATTATAATAGGATAATAACTAATAGATATATCTAATAGTAAATAAAACTCATTAAAAGAAAATTTATGCTAAGCTCATTATTAAACACGATTTTATTACCAAAAGTATCATAAAATGCTTCCGATAAAAAGAATTTTGTATATTCCAATTATACTTATATGTGTGCTTCCATAATTTGCATCTTTTATAATATACATTAAAGCATTAAATCCAATAATTAATGCGTTAAATTAAATACCTTTTCCTTTTAAATAGGTTAAATTACAAGCTAAAACAATGAAATGCATTTATTTTTAAAATTCAAAGAAGTTAGAAGTTGTGCTTTCTAGAATCAGATGCAAGCTGAAGCGAATCAAGTTACTTAAAGCACACATTTGGCTGCTCAATTAGATAATTATGAACTTAGAAGATATTTTCTTCCTTAGTTATAACTATGCTAACAACGTTTATGCATGAATTAACAGCAAAATCCCTGTAATAGCCGAGAGAGCCAATTTACTCAATAGCTAAATATTCAGGGAATTGAGAAAAGTTGGGAATGAAGAAGAGTTTCAATTACTTCAGAAAGATAATGAACTGGGAAGTAGTTTAGTAATTTACTTTTCAGTTCTCTTTTAAGGATAGTAATTTATCTTAAAAGCAACCTTGAACTGGGAAGAACAAGCAACGATATTAAAATTCAGGGAAAGGGAAAAAAGCCTGGAAAATACGGCACGAAAAATTTTGTCTAAGTATAATTAAATATCTTTGAGATTCTTAGTAGCATGCATACACGTCCAGAAAAAACAAGAAAATTAAAGGGTAAACCTTATACATTCAGAACAAGTTTGATGCTTGCTCTGTAAACAGAACATCGATGGCTTAATAATAAGAAACATTTAATAGAAATTTTGTTAAAAGACCTTATCTGTGTACTGATTAAGATACTTTAAAAAGAAATTTCAATTTATTTTCACCAGATTATCTAGTTGAATATAAAATGTAATACTCCGCAAATATTGCAGAGCAAGAAAATATTGATGAAGTATCTACAAAAGTTTTTGAAATTTTTTCCCTCTCAATCAAGCGAATAATTAATTGCAGAATTTTGTTCGTAATTTAGAATTTACATAACACATTTTCTAAAACAGTTTGAATATCTGGTAATTTAAAATATGACATTTATTTTCAATAAATAGTTTCTTATAGTTTGAAACATTTGTTGTTGTTGCTGCCACCTGATCGACAGTAACATCAGATCAAAGTCCACGAAATTCATCGCGGCAAAGAGCTAGATGTAAGTCAGTCATTAGGCGTAGATTTGAACATCAAACAGGTCACAGAATGATTTGACTCAGTTCCACCCCAATTTCGAGGGAGAACAACCTGGAGGTGGTCAGGGGCCTCCTACCTCTCTTTCCCTTCCACCAAACTCCACGAGAGGACTTGCGGCTCGATGGCTATTTAGAGTACCCCACTGCGAAGGCCCTATACATTTACAAACATCCATGCCTTCTCCGGGATTCGAACCCAGTCCCTACGCCACCGCAGTCAGTGTCACTGACTACTATACCGGAAGGAAAAATTTAGTTAGCTCTAGTTGATTTCCATACAGAAAAATATTACGTAATAAAACTTATTTGATCTGCACTCTCAATGGGTATTTATAGGAAAATTTAGCTAACAGAGCTCATTTGAATAGATTGATCACGTAATTGTATGGTTAGTTTTAAGAAACCCATATATAAAAAAAAATACAACATATGTTATGAAGTGCTTAATGCGTTAAAGAAAATTCCAAAATTAAAATTTTTTATGAACATTAGATTTATGACTGCCATCTAAAAATTGAGGCATGTTTAGACAAAAGATTAAAAATCAAATATCAAGTTCTTCTTCGCTTTCTTAACTTATTATTTTTAATTTACAAAAATCTATTTATTTTACAAAGATATATAATTCTTATTCTTCAAATTAAAATAATTGATTCAGGGATTGATTCTTTCATAAGGGTTGCCCATATGAAAAATGTACACGTGCAGTTGTGTCAAACCGATTGCAGCTATAGAAACACTACTGAACATGGATCTAAAGGGAGGTAGGAGGTGTACACCGTATATGACGTACAATGATGAAACCTGTTCTTGGTAGAGGAAATATATAAAACTAAAGTCATGCTATTATATCAGAATAATGCGTGGTAGTATGGTTTCTGATTGCGGAAGTTGAGCTGGATGCGGGCAATTATTCGTGAATGGGGGTCAGTCTATGGCAAGCACTGCTTTGTTCGAGCAACTGGTGCAAAAATTTTCATAAAGAATGGCGAACGGTACCAAATCTCTATGACTATCTCGGTCTAAACGTCTCTCGTGAAGCCCATACAACGATAAAAATTTCGATGGAAAGTGTTGGAACACCCACCGTACAGTCCAGATTTGTCTCCTTGAATTCCTCCACACTTTTTTCCACTTAAGAGAGCATTAGGTTTCGAGAACCAACCAGGAACTTTCTAAAGCGAAGACATAGACCTAATTTCGAGACGGTAAGACCTGTGTAGGAACGCACAAGGAGATTCATTTTAAGTTCCAATGAAGGTATTCTTTTTATTCAACTTCTCCACTTTTAATTTGGGCCACCCTTATATTAACGCAGCACTCAAGAAAAATACAAAGGCGTTTCGCTACGAAATTATTAATATTGAATCAGAATCGAAGGACAAAGACGACATCTGAGTTGACACCCACTCTCAATAACTTCTGCATTACACCAACGTGAGCTATTTTAATCTTGATAGATTTAATGTGCATCATTTCCTATACACTGTTATTGGAAGTCTTTAGTGGCACCAGGAGTGTTCCTCACAAAAGTAATCGCACACTGACAGGTCAGGTGACCTGGGTGACCAGCTAGAGCCGAGACCAGACTAACCCCTGCTAACAACTCTGACAGAAGGGAAGATTGTGTTAATGTGATTTATGGTTCGGGGGAATGTATGGACAGTTGTACCATTCTGTTGGGAGTAACTGTTGCTCTTTTCCTCCTCAATTAAAGTTGCCACAAACTTAATCAAAATATTGTAAATGTAACCCTCCGAATTTACCGTCTAAAGAAAGAAGATGGGATCAATAATTCATGTCCAATCGTGTCCATTCCTCAGGACCACTTTTATTTGCTCCATCCTGTATAAATCTCTGTTATAGGATTTATTCTGATAAGTACTATAAAATAGAAAGCATCAAGAAAAAAATAAAGATGTTCAAACTCGAATAAAAAAGAGGAATAAATTAATACAAATTTAATTTATCTTTCAGTAATTTTAAGGTAAGAATATGAATGTAGCTTGACCTTTAAAGTGTACTATTTTTATTTGGAATTAAATTGATGTATTTGTTATTTTATTTAAAAAAGAATTAAAAGCTATAGTCTTTATAAAAAAATAACTATACCTTCGTAGCTTGTTCCTGTTTACTTATAATTAAAATATAATGATATTTATTTTTTCTATAATAGAATTAAAATGAGTTAGTTATCTCAAATTTTATGAGAAAGCATATCACAGCTTTAAAAAGAAACGCATTATATGTTTTTCTTAAATGTAATACTACGTTGAAATTTATTATTTGAAATTATTCTTAATTAAGATCTTACTAATTAACGTCACTTTTATCAATGAAGATATTTTTATTTAATTCTCAAAAAGATGTCTAAATGTCAAGTAAAAGTAAAATTAATTAAAATATTTTTAAATAGAAATTGGTTAAAACATAGCCTATCAAAATCTTTATTAGTTATACACGCATTATGTTATTTATATAGAATATACATGCTACTTTTTCATGTGTATAAATCGATTTATTCGTTTTCTTGTAAATGAAATGTACAAAGGTACATTAGTATTAGAAAATAATGCATAAAAATGTGTTAATATATTACAATCACATAAAATATACATAAGTCAATTCATCATATATTTTTGTAATGTAGAATTAATTGAAATTTTACATTTTGTATTCCATTTATATGCATGTATACATGCATACATATGGATTGTAAACCCGACTATCATTTTTATTTTATTTTTAATTTCGAATATTATTTTAAATGTAATTCATTAAATTCAAGTTATTTCAAAAGAAATTGAAGTAGTTTAAAAAAAAGGAAATGTTTAGTTTAATTTGGAAGGATTTCCAGAACATCTGAAAAATAGTAAAGAAGAGTTATGAGAGAAAACTGAAAACTAAATACAACTGACTAAAATAATTTTATTAATAGATCTGTAGATTGCCATTTATTTAAATCAGTAATACTGAATATACTTAAATTGCAAACTGATTTAGCATAATTTAAAGGGAATGTTCTCTGAAACCCAAACATCAACTCTTTTAATGAACATTACCTATCATTAAGATAATATTTACTCCGAAATATCTTTTAATTTGTGCAATTGCCCATCTACTTTAAATAGCATAACATTACGTTGATTATACTTCTTTACATCATCATACACTATAAAACTACTCGCTTTAGGTAAGTACCTTAAATAATTTAGAGTTTTTAATGGTTGAAATAAATTGTTAATGTAAATCACAATAAATTCATTTCCCATGGTATGAATGTATCCCAAGTATCTTTAAATATTGAATTTTCAGTAAAATTGTTTTTAAGCGGGTTTAGTGTTAATTTACAAAATTAACAGAGGTTTGAACCACATGTAATGGTCAATAAAACTTTTAATATTTTGGATGAACTTTGTATTCAAAATATTTATATATTTTCAATTAGAGTGAAGTTTAATTTTTAAATTTAAAGGTATGGAATTTTAATTAGAAATTTAAGAATTAATTTCAGTAATAATCTGATCGAGTTTAGAATTTTTAATTTGAATTTGTGCAGTTCGAAGTATTTGTCAATTTTTACCTTGAAAAATAATTTTAAGAGAAACATTAAATTATATATTATATATATCCATATAGAAGTAAATGTAGTATTTTTTTATTACAAAAGTAAATTTTATATTTATACTTTTATCTCTAAAAATAACCCTCTCTAAGTTTTTAAAATAATATTCACACATATAAATATATATATATATATAAGAACTGTTTCTGTCGAAAAAATCCCATTTGGTTTTTTAAAATATATTTAAAAAACCAAACATGACTATGTTGCCCCTCGGGTGAAATAACGATGTAAAGGAAGAATAACATTTACTGCATTTTTAATTTTACCCATGTAAAAGAATTTTAGATGGAACAATTATATTTCTTTACAATATTTCCTTTCATATTTGGATTCAACGACTGCAAATAGGTGCCATAAATTCAAAGAATTAAAGTATTTGCATAAAGTGAAATAAAAAGTATAAAACTGTTTTTATTGAGATAACAATCAAAGTAAGGTTAAAATCATTTTTACTAAACGGGTAAACTCCTGTAAGTTTATTTTTTGATTTCAGTGAAATTTAATTTAAATAAATCTCTGATGAGGTATCTGTTATTATAGCTTTTTTCTATACGATAGCTTTTGTGTGATATCTATTATGATGGCTATAATTTCAGATAGCTATTTTTAATTTAACAACGGATAATGCATTAGCAGGATATCGCATGAAAATATTCTTCAGTTTATAAAATCGAATACCGTTTAAATTTAAAACATCAAAAGAAAAAAAAGAAGAATTTATAGTTAAAAATTAATAAAAACACCCAAAAAAGCTCTAGAAAATAGTTTGGATAGAAGTTTTGACACAATATTGATTATATTACAGCTACTAAATATCAAAAATATTGGAAACAAATTTTTTATTGAAGTTCCTTTATGGATTCTATTAGAAATATAATTGACTTCGAGTCTTTTATGGTTAGGAAGTAAAGTCTGAAAAGGGTATCTTTGAAATCCAGACGACATATGATGAATAAACAATTTTCAAGAAAACACAGAAAAAGACTTATAAAGGAGGAAGCATTTTTTAAAATTCTAAATTGAACGTCTGGAGTTAACACATGAAACTATTTAATTTAAGATAATACTATTTTTTTCTTATATAAAGAACAAAAAATTAATAAACTATGTTTTCCATAAATTTGAAAATACCTTTTTCTAGAATTAATCAACAAATTAGTACATTTTAGAGTACTAAATTATTATAAATTAATTTTTTTTCTCATTTACTTAGCTCTTTTTCGTTGTTTTAAATGGAAAATGACCACATTCAATGGTTATTTTATAAATATATAAGTAATAATATTTTAGTTTTAAGCACTTTAATCCTTTTTTTTCATATCGAGTCCAATATTTAATACTCAAAACTTTACTACAAAGGTTATTTGTTTTCTGGCATATTTGAAAATAAAAAGTATTTTAGCCTAATTGAAATCTTTTGAAATGGACTCACTGAAAATTTTCTGATCATCTTTTTGTTTGCGTATAAAATAATAAAAGAGATAAAAACATCGAAAACTTAGAGTCATATCCTACTTTTTCACAAAATCACCATGATTGTCGAAGAATTTGTTACATCGGTGTACCAATTTATCTAAGCCTTTATAGAAGAAATCAACGTAGAGGAACCGCGACAAGATGGTGTGTTCTAAAATTTCGACTTCTCAATGCTCTAAAAAGATGATGGTGAAACCCCCCACCAGTAGCGCACACAAGGGGGTGTCCTAGGGGTTCGGACCCCCCCCCCAGGGCCCTTGATTTTTTTCAATTGGTTATAATCCTATGTATATATTACGTAAAATTTAATTATGTATTTATTATTAATAATTAATTTTACTAATCAATGCTAATTATTTATTCAATAAATATTTTTGTATTGTTTTTGTTTCCGAAAATTGATAAAAGCAAAAGAATATATTGGGCGGCGTATTGGAGCATGATACCAAAATGGTGGACTTCTGACCCTGGATCCTCCTTTAAAAATTTTTGTGTGCGCTACTACACCCCACGTATGTTTTTTTCCCTGCAGCAATACTTTTTTTTTAATGAAATATTGAGTTTTACAGGTAAAGTTCGCTTCTCAACATGAACTTGAATAAATTTATGGCAATCCTAGAATATGTGATCAACGTTACCAGATCGGTGACTTTATCGTCCTTCGCGACACATTTAAAAAAAAATAGGATATGGCTGAGTTATCATTAAGAAGGTTATCGGAGACTGTGTATGATCTTTGAAATAACGGTTAAATCAGTTCAGAAGAGAGTTCAGTCGAGATCAAAATCTGTGCGTTGACTGAGATAAGAGGGACTTTATTTGTTTGATTTCCTGCTAGTGGAACTATCCTGGACAACAGTTTATGAACGTAGTTAAGGTTATTTAAAAATATGGCTTTGTATGCTACTGTAAATAATCTGTTATATACCTCTATATGCATATAAGTCGATTTTTTTGTATAGTCATCTCTGCGTTCTTTCCTTCCTTCCTCAGTGGCACGACATCCCAGGGTGGGCCTTGGCCTTCTCAAGAAGCCTTTCCAGGCCAGCCTTCTTTCTGCCAGTATTCTCCAAATCCTAGTTCTTAAAACTAGAAGATCTTTTTCTAGGTCATCAATCCATCTCAGATTTGGCTGCCCTTTCTTTGTGTGTCGATTGGTTGAGTATTGAAAACTTTTTTAGCTGTGGTGTCTCCGTTCATTCTGATAACGTGACTTGCCCATTTAATTTCCTGTATTTTGATGAAGTTGATAATGTCAGATTCCTTATATGATCGATAGAGCTCTAAATTTGATCTTCTTCGACATGTTCCATTTTCCTGAATTCCTCCAGAAATGGATCTTAAAATTTTCCTTTCATAGATACTTATCATATATTCTCATCTGTTCGAGACATGGACCAAGTTTCACATGCATAAGTTAATACTTATCTTAAGAGACTTTTATACAATAGAGCCTTTGTTTTTCTTTTGATGAAATTTGATTTCATATATTTTCGAATTCCATTAAAACATCTATAAGCCATTGTAATTCTCTTTTGAGTTTCAGTAGTAAAATCGTTTCTATTGTTAATTTCTGAACCTAAATAAGTGAAGCTTTCAACTACTTCAAAACAAACTCTTCAATTTTAAAATGGGAATTGTTAAGAGATGTTTTAGTGCAAGGTATGTACTTGATCTTATTCTCATTGATTTTCAGTCTCATCCTGAGGTCTTCTTTCTCTAAAGATAAGAAAGTCTTAGTGCGGTGGGTGTTCGACCGATGATATCAATGTCATCAGCAAAAGCCAACAATTGTATCGAATTATTAAAATTATTTCCTCTGGTAGTGATATTGGAATATCTTACCACTTTTTCTAATGCTACATTTAATAGAAGACACGCCAGTGCATCTCCCTGTCGAACGCCATTTTTTATTTTCAATGGGTCCGAAAGATCATTCTGCACCTTGACTACGCGATCTTTGTCTCACTCATTGTCTGGCTTATCATCCTTAATAACTTGTCAGGGATTTTAAACTCTTTCATGGATGCAATAAGTACCTTTCTGTTGATGCTATCATAAGCGGTTTTAAAATCAATAAAAAGGTGATGTGTGTCAATTCCAAATTCCCTTGTTTTCTCCAAAACCTGACGAATGTTAAATATCTGCTCTGTAGTGGATTTTCCTTTTCGGAATCCCTTTTGGTAGCCTCTAACTGTATTTTCCACTAGTGGAGAAAGTCTGTTAAGTAGAATACTTGAGAATGCCTTATAACTTGAACAGAGCAGCCTGATTCCTCATCGACCAAATCAAATGAATATGTTGGGCGGCGTATTGGAGAATGATACCAAAATGGTGGACTTTCAACCCTGGAACCCCCCTTGAAAAATTTTTGTGTGTGCTACTGATACCAAGAAAGAAAATTAAAATCAATTGAATGCATTAAAAATGAAAGATAAATTCTTAACATAAATATTTAATAAAAACTTTTCTATGTGCAGAAAGATATAAGTCAATATCATTAAAGATGAAGTAAAGTAAATGTAACTCCTGCTGTAATCTATAGGTAAACAGGGAAATTACCTGTACTTAACACTTTTGTTTAATGACGTACAACATTAGCAGAAGATTTATCGAATAAATTGGCGAGTAGCCGCTTCTATAAAAACCTTTTAGGGGGAATAATTTATCTTCTGTACTTGATACGGCAATATCGTTAATAATTCTTGAAAGAAAAAAAAATCGTTGCAAATTTCTTCAGGATTCATTTAAGTTACGCAATGAAATCTAACTAAGTAAAACATGTTTCAGTGGTTACTAAGATATTTTCGAAGAAAAATATACATGACGCTGTATATTCATCATTGTTTTAGTCACTGTTTGCTTTTAAAAGCTTAACACAGCAGAAAAATTTCCGTCATCTTTTTTTAAAAAAACAAACAAGCAAACAATGTAATTATGAAATTACACCACAGAATCTACAGTAGTAAATGTGGCAACTTTAAACAAACAAATGAAGATAAAGCATCAGAAATACTTTATATTAAAATTAAAATTCTATTACGCAGGAATGAGCGCGCGCATAGATTAATATCAACAATTTAAATAACGAAGAAAGGTATGACACTTTGCTCATTCCAAAATTCCTGGCTACTATTTCTTAAAAATTTGGAGCGTTCTGAAATTTATAGAAATGAATTTTAATTATTCTGCATTCGAATCTGGTAGATTCGTTTATCAAACATTCCGTTTTAGGTAATTTGAAACAAATTAATGTTCTTCAACATGAAAAAAACCCTTTTTTCTGGGAAATAGCAAATGTGTAGAATATGAATTATATTTATTTTTCTTAGATTTCCATTTTCTGCTAGTTGGAGTTAAAGATTATTAATTTTATTGTATCATGTTGATCTTTTGAGAATTACTTATGAAGTTGATCTTATTTTTAGTTTTTTTTTTATAAATAATTATGTTGTAATTTTCCCACAGTTATTTCTTGAATTTGTCTGTAATCATATGCAAATATCTTAAATAAATCGTGTTTTACAGCTTGACAGCGTTTTCTTGAAAGAAGTATTAATATTATATTTATTACAACAATGTGTGTGTGTATTACTCTACATCATAAACAAAATATTACTCATATTAAATGCCACTCTGATTTATTTTAAAAAGTATATATATATATATATATATATATATTATTTAAATATAAAAAATATATATTTTCTTGAATTTTTAGTTCCAATCTTTATTACATTTTGTTTTCTGTAAATTTTTCAGTCTACCTCAAGTTATGCATTTCTTTAACACTAAAGATGAGGTTTTGGAAAAATATTTTGTCTTGTGCGTTTTCTCGTCTTAGGAACATTGAAACAATATTATTTATAGGAATTAAAAAGTCTCACCTTATGCAATTATCATTTGCAATTCTAAGATGGAGAATTAAGTAAATCTATTAACCTATAAATTAACCATTGAGTTGATTTTTTATATTAATAAAGTTCTTCCTGGAAAAAGAATTTATATTAAAAAGTCCAATAAGAATTTACGATGATCAACATTATACCTATGGAAAAATTTATAAAATACGTAAAACGATATCGAAAGAAAATTAAATAACACATTAAAAATTAATTGATTTCCAAAAAATAAATAAAGTTCGATTAGGAAATTTCTTAATTTTATTTTTAAAGCAAACCAATAGAATTAGGAAGATTAACTTAATATTATTTTTGCCGTAAAAATAAATTTTAAAAAAGAATACTTACAGCCAGAAAAAAATCGTTTGATGAAAATAAAAATTGAAAGGTTCTTTCAAATATTTTTCGAAACATTTTGATATTTATTTTCAAATTGTCGACAAAATTAGAAGCCTCAAAAATTAAATAAAGGCATGAAAGAAGATTGACTTCAAAGCTAAGTTTTTATAAAATTACTTCTTTGTAAAAGCGATAATTTAATTGAATTCATCTAAAATAAAAATAGTTGATGTGGAAGCACAAAACAGGTTTGATTATTTATTTGAAGCGAAATTTTTAAAAAATCCATTGTTTCCTCGAAACAAAGCCTTAGAAGATGATAGAATTTCAAAACAACTCCAAAAAATGGTAAAAAATTGGAAACAAAATATTATTTAAAATTACATTTTCAAATAATGTTTATTAAATTTATTTGGTTTTATTTCGAAAAGTATTTAAAATCGTTTTTTTTTTCATGAAAAATATTGTTTTTCTCGGTAACGTGTTTTTTCATAAGTCTTTGTTGGCTTGAACTAAAATATTTCATTCTCTGAATAACTGCTTTTATTTTTTTTTCTTTCAAAGTAAGCACTCATTATTAATATATATTTCCGAGAAATTCAGGTAAAAAAACTTTGTGTGTTTACGTTATATTTGAATCAAATAGAATGGATGTCACATTCTTATCTTATTGCAGCCTCATACACACCTTTTCATGAAAGATTTTTTTCGGTACCCGCATAAATTTATTTTCATGTTTTTGTATTGCATTTACTTTAGAACATGTAATTTTATTTGTTCAAATTTGAGTGGTAGTTGTATTACTTGATTATTCTTATTATTGGCACCTTTATTTATGTTTACTAATTACTCTTGTCACAAAATTAATATTTGCATTTGACAGCTAATTATGCGCAAAACTTGTCATGAACAATTTGCAAAGTTTTCGGAAAATTTATATACAATAATACCTGGATTTGCGCTATTGCAACTTACGCGAACCCGGAGTTAGGCGATTTTCTATTCTCGTCGATTCGTCTTTTGTCTGAGCACTACACTACGTACGAAAATATGTGTGCCCTTTTTTTCATCGCTGAAACTCAGGCGGAATCGGTGCTAAAGTTTGATGAAATTGGTAATGTGATTGAAGAAGTTGTCGATCTCGTCAAGAAAATAAACTTAGAAATGGGCAGTGATGACGTTCAAGAATTGTTGGATTCCCACAATCTGGAACTGACAATGGATGAGCTCATAGAAATGCATGAGCAAGAGCAAGACATTGAAGAACTTGAGCCTTTAGACCCAGTTCTTCAATTCCAAAAGGTCGAGTGACGGTTGAGAATTTGACAGAAGGCCTTAGTTTAATTGAAGATCATATTTTTTCGACAGAACAAGGAATCAAAAATTATAAGCATGCTACGAAGAATTTTGTGGGAAAAATATTTTTGAACCGGCAGACTAGTTAGATTTTGTGAAACCTTCTACATTAAAATAGCTTCGGTTTGCGATTTGTATTTGTGTTATCCAAGATTTCATGAAACATTTATTTTTTCTAAATTTTAATTTTCTTATGCTCTGGGACCAACTAAAAATAATTTATTTGTATTCATTTGCGAAGTTATACACCGACTTACGTGTCTATCACTCAATACCACCTATCGCATATGTTCGGGGCATTACTGTATTTTAATTTTCCTTCTCAAGTATTTTAAAATTCGTAAACATTCTGACATATTCATTACTGTAAAATCCGGCGTATAGCGCGCAACCATACTTTCAAGCTGCATTTTTTAATTTTTAGGTATATTCGCCCTATAACGCGCACCCCCATTTTTACGAAAAAACGGGAAATATGCGTATACAATGCTGATATGCTTTCAAGCCATTTATTCGAGGTATTATCCCATAATTTTGAAAAATAGTTTATTTTTAAAATCAGAATCCTTTTATTTCATTAGGAATGTCGTTTCTTTCAAATAAACAATAGTCCGATCTATGTAGAAGTCTAATTTTTCTTATGCTTATCTCTTTTTTTACTTTTGAAACTATCATTTTTTTTATACCCGGCGTATAACGCGCACCCCTAAATTTTGACCTCATTTTTTAAGTCAAAGCGCGCGTAATACGCCGGATTTTACGGTAGGTATTAATCGTGAGAAGTCTGAAAAATGTTTAAAATTTTTTAAAAATGGATTGGAATAAATATTACAGCTTATATCACACGTATATACCGTCGAAAATAATTAAAAATAATAAGTAGATTTGTATGGTGTGCTGTGTAATAATTTGTGTTGAATATTTAAATAACACTTTGAGTGTATGGATAAATATAAATATTAATTTTCATTGAAACATATTCCCCCCATAATTGCTTTTCTTCAAAATACATTTTAATTGGGTATCTAATATTCTAATGTTAATTTCTGTAATAATACATCAAATATCCACAGCAAAATAAATTATTACTTTCAAGATATACGCCATTAAAATCCAAATATGATTCTTAATTTTTTTTATTTATTGGAAATAAGATATTAGGGATCATGAAGTATTTAATAGCTGTTTTCCATATTTTAAAACAAAATCAATACATTTTAAAATGAGAATAATTTTAGGTGATTTTTCGAGAATACTGTTTGCTTACCATATGAGAAATGTATAATGTAATCTTTCTTATACATAAAACATGTAAAAAAGAATTATGCATTTGTATGTTAACTTTCTAATATGTTCAACAAGGGGCCTAGCGTGAGTTACACAATTCTCAGTTTAATGAATTCCCAGATGCACAGAATCAATTTCAGTCGTCCTAAATTACCTTTTATGCTAATGATTCATTTGAAAATGATTGTGAAGGACAGTTCGAATCAAATTCGTTGCCTTATGATTGAGTACTTTTCAAGACACTCTTTTACTGTGACGAAAGCTCCCTCGGTAATTATGTTAACAGCGTAATTAAAATCAGATTTTTTTTTTGTCTTTTATAAGAATATATAATTAATATTCATATAAAAATATAAAGCCTAGCTAATAAAATGCCTATTGTTGATATGATTGAATCGCATAATCTCTTTTTCAATTCCTACAATTAGCTCACACTCTATATATGTATTTATCTTGGTGGAATTTTCAAACGTTAATAAAATACATTTTAAAGCGCTCAATTGAGCTGAAATTTTATATACATGATTATTTTGGATGACAATACAACAGTTTAATTATAATTAACAAAAATAAATTTGTTAAAACTAATTATTTAAAGAATTACAAATACAGCCACATTGGCATCATTTTTGGCGACTTAGCGACAGTTTTGGAGACATGTGTCAAAACTTGAAAAGATTTTTTCTCACGTTTTAAAGCATTCAGTTGAACTGAAGTTTTATAGACACGATTGTTTTGGATGACAATACGATACTTTAATGATAATTAATAAAAAATAGTTACCACTTAATGTTGTGATTCTGTCATATGTATATACATATTTATATTAGTTTTAACTATTTAATAAAAAGTAGCTAAATTAAAATTTTTCTTCGTTGATCTAAGTAGGAATTGACTTAAAAAAATTATTTTATATTACTTATGTCATATAATATGTAAAATTATCATAAAAGACATGCTCTTCTTGAGGTTAGATAATGGCTTTTATCAAAATGTCAAATTAATTGATAATATCCTTATATATTGTTAAATCGAAAGACATTTAATTGCTTATTTCTTTTTTCAATCTTAAAAAATTTTAATAGTATCAATTGAGAAATTTTATCGATAAAAAATTGAATAGTAGCGTAATAGATTGGAATCGTTACAGTTATGTAACAAAATAGCTGATATAAAACTTCTTTATAGATGCACTGTTTTTCTTTGACGATATTTAATTAGTATTAAACTAATATCAGATTTTAGAATTGTTCACGAATCCTTAAGAATAAGCACTAGCACTTTTTCCAAAGTCTGAAGATAAGGAGATTAGCGAAACTATTTTTTTCTGCATAATTCAGGAGTATTAATGATCGTGGTCATGAATCTCGTTTCGAGTTCAAGTCATTTTTTTTATTTATTTCACATCTAATTCCATCGAAGAGTTTCTGTATTAATAATAGGATCTATGAATGGGGCTATCCTCAAAGACTTGAAAGAGCATGGTGTGGAAGTTAGGTGAGTAATAAATCCTCTCTAACTCTTCGTCAGGCACACCTTTGAACGAAATCAGGAGCACTCGACCTGAGAGTCCTTGATATATATTTTGACTTAATCCTTCCCTCCTAATGAATTTTAATACAAAACACCGGTAAAGGAAAGCAAATACTCTAAAATGAATGAAAATAAACAATTTAACCTTTTCTCGACGACGTGCAAACGTCAACGGAAAACATAGTAGAGACGGGTTTGTCATATATGCATCCCCCCTCCCTCTAACGTCACCGGTAGCCGGGTGATGCAATGGTGAATCGTGTTTTGTGTTTGCTGTACAGCAGGGGTTCCAACCCTAATGACCTTGCAGGCCACTTCGGAAAAACATTATATTCTCGTGGGCCGCACTTAAAAATATGTATTTTTATATCAGACTTGGAAAAAAACCCATTCATTGGTGTGAAAATTTAAAACAGAATGAATTATTATTATTGTTTTCATTATTTTTCATGTATACAGACATAGATAATATAATAATGTTTATATAACATAATTATGCAATGATCAAATAGTGTTTAAAATATTACAGTTGTCATTTTCTTGAAAATTATGGTGTGTTCCTTTTGAATTGATCTTTCGTTACTCATTGTTGAAATTTGATTGTGCTGTCATTTATATATATATATATATATATATATATATATATATAAATTTCCCCAAATAAATTTCAAAATGAAAAACTTTAAAAAGCTGATATTTAAAATTTTTTAAAAAGAGTCAGCGAGCCGCAACTTACGCACTGGCGGGCTGCGAGTTGGACACCCCTTCTCTACAGGATTGTCCGTTCCCACCGAAAAGTTTCTTGAACGGTCTACTGCCTGATAAAGGGGGTAAGACTGCCTGCATATATGACACACCCGTTGCAATGAAAAAATGAAGCATAAACTAAAACGACCGAAATTGCTAATTTGCTGGCCTCTCATGCTAGCTGTACCCAACAAGAGGGTTAAGCGAAGCCTGACATTGAGAGGTATACCAACAATATTTCTCAGACTACTTTAGAATGAAACCAAATCAATTCACACGAAACAACATATTTTGACCAAAAGTTGAAGAGTAGTGTGATATGCTATGTGTTTGTTCATGACATTCTTTATGATCAAATGACGAGACTATCCCTGCTAGAACCCTATGCTCCTAAATTACACACATCGGCGTTATGAAAATCCTGAGCCTCAACGGACAACATTCATTCATCGTGCCCCATATTAGTTTTTGGAAGTTTGAGACATAAACCCACTTCTTTTTCATTGTAAATTCGTTACTCCACCAATGATACTACCGGGATCACGTAACAATTTCAAAACTATGGCCATAAATCCAATTTATATTCGACAATAGTTTAAAGACGCTTAAAACATTTTATACACAGAATGATTTAAAACTCACAGAATGTACTTTACTCTGGATATAGAAGAATATTTTGAGAAAAATTGTATAAAAGAAAAACATATTGAATCACATACAAAATTATTTCAAGATATACATCACTTACTTATCATGAAAAGTAACTAGCCCTAACTTATTTTCAAAGAAAACATATATTTATCCTTGTTTATAAGGTTCCAATTGATTATTTTCAGAACCTGATTGCTAAATCATTCGTCGCGGCTGTTTATATATAAACTAACATATCTTTAGAGCGACATTCATCCACTTCATTGTCGTTGCCAAACTTATTTTTCTGTTGTGGATACAATTTTTCGAAACTATCGCAAATATTACTGTAAACAAATGTTTTTAACCATATGGAAAGTAAATAATATTTTTCTTATTCTGACTGTCTTCTACATGTATTTGTCCTACGATAGGCCAACGCTATCATATATTTTCGTACAAAATATATTTACTGTTAAGATGTATCATCACATACCCTGTAAATTCTGAACACACTTTTTTATACAGGGTGAGGCTGAATTCGTTCGACAAGTTCAGAGGGGTGATAATCAACAGCATTAGAACGACTAATCACTAAAAACATTTGGGGTCCCCAGCCCTTATTGGTGAAGATAAGAAAAATAGCCTTCGGGGAGACAATGAGCCAAACCAGAGAGGTGGTCAAATGAATACGGGGATATAGTACATATATTGCCCTAATACCTTGTTTTCCTAGAGCACGACTTTCCAGAGTTACTACAGCGAGTACTGTCCATTGCGCAGCAGAAAGTGTGGTTCATGTACATTGGTACACCAGCATATTTTTCAATTGCAGTGCGTATTCACTTCTAGGCTATGTATCCCAGGATGAGGATTGGACGCGGAAGACCTGTTGTTTGGCCTTCACAATCTCTGGACCTAAATCTTTTGCATTTCTACTTTTGGAGATACCTGAAATCTTTTGTGCATGAGTGGCCGGGGGTTACAGTGAAGGATCTCACTGCTCGGCTCCGTCAATTCAACTTACATCGTGACCACAACAGATTTGTTTGAACACATTGACAATCCTTCTTCTGTCGGTGTTGGCTGTGCTCTGACCTACGAGCATTGAATAATTCCTGTATTAATCACTTGTCGCTGCATTTCTGATGTCGAGCTGTGATGCACTCTTCGCATTGTAAACATTACGAACAATTTTCTTACCTTGTTTTGCCTCTTTTCATTCCACTCAACATCACACCATTTGTAACAGTGTATGCGAATTGCTCCAACAAACCGTGGTTTGCGCCTCCATGTTCTATGGGGATTTGTCATTCCCATTCTGCCTTTTATCACCCTTCTAAATTTGTCGGTCGAATTCGGCAAATTCTATATATTCTTGCTAATAGAATATAACTATATATATGCAATCGATATTCCTTGTATAATAGAAAATAACCACATGTGAACATAAAAAGCATAAAAAATGAAAGAAATTGTTTTAAGGTATCCGACTACGTTCGGAACCGTGATTTTGCAAAAGCGCATAAATGGATAATTTTCATGATACTTAGTGTCACTTAGATTAGAATACATGTATAAAATAGTTTAAGGACATTTTGACAAAAAAGAAATTATTTAAATACAATATTTTGGCAAAAAATTAACTTAGAATAATCTTTTTCAAATGTTTTCCTTTTCGAAAAATGCTTCTATTATAATAATATTTTGCCTGTATATAGCTCAGACCTCTGTACAGAGCTCAACTAGAATTTTGAAATATATATAACTTAGAGTGGTTTATCCATATTTTACGACAACAGAGGGAAAAATTTTAAGAAAAAAACGCCAATAATTATTTTAATGAGTGGTAACTCTGAAAATAATGTAATTTTCAAAAATTCTAGTTGAGCCTCTGGAGAGGAACTGAGCTATATACAGGCAAAATATTATTACAATGAAGCATTTTTCACAAAAGGAGAACATTTTGAAAAAGATTATTCTAAGTTAATGCCAAATATTTTATAAATAAATTTTTATCAAAATGTGCTTCAAAACAATTTTATGCATGTATTCTTATTTGAGACACTAAATATCATGAAAATTATCCATTTATGCTCTTTTTTAAAATCACGTAATTTCTAACGTAGTCGGATACCTTAATGATTTATTTTCTGAAATCTAATTAAAAACAAAATTTTAATTTAAAAATTACATTTGAAGACCTTTGTCTAAAAACACTTTAAGAATTCTTTCTTTGCTTATATATATCTCGAACATCAGACACCAATTCAAAAACCGGAGTTTTGTTGCGCGATAAAGCGAAGATTGAGAGACCCAAATTACCGTAACAAACTCTGCACGTAACATAAAAAGGCTTCTTTCAAAGTACATTACACTCAAAAATGCAGCCATAAGTAACCCTTAAAACTCTCCTGCAACCACATAACTACTTTTCCTTATGTTAAGAGAAATATTGATCCAATTATTAAAGAAGATAAAAAGCAAATAAGATGTTATTTTTTAAGAATCTGTATCCGAAACGTTTCAGTAATACCCACTGAAAACTCTTCTACACTTCTTTTAGTGCTCGGTAGAATCCCTGTGCTTCCATATAAGAAGTAGTTGATGTATTCTTATCTTGGGATAGAATCATGCTGCTGTAACAGCCTGTGGTGAGGTTCATTTGCACCGAAACCCGTATCTTTAGGAGATGACAAAAATGTACTGATCAACTTCGAAAAGTTCGGTATAGGATCAGTAAGAAAAGTAAAAAATCTTTTTTGAGTTACAGTTATCTACAAATGTAATTTTTTAGTAATGATTTGTTTAGGAGTTCCTCGAAGCATTCTAGAAGACATTTAGAGGAAAGGTGTTACAAAAAAACTGGAAATAAATTGTTTATAGCGATATAATAGATTCTCATGGGCGCACTTTTCTTAACTAACCTCTTTCGTTACTTTATGGTGTTCTTTATGTGAAAGCTTTACTGGTTATTGAAACGTATTGTTCACAAATAAGCTTATTATATGAACAGAAGTGGAGCGAGTAGAAGAATGGATGTAAATAAAGCAATGCGTGTTTGTTCAGAAATAAATGAGACTGGCGTGAGCAGTTTAGTAGAACGATTCCTAAATGAACCTAACAGAAGTTATTAGTAAAAGCATTTAAGACCAGGTAGGATGAAACTTCAGTTAAAAAACTCAGAAGAAGTTGCATTAGAGGAGTTTGATCCATAATTAGTAAAACTGCAATACATAACAAACAAAAATAAATCCTTTAATCTCTATTTATGTATAAATGAAAGAAAAGTGGCTCACTCGTTCACTAGTCTATTCACCTAACCTATTAGACCTAGAAATTTTAAGTTTGGCAGTCTTGCTTCTTATGTATGAATAGAAATCTTCTAAGAACGGGTTTTGCGAAAATGAACTACCGGGGAAGTCTGTGGGAAAATTATAGACAAAATTTCTCCTTTTTGAACAATTAGACCTACAGACTTGAAAATCGGCAAGCCTGTTTCTTTTGTTGAATAAAGACCCACTAAGAACGGTGCCCAGTGATTGAGGAGGAGCTCTAAGGCGTTATAGATTAAAAAAACTTTTTTTTTAAATTATAAAACATTTAACAACTGAAATTTGGTAGGCAAGTTTTTTTCTTCTTATGCTGAGTAGAGGTCCGATAAGAATAGATTTTGCAAAGACAGACCCCAATGGAGGTTACGACGGCGTAAAGGAGAAAAAATCATTTGTTTAAGAAATTTAATTCTTATCCTTTTTAAATCAAGAAGCGAAGGATGTTAGAATGTCATTTTTTAGTGCAACCGAAAACTTAAATGCTTGAATTAAGATATCAATAACTTAAAAAAAAATATGTTTAGCCATATACAGCATCATAAATAGCCATCGTGGGGAGGAGGAAATTACAGCTACTTTGCTTATATTTTAATTTTCCTTTTTACATGGCTAAAAACCTTCTTACGAATATTTTTATTAACTCCACCTATAATACTTTTGAGATAACATTTTTATTTTTGAATATTGGTATGTTTTAATTCCAGTTTAAACAAAGGTTTCCCGATTTTGCTTTATTATCTTCAGTGTAATCAAGACAGCAAAAGAAATTTAAATAAAAATATGTATATATTAAATAAAAATCCTAAACACAAAGAATTACATTAATTAGTTCGTCTTGATTTAAATTAACGTCGCTGTAAAGATGCGCCACAACTATTTACTGCAAGCTTTGTTGTCAAGTGAAGAGTCCGATCCCAGAATTGGTAATTCATTTTCCTGACTTTGACACTATGTTATATGAGGTACATCGGCCTTATTATCCCGCCCTATGGTGTTAGTAAAATTAGAAAATAAATACGCTACACAATTTCAGCCTCGATGCCCATGAATGGCGAAGTCTTTAATTATTTGACTTTAATACTCTTGGAGCTATTTGGTGTGAAAGCAACAAAACTTCACGCTTTTGTTTGAAGTTTGCATCCAAAATGTTTAAAAATGTGAGTAAGCATATTAACTAGAAAATTATGGCATCCAATAATGAAAGGAAGTAATAGATATTTTGCAAAGTTGAAAATTTTCCGTATAGGGTAAATATTCGTCTTAGTCGGTATGTTTAGATGTAAAATGTTTCTAACCAATTCATCTCACTGTATAAAAAGAAATGCTTTTATGATATCTTGTAATAAAAGAATTATATTAAAATAAATATGATGGCCAATTTGAATAAATATTTCAATTCCTACGTATTTTCCAATTAATTTTCAATGCAAATTATGTTAAACATTATCTCTGCTTACGTACGTTCGATGTACTTGATGCAGCTGTATAGAGGAATAAATTATTATGTATAAAACCCTTAGTAAAATATCTTTTTGGTTACTATTACTGCTCAACATTTTATGCAGAATGTTTTTTCGGGTAAAAATATATTTATACAAAAGCATTTTTTAACTCTTTCATATCACATTCTACGCCACAAGTGTCAAACTCATGGCCCGAGGACCGCATACGGCCCACAACGAATATTTTTGCCACCCGACCAATAAGTCGGCACAAAATAATATATATTATAAAATTTTAAAAGAATTCTCCTCGAAATTGGAAAGATAGTAGCAGAGAAGAGATGTTAAGTGTCAGGATGTAAACATTTAAATTTTCTTGTTTTATTACATGTTTATTATAATGTATCACTTGAAATAAACCTGAGTTTTCTTGTGGCCTACCTTAAAACTCGTTTGCTTAGCTCACGTTAGTCTTAGAGTTTGACACACTTGTTCCACACAATGCCAGCATAGTGTGTTTATGAAGTATTTATTTTATTACATAATTATGGGAAATAATGCAACAATATTTATACAGTTCGATGATATTATATGTACTATTTTTCTTTGGATGACCTTTATTAGATAATATAAGAATATTTCAAAATAATTATGAAAGAATCATTTTTAAAAAAAATAGACGAAATTGAATTATTCCAATCAGAATAAAGGTTTGGAAATGTGTACTGAATTGCAGTGGGGTGCATAGAAAGGATGAGCGGACTTAGCCAGAAACATGATTCGTCACAATGTGCGATTCTGGGTCACAGAAAATCCACATGCAGTTGTTATTATTTGAAAGAGATTCGACAAAGGTGAATGTTTTCTGCGCAGTGTCACAAACAACGATGTATGAGCCGCTTTTCTTCTTTGAGCAAACTGTGCTTGGTAAATGTTACCTGGATATGTTCCAGTTGCGGTTGTTCCCACAATTCAATGCTGACTTTAATGTTTTTGTCTTCCAACGAACCGGGGAACCCAGTTCGTGACTACCTAAATAATGAGCTTCTGCATCGTTGAATTGGAGGCATTGGGGAGAATGACCTATCTTTAACCCCTTAACTGGTTTCTCCGTACAACGTACAGCCAACTGAAAGCTGACACAACCGGTTTGCCCGTACCTGTTTTTGATGTGCACATATTTTTAATTCTTATAATGAGATTATTGGTGCTAGTGTTTTTAAGATGTAGTTTATCCACACACACATGGCACTGAAATAATTCTCATCCGGGATTTTTTCTATGTAGTGAAGGCGAAACTTTTTCATTGAATGTAGGAATTTAGGTTCTTGAAAATATTCGATAAAGAACATGGATTGGCAAGGCAATGAGCAATTTGTTGGTTGAGAACAATTAAAAGTAGAATACCCCCTTAAGTAACTTAAATATGTTCGGTAAAAAATATTATCTTTTTTGGAATATTTTGAGCAAAAAAAAATAAAGCGCTTAAGTTAATCCCTGGGGGAATCGATCGCTTATTTTAATGGGTTAATCTCTGGCTTCTGAGATCCCCTGATTTAACGCTTTGTGACTTTATCCTGTGCGAGTATGTTAAGGACTTTGCTTACATGCCCACAATACAGTAATCTTTCATCGAGCTCAAATAATGCATCAGTGCAGACAATTCATAGGATTATGTCACTTAATGAATTATAATTAAACTTAATCACTTAATGAATGTCACTGAATTAAAGCTCGAATACTATCTGGACGAGTGTCGTGTCACCAAAGGGGCACATATTGAATACTTGTAAGGGGTGTAAACCTGAAGGGAGTTTGTGGCTCTTTTCATATATAGTTCTTGTGTATTGTTATGTTTGAGAAAATTAATTGTAGAGTGAGAGTTAGGAATTTATATATAAATATTTGGTTTACTTTGGTTTTCTTTGGCCTCACCACTGGGGAAGCTTCCTCGTCATCTAATCGACCTAAATCTGTAGGAGGTAAAGATGGACGACCAAGACTAACCATGATAAATCTAATACCAAAGATAATATTCAAAAACAAGCAATCTATAAAGGGAACCTTTGGAGTGATATAAAGAGAGATCAAACCTTATGTGAATAAGCGTACAAAATCCGAATAGCTTAACTTAACCAAATGCTATCTTAATAATCCTAAACTTCCCTAATTTATTCTAGTAGTTAAAATTCGTCCTTTAATCACGCGGCTTAACTCTGATTCTTACCGTATCAGTACTGCTTTCAGCGACTCCACTCATCTTCCTTCTAATCTACGATTATTAAACTTTATATATATACAAGTTAATTTGCATCTCATGGTTTATTTTTGAGAAGGATGGCTGTGAAATAACGTAATTGCTGGCCCAAAGATTCCTCCAAGAAGATTATTAGTTGAAAGTGTCACGTAAAGCAACGTCACAAATTACGTCCCAGCTATTACAGAATGTACATATACATTAAATTTATTCAAAATATTGGTTATTTCATTAGAATTCAGAAGATGATATTTATGAGGGAGGAGTCAACACACTGTTCTCTCCGGTGTTTTCAAACGAACTCCCTTTCTGATCTTTCCCTGGCGGGGGGTCGGAATTACATCCATCTCGTGGGGTTTTCTTACGGTTGAAGGTTACCGGGGAGATAAAATTAGACAAGACCCCGCAATATTTATGGGTTCATGTGTGCATAGGAACGCTGCTACTCTATCCTCAAAAAGAAGGCGATTTTTCAGATGTGTGACGTGAAACATCACAGTATACTTGTAAAACTTTAGAAAATACAGCCCTTTCAAATTAAATTAATCATACAGAGTGTCCCTGAATGCTGTGTACAAATTTGGAGGAGATGTAGAGAACATCGTGAAGAACCATAACTACATAGGAAAGTATGCTCGGAAAGCGATAGGTGATGTGGTACATGGGTTTGCAAGGTCGGCGCATGTGGTTTCCTCATTTCAGACATGGACAGCGTGTGGTGAACATGAATCGTTATATGAAAGCCGAGTTGGCGGGTATCCCTTTTATTTATGGCCTAGCTAACGGAAATGGAAGTGTTGTTGTTTGGTTGTAGGGGGAAAGATATCCAACGAGGGGATAATAGAAACATCAAACCTTCGCTCGGTTGCATCCGAACCTGGCAGAACATGAACTTTCAGAGCCACGATTGATGACACGCCCGTCAACTCTGAAGTGGACTTGGTGGCATGAATATCCCCAACGCTGTTGCTACTATCCATGAAACGTCAAAGTATTTTCTAAAATGTCCACCAATCCACGTCACGTCGGTGTCGTTCGTTCATAAATTACAATGGCAGCTATTTCAAACATATCCTGTGATAGTTTTAACGTCTACTTTTAATTTATTATTGTTTTTGTTTTTGTAATAAAGCGTTTTATACTACATTCAATATTGTGACCGTACTGTCTTTGTGTCTATTTATCTAGTTAGGTTTACGTTTCTGCTCATGATTTCTAGTGTAATTATGGCTCCTCAGGATGTTCTCTACCTCCCCTTCAAGTATGTACACGGTATTCGAGGACACCCTGTATATGTTAATCTTGTACTGAATTAAAGTACCATCAATTCTTCAAAATAAAGATGACTCTTATTAATAATGCTCAGTGGAAAATAATTATCTCTTTTCTTTAATTGTTATTTAAAAATAAAAATAAGTAAATGAGTTTTTAACAGTTATATTAATTTTATTGAATTAAAAACCATTCGAGCACTTTAGATTTTTCATTCCTTTCATATATATGTATGAACAACTAAATATAGTACTATTTAATTTTAGAGGATTTAACACAAAGAATTAATATTCAATACAAAAATGTCTCGGATATAAAAGATGTAGATTAATTCTTTTTCAGTGCATGGGATATTGCAATTTATCGAAAAAGACTAATTAGATTCTTGAAACAAGAATCGATTTTCTTTATTAATTTTAAAAATAAAAAAAGTTGAATTTCTCTTTGAACTTTTGATTTTGAATGAATCCATCATCTTCCTTTTTACTGAAAAATCGTTTTTTAAATACAATAAGTGTATATACTACAGAATGCAGAGAGTTTTTTTTTAAAATCTTATGACCGTTAAAAGAACAAAATATTATTAATTATAAAATCTCATTGAGAGTATGTATGAGACGGATTTTTTTTTGAAATAAAAAGGTTTTAACTTTAATTTTGAGAAATGTAACTGTATTTTACCCATCTGAAAAAAGTTTGGAAAAGAAAAAAAGAATCAGGGAATTGGAATTTGACATTATTTTTTTTTTTTTGGTTAAAATTAAAGTGAAGTCAGTAAATCTCTTTCTGCAATGGAAAATATAAAACTCTGAATATAACATAAGTAAAATTCTAAATTCTTGTAAAATGTAGTTCTTAATTTGTGTGTGTGCAAAAAAAAAAGTTATAGAAACCCCGGGAAAAAACTGGTCCAATTTTATGGAAGGTTTTTTGCTTTTTTAAAATAAATAAATTTGGAAGCTGACAGTGTGTAATCGTTGAAAAAAAAGCATCCGGC
>BMAV01002691.1:0-15298 GCA_019973955.1 Trichonephila inaurata madagascariensis
GCTTCGGGCTGCAGTCTCAAAGATTTTCCAGGGACTTTCCAGTGGAAAAAGCACTCTGAAGGAACGGTATTTCATTCAGAAAATTCCAATATTCCACTCTTGAGAAAACGTTCGAAGTAGGGTTAACGACGCTAACAGGAGTAAGGATTTTAGCAACAAAGTGGAAAAAACGTTGAATGAAATGGACACGACAGACCGTAGCGAGAAACGGGTCCTTGAGAAGGTCTTTGTGCTACATTCCTCGTCACGCGCCCCTTGACTGGATAAATATTACCTTACGTCAATAATCGTCGGACCACAAAGGGAACGCCACTGATCACAACTGATCCGTCCGATTCCCCTCCTTTGAAAAGATACGTCTTTACCGACTGGCATGGTCACACTTTGTGACACACAGACTTAGATTTGTACCATAGATCGAGATGGGGTTGCTTTTTGTCGACAGCTAAGAATTTAATTTATTTTACGGGACTTTCCATTGTACAATAGAATCTATACTACAAATACTGCTGGTTATTGTCAGTCGTGATCTGAGGATTCATCTTATTTGTAGAGCTGTATGCTGGCGACGACAGAACGGCTGAATTTAGAACTTTACTTAACACGGTGAAACTTGGTGATAATTATTACGTAAAAAATGTCACGAAAATTTTCATTGTATGCACTATTAAAAAAAAAAAAAAACTAAAGGAAATTAGGTCATGAGTTAAGAGGCAGATAATAGTGATGTAACTACATTTTTTGTAAGCTTATATGATCACATGAATAATTATTATTGATTTTAACAGCGCTACTCAAACTGTGAGGAGCGACCCCTAGGGGGCGTGATAGCTCTATGAGGGGAGTGCGAGCATATTGAAAAGTCCAAAATAAAATATTTAAAATAAGTATTAATTTACTGAAAGGGAGCAAAAAAAAAAAAAAAAAAATTCTGGCATTATAAAAATTAAATACACATTTACAATTATATAACGAACATGTAAATATATTAGTACTGAACAATGTTTTTTATAATTAAGACTATCTTCGGCTATTGTTAAAGAATAGGGGCCGAATTCGGAATATTTTTTCGGATTTAAAAGTACCCAAACATTAATATTATATTCTGGTTACACCATCCTGTAGAGAATCGCTTATTTTATCATGCTACTCATTTTTATCCGAGTTGACACATATTTTTTCTTTTATAAAATGTGTTTTTCAATTTGTTTCCTATACCGTAATGCTAAATGAGCTATTCCTTCACATATTAAAAAGAAAAACTAATTATTTATGAAATATCTTGAAATTTTAAAAACACTATATTATAAACAAATACATAAGTTACAATGTCACAAATTTTTATGAAAACTTAGGCATTTTTTCTGTCCGAAAATGTGCTCCGCGTAAAGTTCACCCTCTCGTACGTATGGCGAAAACAGCCTTAATTTATCAACACAAAATTAAAAACTAGTTTAATAATTACTAGTGCCTCTCATTGGATTGTCATATACAAAATTTAATACTTATCTTAAAAATTTGTATTGATTATAAGTAAAGTCATATAGTAGCTTTAACGTCAAAGTACATTTTTACTGCATTCAATGGAGGAGGGGCGATGAAAATTATGATTGAAAATTGGGTCTTTAATACTCAAATTCGAGAGTTTATAAAATATCTTTTCTACATTTGATTCATTATTAAAAGAAATAGTCTAGTTGAAAGAGTAGCGCCCTTGTAAGTGATTGGTAGCAAATTCAAATTTCTTAATTCGTAAAACCGTAATACAGACAGGGATGTCGCTTGTTGTACATGTAATTAAACTAGACTTCACTTTAATATGGTGTGGTTGTACAGAATGGGAGTTCAGTTCAGATTTCGATGACATCGTCTGATCATGATTCAAATTTTGAAGACATAATATCAGAATTCAGTGAACTTTTCAGTCAGGAAGAAACGGGAAATATATACTTTTTAAATAAAACGAGGACACAAATATGTCACGGACACAAATTTTGCTTATATTGTCTGCCCACAAACAATAAAAACAAAAAAAGCTTGCTGGTTATATTGCTTATTATCTTTTTAAGTTTCGATTTAAATTTAGGGAGGAGTAGTCTCTAAGACGAGATAAAGCAAGACACACTAATCAAGTAATACATTAATCTTAGTGTGATGCAACTATAATCGTTAAAAGGCTTTTTTGAAAACAATAGTTAAAATTATTTTTAATTATTGGACTCTGTTCCAGAAAACACACGATTTTAGATTCACTAAAAGCTTAAAAAAATCATTGATTGTTCTTGAAAAATCAAACTTGTGTTCTAAAGAAAAATAAATTTAATTTCTATTGTAACTTTGTATGTCCACAGCCATATTAAAATTTACAATTAAATTTAAAAACATTTTTGAAAATCATAAGAAAAATTAAATGTTGTTACATAGAATAGGATAAGGCTATAGAAGAAGGAAATACGTTAAAATGAAAGTTCAGAGTATTTATTAAAAAAAATAATCAAATTTAAAAAAAAAATCGACGAAATAGGCTATATTTTTATATTTAAAGGAGCCAAAAGTTCAATTGCGTATCTTTTCGAGTCAAACTTTTTAAGCTTTGAAAACAATAGCATTCTAAAGAAAGACTGATAAATAAGAAGAAAAGAGTAAAAATATTTTTTGACATTCATATGTTTGCATTTTTATTGACATTACACAAATGTTTGCTGTTACACATAAGATTGTATTTGAAATTGTCCGGTTATATATTTGCTAAGCACATTTATAAAACATTTTTTTTTCTTTTGGTATGAATAAATTAAAATGATTTATTCATACCAAAAGAAAAAAAAAATGTCTTACAAACATTTTATTGTATACGGCTAACGATGACAAATGACATTATAAACAGAACATTTTTAAACATTTATTACTTTTAAAGTACATAATTAGGGACATATATTTTCTTAATTAATAATCTGAATGTAGTTAAAAGTGTTCCATAATACTTTATTTCTCTATTATTTTGGAATAAATAAATTGTCCAAAAAATTTTGCATAAAGGCAATTTAATTTTCCTCAGTAACATATTGAAATTTTATCTTAAACTTTACAGCTATTTCCTTTTGGATGAAAAACATACAAATTTATGTGCATATTAAGCGCTGCAAGGGTTCTTACAACTCTTTATCTCCAGTTTTCTCTAAAATCCTTTTCCATCGCTAGAAAGGTTTGACTTTGTCTTTGACTGTTTTGATTCAAATACCTACTTAACATAAACTCAATAACCTGTGTCTTAGCTCACGCACGATTTCAACTCTTCGCATGACTGCTCTCAGTAACCGACTACGTTATTATTTTTTAAAATTTCTCAATTAAAATACTTTCTCAGTTTCAAAGAAGCGATTTATGAAAGATTTACCGTTACCTCAGAAAATTACTTTCACTTTCTCTTTTTTTTACATGTTCTTTTTTTAAAAATTATTTAGGGTTCTGTTCTTAATTTGTTCTGATGAATTATGAAGGAAACACACACGTTTGTTGTTTATTATTGTCTAAAGTATATACAATAGAAAGTGTATTTTTATCATAAGAGAAATTGAGTTCGAAGTAAATGATTTTAAGCACTGAAAGTGAGAGGAAGAATAAGTTAAAATGGAAGCTTTCACACAAATACTTTATTTCCTCTTATTTTCTATTTTACATTTTCAAAACGAAATGATTCTACAGTCTGGCAAAAGTTCAAAAGTGCGTAAAAAAAGAATAAATGAAAGTAAAAGATTCGAAGAAGTTAAGATGATCTTTTTGATAATAGTTGTAGTTGACTGATTAGCTTATATTTTTTCATTTTATGTAAATATAGTGAATGATACTCGGGAAGTTATAATGGGAATAGATCCTTTTGAAGTTAAAACTTCTTTTTTTGATCAAGAGATAAGAAATAAAGAATGCATAAACGTCATTTAATGTTAGGTATAATGATAGTATTAAAGAGACATCTAACTTTTGTATCTGATAGTTTAAATTTAAAGTAAAAGATAATATTAGTTTGCGTAGAGGCATTATATGTCAAATGAAGTTTCTTATGGTATTATAGAAAAGCAAAAATACTGATAAATGAAAATTTTTATACGAAAACACTTTTTTTACTAAAATAAAACTTTTGTTATTCTCAACCATTTTGTTTAATTTTCAAAGGAAATAATCTCTATGTGTTACTTAAATGTACACACGAAGAAGTTAAACTTATGAAAACATATTTTCACCCTATTTTTCTTTTTGTAAATTTGTCCCTATAATTAATTGCTTCTTAATCGATATTAATGTAATTAGAGAAAAATTTTCTATATCAACATATACATCAAGTACAAGAATTCATGTATTTTGTTGTAAAAAAGAGGATTTTGCTTAAAATTGAGAATTTTTTCCATATAAGCTTTCTTCTCAATTGTTAAAAATTGTTGTACACTAAGGTAAAAAAATAGAATTATTTTTGAAATAAGAAAAAAACTGTTTCATTTAAATTATATCATTTTATGTAAGTCGAAGACAAAAAAGTAGACTATATTGTAATATAAGCAAATAATGAATAAAACTTATTTTTAAATTAAATGCACATTTTTTGCTAATAGGAATGCTTATAAAATATAAGAGATACTTATCAGAGAATCCTTGTTTTTATTATTTGTTTGACAATTCTTATAGATGGGAAGTCTTATTCAAATAATATTATTCCATGCTTAAAGAAATTTCTAAAATAACTCGTGCGTTTCATTAATATAAACGAGGAAAGTTATCAAATATATTTCTTAAAAGTGCAGAAAAGGCCATTATGAAGTTTTATAAGCGGAATATAAAAATACTCAACCATTTATCATTCTTCTTAGCCTTGAATTGGATGATCCCCATGTCAAGTAAGTTACAATACAAATTCAGACAATTTGTGCTATAGGCTTTATGTTTTCTTTTCACTACTGTTATGATAATGTTTATTTAATTTTTTAATGTCACTTCATATTCTTCAATTTTTTTAAAAACAGCATCTTCTGTCTAGACTAGAATAAGTTAAAATGGTCAAGGATATTAAAACCTGATTTGTTTGTAAAGAGCTTAACTAGATAAACAAGCTAATTGCCATTAAATAGATTTATAATACAAATCTATACATCCTTAACAATAGATTTTAATTAAGAAAATAACAGACGTTTCGAATTAACTGCTTTTCAACATTCCATTAGGCAACCTCGCACCCATCTTGAACAATTCAATTTCCATAATAGCATCTGGTTGACAGATGAATTAAGTAAGGTCGACCACACAATCAAGAAGTTACAGAATCAGGTCGAGTTTTAACTTTTTTTCCAAGCGAATTAAAGTTCTGTTTAATGAGAAACGAATAACCAAAAGAGACGACCAGTAAAAGCTCGTGATTTAATAATTTTAGAGGAAATATACTGGTAGTAAGTCATGTAAACAAACTATATAAATTATTTTAATCGTCTATTTTAATTAAAACGAATAGGATAGGATTGAAAAAAGCATTGAAGAATATAGTCTGTCTTCGTAAGGGGTCATGGTTCTCCAATAAACGCTGGAATAATTTAGTTCAAATTAGTTTGAACAGAAAACTGGTTAAATGATTTTTTTTAAAAGTAAGGCGAAAATGAAAATGGCTTCTGCATTTAAATAATTATTAAATATTTAAATTAATTTTATGGGAAGAAGATTCGTGAATTATTTGTTGATGAATGTTGAGTTAAGAATAATGATCAATATGATGGATTTAAAGGATATAAAGATGGATTAAAAGCAAAGTTAAGAAAAAGATAAAAAAACAACTGAAATGGCATTTTTCTATTTTTTAACCTCACGATGTACTGATTTTGATATCCCATCTGGTATAAAAACAGTGGTGTAATGTACATCCCCGTAACCCCCGCATTGCGGGGGCAGAGGGCAAAGCCTGACTGATGTCAAGTACGTACCCATTGCTTATTTACGCCAATGTATAAAAGTATTACTTCAATATCTTTGTTGAAATTGACCTTTGAACCATTTTCTTTATGTTGCATATGCATTAGTCACTAGGGGAAAAATAAGGCACTTTTATAAGTACGCGTAATTTTTGTATGATGTAAAAGCGAGGTATTAAAAACCCCACGCGTAATGTAAATCACATTACATGAGATTCAGGTTTGGCGTAAAATCTACATTTCGCATTGTTCCATGAACATTATAAAAATAAAGGTACTTTTTAAGGCTACACGGTACCCTTTTTCAAAAATTTTTTTTGGAGAGAGTTACAGTAAAAATAATTGATGTTTTATATTTAGATTATATTATTAAGCTTATTCTGTAAGTAAAAAGTCAGTTTGACCAGCCATTATTTTATAATTTTAAAAAATCAGGAATTTTTGAAGTTTTTTCAAACTCTTATAAAATACTCAATTTTTAAAGTTTTTTAGTCATTTTAAGATATTTATGTTTCTTAGGTTATTGCAAACAAAAGTTAGTATGGATTTTAAAATCTATTCGCTTGTTGATTTTTAATAATTATTTTTCCAGAAAAACCTGGAAAAAACACGAAAATTTTTAAAATATCAACTTTAGCATTTTTTAGAAAAATAACTAGAGATCTCAGACCTAAGTCCGTACTATCTTTTATAGAACATACGTTTGGGAGTATATACAAAAAAATTTAAGACTCTATCTTAAACAGGAAAAAAGCCTTAGGGATTAGAAAACACTTATACCTCCAAAATTGAAAGTCTGAGAAAAACGCATTTAAAGTTTGTATAATAAAACAAAAACTTATAATGCCCTTTAAGCTCTAATTTTTTAATATGTTATTTTCCATTGTATGATCTGCATTAAAACACTATTTTAGTTAAATATGACTGAAAATAATATTTTTAATTCAAAACATATTTTTGCATAATATTGATAGCATTTGTTAAGACGTAAATTTATTCAGCTTTATCTTAACCTAATATTTTCACAAAAGTTTTGAAGCACAAAGCATTAATGTACAAAATAATAATGATACTAAATTAAGCTAAAAATAGTCATGTTTGCTCAAAAAATTTAATTTTTTTCAGTTTTAAATTGGGGCAGCTTAGGAAGTCTTAGCTCTTGTCGTACGACTTTAAAATACTAAAATATAGTACTACAATATGTTTAGTATAATGTAGTTTGGTACATCAAGGAAATATTCAGTTATATCTGCAACATTTGAATTCAGAACACTTGTATTCGGAAGTCTAATTGCAGAATCAGCTGAGGACTGATTTTTAGATACATCATTTTCAATAGTACTTCATCTCTTCGAAATATTGTTTCTCGCAGCAACCTGAGAATGCATTTGCCATGGCATTTTCTCTACAGGAAAAAATTAATGATAAAGCTTTTAAGTTATATAAACTATTTTTAAAGCATTTTATATAATTGGTCATGAAATTAATCTTAATTAATTAATTATGATACTTCAAAAAACCCAAATTATATTCAAGCAGAAATTATTTTATCAATGAAAATTGGAATTAATAACCATTTCAAACTAAAAGGTCAAAAATATTTTTAATTAATTCAATTTAAGAGTGGAAAAATGCTTTAAAATGAAACCGAAAGCAAAAACCATAGCTCATAAAACTTCAAATATCTTAAGAACTAATTTGCTAACAGATCTGAAATTTCGTGGCAAGCTTTTCTCAATGATATGGGCCACTAGAAAATGTATAAAAAAAAATTTCGTTAAAAATGAAATTTTTAGGGTACTGTGTAGTCTTAACCAGTTAACTGGGATTGACGAGTATACTCGTCATGGAGAAGTTGCAGGATTTTGTATCACAACGAGTATACTCGTCATGGAGAAGTTGCAGGATTTTGTATCACAACGAGTATACTCGTCATGGAGAAGTTGCAGGATTTTGTATCACAACGAGTATACTCGTCATTCCACTCTTATTTTAATAACAGTATGCTGGCAGTCGCGAACAGCAGAACTAAGGACCATTTGATTTCAGGGCTGGCCAAGTGAGTACTGAATGTGATCGCTATGAAACACCATCCATGTTCTTTGACCTTAATTTTTGTTATGATATTTGTTGTCTGAGTGTAACTCAACCCGATGTTATAAGTAATTGTTACAGTAAGGAGAATTGAAACCAACACCGAATCTACCATATTTGCTTTAACCCTCCAAGCGGTCTGCACGTAAAATTCCGCCATTCCAGAGATGCTTTTTCTGCCTTCAAGCCAGATTCCCAAAAGCGGCCGAGCCGCATTCTTAAAAATACGGCTCAACCGCTTTTGAGAACCCCACCTGAAAGCAAAAAAATATGTGCGGTGCATTTTTGAAGCATTTCCAGAATGGCAAGACTTTAAGTGCAGACTGCTTAGAGGGTTAATCTTTTAACGTCCAACGCTCTATACATGTACACAGGGTGTTGCCGAATTCGACCAATAAACTCAGAGGGATGATAATAGGCATGACAAACCAACTAAGAACACGCGGGAGCAAACCACGTTTAGTCGGTGAAAAATCGCGATAATAGTTACCGTCGGGAGGATGATGAGCCAGACGAGGTGAGTGGCCAAACGAATGCAGGGATTTGGAGAGCCGTGGTAGTGTTGAAAAAACCTGCACGTATGCAAATTTCCGACTTCTCCTGGAGTTTCTGCAGGAAGTACTAGCCACTGCGCACCAGAATGTGTGGTTCATACACGATGGTGTACCAGTACATTTTTCGATTGCGGTACGTAACCAATATGCTACATATCTCGGTAGGTGGATTGGACGCGGAAGACATGTTGCTTGGCTTCCACTTTTCCCGAACCTCTGAGACCTCCTGAAATCGCTTGTGTATGAGACGCAGGTGGCTACAGTGGAGGATATCACTCCGTGGATCATCGTTGCTTCAGCTGACATCCCCAGCACATCGGATTTGTTTGAACGCATCTGAAAATCCTTCGTCCGACAGTGTCGGGTGTGCTATGACCTCCGCGGCCGCAGTGAAACAATTCCTGTGACAATCACTTGTCGTTGCCTTTCTAACCTCGAGCTGTGATGTATTGTTCTTATTTTAGACATGCTTAACGCCTAATAAATGCATCTCTTGCCTCTTATTGCTACTTTTCATTTCACTTTTTATCCCACCCTTCATAAATATTTTTGCAAATTAATCCGACTAAACGTGGTTTGTGATCCCACGTTCTATGATGAGTTGTCGTCCCCATGCTGCTTACTATCACCTCTCTGAATATGTCGGTTGAGTTCGGCAACACCCTGTATGTGCAAAAGTTACGAATTAGGTTTTAGAGAAAACTTTTTGTCATAAGGTTGTGAAAATATTAAAAGAAAGAATAGAAAAAATTGTCAATCGCGTTGTATTGAAACCATACCTGCATTATATAAAAAGAGTAATTGTTTGTTAACTGTATTGTAAGAAAAACTAAATTATATATATAAAAAGTACATAAAGAAGCACACATCTGTATATTTAAATTTAAATTTCTTTAACTGCGGCTGCATCAAAAGGTTCACTACTTAAGATTAAAAATAACATTTTTTCCCCCTTGATACAGCCTAAATAAATGTATACGCCTATGTGTGTAATAATATTGCGAAGTTATATATTTTGAGTTCTCCACACAAATACTTTTTAATTTATTCACAATAAAACAAAAATTTAAAACTATAGAACAATGTTACAAAATAACGTATAAGGTCTCCAAAAAAAGAGAAGAAAAAAACCAGTATTCCTTAGCATTCATTAGTATGCACTGTAATCAATCATCATTAATAAGTGTTTAACTTCACGAAAATGGGTTTTTTCTATTAGTACTGAAAACAGCCAATGATGAATAAGTTGTAAATTGGCGGAACTTAGAAAGCTCCCATAGATTGTTGCATTTAGGACAAAACAGTATTAATTACTTTCTTAACCTTACGCGTTGTAGTTTTTCGCTGACTTATACATTACTGCACATACAACACCGTTAAGAAAATGCCTGAAAGACAATCCTCATAAATGTAGAGATAAACACAAGAGTCACGCTAGTTATTTGTCACAAATGAGTAATTAAAGTTTCTCTACCCAGCATACGCAAGCCTCAAAATTACATAACGCGCCTTTGCTCTTTGAACCTAATTTTCTAAAGAACAATAAGTACTAAAAGCCAGTAGTTTCTTACTTTGTTTCTAATGAAGTTCTAGAAAGTGTGATAATAATATAAAGTAACCATTTCGGTAGTTTCTTTGTAAACATGGACTTGTGACCAAGACGTCAACACTTTTTTTTTCCAAAGGCATTTCAAATTACCACCTTCCATGAATAGGCGAAAAGTAATTACATTTGCTGCGACAAATATCAGCACGTGTGATATAATTAGCTCTTACACCATGGAAAAGTAATCATAATAATTATAAAGTAATAAAAGAAGTAATAAATAAACAAATAAAATAATGCCGTGAAGATTCTTTATCTGTTTAACGGAGAAAATCAAATTTTTTTCTAACAGCCAACAAGTTTGACAATAGTCACGGATAAGGTATTGGATAACTGCAATTATATATATTTGAATTAGAAAGCAATGTATTTTTATACAAAGTATCGATTTATATAAAATTACTTTTAACCAATGGCTGGTATTATTTTCTTCCAATAATAAGTAATTTGGTTTTAATTTCGAGGAAGTTTCAAAAGCATCGATTGTAGATTTTCAGTATCATTAACAAAGATATTTTCTTAGGATATATTTCTTGTAACGATATGATGCAATTATGTGATTGGTAATAGCTTTGTGCATTGTACGAGGTGTCTTTAAAAAAAAGTTCTTTACGGTTCTGAATAATCGGGAATCTGAATTAATTATTAGAATTGACACAAAAATTCGGGTGTGTCCTAATGAGGTCACGGGAAAAAGAACTTGCGAGGAAAAAAATTGCTCAAATTTTCTGTTTTGTGTATTTGAACAATGTTTTGATCTCCAAAACATAATTAAAATGTTACGTGCGTTTGCTTTTGCAAAACAAAATGTAATAAAGCCTTGTCGTATTCTTCGATAAAAATTGAAAAGATCAGATTATTTCTCTTAAATTCAAAGAACATAGCCACATATAATAATTAATATAATTATAATTATCATGATATATTCTTGGTAAATATCAAAGTTTAAGAAATTAGCTCAAAGAATATAAAAATGCAATGATTTTTTCTAAAAATGAAAAAATTCTTATTATCAAATTCATTTATGTAATAAAATATTGAATATTTTAAACATCATTATATTCGTGTCATTTAACAAATTGTATGGTTTTTTAATTCATATATATTGGAATGTTTATATTTTATATATTAGAATATTTGATTTAGATATGATGGTCGGTGTGTCATGAGTTTGAGCCTTACTGTCATCGAAAACGCACCATGTAAAGGGGTCGATGTACGTTAAACCTGACTAGGTTCAAAGTCTTCCCGTTGGCATGATAAGGAAGTTTGGAGACAAAGGGGCCAGTTCAGATGTCCTCCTTACTTGACCATGGCTTAAATTTACGAGGTCCGTCGTAATATCACTTGTGTTACTTTATAGTGCCATGTAAATAAACACCCACTCATTAATCTGAGTACAGTAAGACCCCGCTTAACGCTGTTTCGTTTAGCGCTGTTTCGGTTTAACGCTCTTTTATTTGAATTGTAGTATTCCCCGAAATTACACACGGCGGTAGGCTTCCCGATATCCGAAGCAATTTATCTGTGTTTCTTCTTTCCAGCGGTCTTATACGAACGTATTTTTATCGTTTCAAACTTTTGTTAACGTTATTGTAAGTATAAATTTATATAATATAACGATTGCTATAGTGACAAATATTATGGTTTTTAGTTTTTATCATGAGTGATAGTAAAAAACACAAAAATAAAGCAGAAAGAAAAAGCAGGCGAAAATTTTGACAGGAGTTCAAAGGCAAGACGGGGCGTTATGGATGCATTTCCACTTACTAAAAACTTCTCACAGAGCGCAAAAAGAAAACGCAAATTACATTAGATGCCTTCTTGATAAAAAGGCAGAAAATTGGAAATACAGAAGATACTGTATGATCTGAAATGTAAACGCACTGACGTAGAATTTTATTTATTTTTATGTTTATTCATTTATTATGTTTTAATATTTGTAAGAAATACATTTTTGTATTATTGTTATAAAACACATGATTAATAAATTTAATGGTAAAGTACCTGGCCAATTTTCTACCCATCTTTCCCGAACCCCATTATTTACATGATGAGATATAACCTCGTTTAACGCTGTTTCATATAACGCTCTACTTTGATGGAACGTATACCCCGCGTTAAGCGGGGTCTTACTGTATGTATATATCTCCGAAAATATTTTTTCTCCTCCTGTGTAGTACCTTAAAATCCCTAAGAGACGTACCGTAAAATCCCTAAGAGAAGTACAAAAGTTTGTATCAATATCGTAGTTATATGAGGTCTGATTAGAATATTTTGTGCTCTAGATGATTATCATTTAAATTTTATGAATTTTAGCCATATATACGTAGTTATCATTGTGAAATTCTGAGTATTTTACGAAAGTCATTCAAATATTATGTTAATTATTCTTAAACTCCTAAGCTACCTTATTTTCTCTTTTTCTAATACAATGTTATCTTCAGTGTGATTAAAAAAAAAGTCAATATATGAATCAAACTGTGTGTGTGTATGATTATGGCATTTCTACCTATTATAACGAAAAATTTTCAAGATAAAGACAAATTGGGATCAAAATTAGCATAAGAAGACAGTAAAGACTAGTTATATTCTTTTTTAACCAGGGGATGCAAGTTGCAACATTCCAACCCTTGAATAAATCTGGTATATTTACTGTTTGATTTAAAATTAGTGTGACTCGTTTTTTTTTAAAAGTATCTAACTATTTATGGTTAATTTTTATCATTTTACTACTGGTTTTATTTTAAAAATAAAGCATTTAAATTACTAATCTAATTATATTTATTAGTGGGAGTAAATTATAGCACCGAAATTGGATCCTCAAACCTGGAACAAAATTTTAAAGCTTTTGTAGGATGGTTGTTGAAATTCTGTTATAAATAAAGCATTTAAAAATAAAAAAAAAAAAAAAAAACATTTTTCTAACGTATTACTATCTAAACTTCGAAAGGAAATAAATTTTAGCTCACTATCAAAATCTCCAAGAAAAAAATGTGAACGAAAGGAAGTCCTTAATGAAAAAGAAAAAAAAAGTTAAAAAGAGTTATCGCTGTAGAAAGTCTTTTGCGTCAGAAACTTTAGCAAAGAAACTATAGATATCGCAATCGACAATTTTTCGCCAGATAAAGAAAATTGTTATAAAAAGGTGAATAAACCAGTCTGTCGTCAAAAGTCTGTATAGACCGCAGGAAAACGAAGAAAACGTTCTTAGCCTCTGTATTTAATGTTACGCAAAGGTAGATACAAGACATGGACAACTTCAGATAAAAGGAAAGTTAGCTCTCATCTGTCATCTACAACTGGCGAAATGGAGATACAACATATTTCACTTGAAAATTGTCGAAAAACATAGCTGCTTTGCAAAAGGCAAGTTAGCCATCAGGTGTTAGGGTATGGATGGAAATGTCCTCTCAAGGCTTAACAAAACCATTTTTTGTGTAGAGCCAAAGCTAAAATTGATGCTACATACTATCAGCAAAAAGCTTTGAAGCACATGATCAAAGAAGTAAACGTCTTTACCTTCGAGGAAAGGTTTTTTTTCCCCACTAAGATTCTGCAACAAGCCATACTACAAAATCAACTATAAAATAATTGAAAAATAAAAATAAATAAATAAATAAATAAATTTTCTTCATTATGAAAAATAGCTACCATCACCCTGACTGTGCTCCTTGCGAATTTTTTATGGGAATACTTAAAAAAAACAACAATGAAATAGATGTAAAGTAAGAACACTTAAATAGCTTCAAAAAGCAACCAAAGAGGAAGTTAGAAAAATTCCCTCAAAAATATTCGAGAAAGCTCTTTTGGTTTGGCTAAACGTTTACTTAAGGCATACTATGCTAAAGGAAGCCACACTGAAAATTTCAAGTAAATAACTTTATTCAATAAAAATTTATGATACTCCGAAAATGGTCGCATTATTTTTGAATCAACCGGTAAACTTAAAGGCAAATTTATTTTTAAACATCGTTATTGTAAAATTTTAAAATTAAGCTCCCTTACCGTTTCTGGAAAACACAGAAAACATTTTTATATTCAAGATGAAGCTTGAAATGGAACACTTAAACCAAATTCATATTTTGGAATTAAGTTCTATTGATGGAAATCGTTATCTCGCAAAAAGAGAAATGAGGAAAGAATAATTGAATAAGGAATTGAATTAAAAAAATAATCGTGCGCGCGCTCAAGATTATGAAAGGGTGCTATATATTTTTAAAAGTGGATAGGAAATTATTAGTAATGCTTTTTTTTAATTTAGGAGCACATTTATTGAAATCAAAATTAATGAAAGAAAGAAATAAGTTATCTGCAGACACACTAGGTATACAGACTATCTTGATTCCACTGTTTAAAAGTAAGCGGTTACCGTTCGAAAAATATATTAACTTCTTACTTTTCTTCATTTTCAAATCTTTCTTTTTCATAATTTTAAAGCAGCGTTTCTCAAACTGTGTGGGGCGTGAAAACTCTACGATGGAGGTGCGAGCATATTGAAAGGTAGAAAACGAAAGATTATTTAAAAAAATTATTACTTTACTGAAGGCAAACCAACCAAATACTTTCTGACATAATAAAATATTTAAAAAAACACATTTTCACTGATATAATACACTTATAATTGTATCAGTACTGCATGGCCTGTAGAGGGGATGATTGGCGTTAAATCAGCGTTTCTCAAACTGTGGGGCGCGTCCTCCTAGGGGGGCGCAAGCATATTAAAATGTCGGAAGCAAAAGATTATTCAAAAAAATTATTAATTTACTGAAAGTCAACAAACAAAATATATTCTGGCATAATAAAAAATATAATACACATATTTGCACTGATATAAATAATATACTAATAAATGTTTCAGTACTGCACAATAAGTATTTCATAATTAATTTAATAATACTAAGTTAAGAACAAGTTTAATAATTACTATTGACTACTTGGGCTTGTCATATATAAAATTATAATGTGCAAAAATTAACACTTATCATGATAATTTGCTCCGTTTATAATTAATCTCTTAATTGCCGATTAAAATTTACTCGATTCACTCCTTAATGCCACCGTTTTCCGCGTAAGTATGTGTACGTGATGTATTG
>BMAV01002691.1:15398-28689 GCA_019973955.1 Trichonephila inaurata madagascariensis
ACAAGCAAATCCTCTGAAATAAGTAAATACTTCGCAAACACTGTCAAGGTCCTTTTATTGCATCCCAAAGCCTTCGGAATAATTTTATGGATACTAGTGCACAAAAACGATCGTACTTCAGAAAGATGAATATATGGGGCAATTAACGCTTTGGCTGAGCAAGACGTTTATATACGCCGGTGTCACTTAAGAGATTAAAGTCGTATTGTAGCTTTAGCGTTAAAGTATAATATTATTGAATTCAACTCATTGTTATTCAACGTTTTGTTATTCAATATATTGTTATTGTTATTATGTGCAAGGAAAATTATGATTGAATATTGGGTCACAAATATTGAAAGTTTGAGAAGCACTGCGTTAAATCTATCGAAGCTCAAATTCACCCTTGCTGGTTGATGTGTTGTGGTAGTTAAGAGGTGAAGAGACTCGATAATATGACATCCTTCTCACTTGACCCTGGCCCATAATTACGAGGTTTGTCACCAATAGTGTGACGTAAATAAACACTCACTTGATGTTAGGAGACGTGTTCTATATAAACGTAATATAATCATCCCATCATCAAATGTAGAAGGATCATTATTGATGGTTGATATACAAAGAGATGTATAATTCGAATCGAAGGCTCGGAATCCTTGTCTGATTGAAGTTTTTCTTGCACAATATTGAAGGCTGATTCTCAAAAAGTTCAGCTGCGGTTTATTGACATTATGGGGCATAGTGTAGAAGTTAAAGATATCGTATCCTGTTCAGCTGAGAAGAGTATTTATAAACATTGACATTTGTCATCAACTCTCATAAGGCATTAAAATTTATAAAAAATTATTACGAAAATGAAGCCCAGTGGCTGAGTGGTAGTGTATCGCGCTTCCACACCACAGGTCAAAGGTTCAAACCCCGGGCTGGGCAAGGTTGACTCAGCCTTTCATCTCTTCAGTGAGTCGATAAATGATAACGAAGCTTGCTTGGGAACTGGGAGTTTCGGGCCAGACTGACCATTTGACCGAAACATCTGCCCATGCACCCTAGTGCCTAAGATACCGTCAACTGGGATAGGCACAATAGGCCTTGTCGCTCATGGGCTGTTGCGCCACTTTCAGTTCAGTTGTTGACGAAAATATAATTACCATTTTCCTAACTGATGTTTAGAATCACGATTTCAGTCGCCAATATCTCGTAAAACGGATCATGGTATATTATTGTAATCAAACTTGTATTGACCGCAAACTATAGAAAAATTAGGTAGCTCTGCAAAATTTTGTAACAATGTAATTTGGCATAATTATAAGTAATTATTCTGAAAGAACTGATAAGAAAAAAAAAAGTTGAGACATTTTGTTTATAAATTTGTTGAAAAAAAAGACGTATATTGAAGTATACATTCCCGTGTGTGTAGTTTTTATGCTATGTCATCTGTTGACAATAAAAATGCTTTTGCCTGAATTTATTTATTTTTAATGTTTAAAGGTGGGTCAATTTGCAATACCTTTAAATTAATTACTAAGCTTTAAACGTATAATTAAATACTTCTCTATCAGTTCATTAGTTTTATTGTCAGAGGCAAAATAAAGGAGAAATTAAGTATCTTTGATTCAAAGTTGTTTTTTTTTAATCATTTTGCGTGTAGAAAGTAATAGATAAGGGTGTAACCAGATAGATGCATGTAACATAAATTAGTTAACTATATATTCTTTTTTTAATGTGATAGTTACTTGACCTGACCTTTAGGCTTCTAGTTCAAAATTTATTTTTCTTGCTTTATATTTATTTTTCTACGTATGGAAATAAAAAAAAAATTTTTTTTAAAAATTAAAGGTACGGTGTTTTTTTAAACAGAATATGAGCTATTCTTATTAAAAAATATTTCAGAAAACGTAACTTACGAATGCATAATAACTACTCAAATTACAATGTTACCAAAGGCTTGCAATATTTCTTAAAAATTAAGGTATCCGACTGGTTTAAAATCATCGTTTTCATAAAAAAAAAATCGAAAATTATTTTATAGCTTATTTTTGTAGCCCGTTTAATAAGCTTTCTAAAAATGTCGTACTTTTAATTCTGAGTCAATTAGAAAAAAAGTTATAGCTGTTTCTATTTGAGGTAGTAAGCCCAAATCGAAACCGGAAGTGTGAGTTTCCGGTTGATTCTCACCGGCAAAATGAGATTTTTATTCATTTAAAATATTTTAACGAATTATTTTTATGTTTAGTAAACTTTATTTCACTTTATAAATTTTTTAATAGATATATTTTGCTTGAAAATAGGCAACGGTTAACCGATTGCAATGTTTGCTTTGATTTAAACGAGTTGCTATCTTTTTATCATTTGTGTTCAAAATTATATCTCTTTATAACTTTTTTATTAGTACTTTTATATAGAGTTATAGTTATTTTTAATTAAAGACATGCAAAAAACAAGATCAATGAGGCCAAAAAAGAAGAGATTTCCAGAGAGCAGAATTTGTTGGAGAAACGTTGAAAGAAAAATCAACGGATCTTCCACATTGAGCTATTAATTCTATTAAAAAGACTTATAAGGAACTTTGCGATCAAAATCTTCTAAGAAAATCTCTTCACGGGAAAGCTTAGAACTGCAATGAAAATCTTAACAATGTCGTGTGGAGTATAATCCCGAAAGACAAGTTGGTTGAGCTACAAACACTCCGTTTAAGGAATTATATCGCAATAATACTTTTTAATTTTGGATTTGCTGGTCTATTACCTCTACTTCAAAAACTAGGAATGAAACTATGTTCTGAAATGAAAGAATATTTTTGGTACCTTGACAAAACGAGAATTGTTGATTCTACGAGGCATTCATTCTAAACCAGATAAGAAACTGTCTCATAAAAAGAGAAATGCCCTTCAAAAATGTAAAAGTTTGAAGTATGAGGTTCAGGAAGGCGCAACATATACAAATCTGGAGAGTTTTAATACCTTCCTAAATCTTTTAAAAAATTCATTGCAAATATAAACTTTATTTTGCATTTTCTGAAGAATGTTATTTTTGAACATAAAATGGTTATATGCTTGAATGCTTTCTGCTAAAAGTTAAGGATAATTTTAAAATTAAGTTATTTTTTAATGTAATTTTATATGAAAAAAAAAGAACTTTTTTCAGAAATATTCTGTGTTTTTTATGTCGAACACCTGTATTTCATAATTTTATTGTAAAACTAGAGTTTTTTTTAATAGACAGCATACTTAATCATTGAAGAATTGTATCCCTGCAAAAATTTTATTTATTTCTGTGATATATATTTTTTTACAGCTGTTAGCAAAAGAGCAATTCTTTGCAATATTTTGGTACAAATTTCTCAATATTTTTAAAAATAAGCTTTCAAAAAATTCTTCTTGCTGTATTTTCATAGTTTTGCAACATACTTAATTAAAAAAATAACAAATAAATAAGTATTTAAGTTATATTTTAGAAATTTGTCTCTGAACCCAGTCGGATACCTTAAGAAACGCAATACGGTTTTTTTTTTTTTTTTTTTTGATAATTCAGATGAAATACGCAAATACGTTCTTGACCAAAAAATTTTTCCCTTTCATTCATGAGAGATATTGCCTTCTTTGCCATTTCGAATAATCCATGAAAGTGATGAAAGGTAAAAAGAAGATTCGAATACTTTAAAATTGTAAATTGTTAAGCCTGAAAATGTTGAAATTAAGCTTGCATAAAGCTTATTATTTAAAATAATATATATATTCTTTTGGTATACCCAATTTTAGAGACATTTTAGTTTAATTGCATAAAATAGAAAAGATTAAATAGAGATAGAGGCTCGTGAAGATTCGTGTGCGTTTATTAACGCGTCACACACTTTAAAACCCGAGGGTTATTGGTGATGGACCTCGTAATTTTGAACCACGGTCAAATGATGAGGATGACACCTGAGCCTTCACCCTATTCTACTAACATCCCTGCCCCACCTTGAGAACTTTGAGCTACGACCGATTCAACGTACATGAACCCGTAGAGTGACATCTCAACAGAGTGACGTCACAGGACACGGACCTACGACTTGAAAACGCGGGCCATAAGTCCGTGAATCGTGACCATGACCACTAGGCTACCGTGGTCCACGAAGACTCGAAGAAATTTAGTTAAAAATGTAATATCTAAGTAAGCCAAAATTTTTTGTTTGTTTAGTACATAAAGTCGAGATATAAATCACGACTATATGAAATGGCACAAAATTTACAAAGACAACAACATATTTTTGAAATTATTTACTTTAACCCTTTATCTACCGACGGTACTTACAAGTATCACTAACTTTAAAATTACATAGAACAACCATTTTTATGAATATTCTGACAATACTTAGCAGAAATATTCTTTGAAATCCACTCTTCCAAGATATAGGGCAGCACGGGTTCTATGATGAGTATTTTAGCGGGGACGGCGAATAGTTTTATAGCAGAAATAACGTTTTCAGCTGACGGTATTTTCAGCGGATTGCGAAAATTATCATTTTTGTCCCGAAAAAATAGTTAATGTCAAAATTTAATTGTCTAATTTTTTTGGTATGTTAATGAAGACTATTTGATGATTTACTATTTATTTTAAGTGAGCAGTGCGTATAATTAATTTTACAGTTGAATATCTTTAATTAATTAATTAGCTCTAAAGGATTAAATTTTCCAAAGTTGAGCATTTTGTTTATGTATATCCCTTAATTTTCAATGTACTGATAAAAAAAAAAAAAAACCTTTGCACTAGGAAAAAAAAAAAAAAAAACTACAGTAAATCATAATGCGGTAGATAAAGGGTTAACCTGTAACGGGTATTATTCGGGTTCTTCTACTAATACTCTTAAGGAAAATATTCCTTAACTGTGATTTTAGTTTAGAAACCGATTTCCGTAGAGATACTTGATTTTATGCAAATATAACTACTATTTAAGGACTGGAGTGGCTAGTCCTGAGTGGGTCTTGTATCAAAGTTCCTTGGAAGCCCTTTCTAGAGACCTTTAACATGTTCCGATATTTTGCTTGAACGTTTTGGGGCCCCGTATCATTGATACTGCGGTAGCTACGCCCCTGTATTTATGTGACTGTCGTTGAGTAGGTGAGGTTGATCGTTAAGCCTGAAATCCAAGCATTAGAAAAGGTGAACATCGACTGCGTGGTCGTACTTCTTGAGATTAGTAGTCGACGTAGAATCCACCAGGAATTGTGGAAGTAAACAACCTTGGAGCTGACCGAGCTATCAGGCTTCGAGAAAGATCATAACAAGGAACTTCAAATCCAGATAAGTTAATTTCAGTAATCTAGTTTATCCTGTTAAGGGTTAGAATTTCACACTGCTTCGAGAGTTAAGCTAAAAAATTCCATATGTCATAAAGTGCTAAAGATAGAATAAAAGTAGCTATTTTTATCATCATGTCTGCTTCTTCCTCGAACCCTCTCACATCCCGCTTCTTCGTCAAACCCTCTCACATCCTCGCTGCTTTCTTGAACCCTCTCGAACTTCCGGTCGCGACAAACCTTATCATCATAATTTTTTTTTTTTAAATAATAGTTTCTATTAACGTTACTTGATTACTTCATTCAATATTACATAGTGCAGCATATACGTTTTCTTAAAATTACCTATTGCAGCACATTGCTCATTTTGCTAAAACAAATTTTACTTTTCCTCTCGAGGAAAATTACTTACAATATAAAAGTTTGTACTTGATAAGTAACTTCAACAAGCTTTTTTGAAAACATCTATTCAAACAAAAAGTACGCCTTGAAAATTAAAACCCCATGATGATCACATGCGTCCCAAGCGTTTCAAAATTTGTATCACGTACGTAACAAATAGATTATTAAACACTAAATCTAAAATCAGACACCGTCCCATCCCCATACTAACGTGTGAACTTAATGTACAATCGTGTTTTCTTTTGAGTTTTCCCATGTCCCGGGGCGAAGGCTTGGACAAGCCGATCTATTTTGGCGGCCAATTTCGCAAGAGCTTCGGCCCTGGCATCAACGGGGTGGTGGCCATTGCCAAGAATAACGGGTTTAGTTTTGGGCGGAGGCTGCACCTTACCCAAGGTCCGATTCCAGTATCCATTATCCTGGCGCGTTACCATAGATTGCGTAACGCGGCTCTGGAGAGACGCTATCGGAATGTAGGTCCTTGAGTTGGACTCTGTGTTAATGAGGCAAGTTGGAACATAAAATTAAGATGCCTGCCTGATCATTCAGTGGGAGATAGTGTCGTTTGATCTGGAATGACCACATTTTGATCGCAATTTGCATGCATGGGAATGACTGCGATACCAGAAACTTGATCGCTAATTGCCTTTGGAAATAGCTAAGTGGAGAGGTAGGGCGAATGTGGTATCGGACAGTAAATCAAATATATTCCATTACTTTGGGTTTCCTCATACTTGTATTTTTTCCATTTGAGCCTTTGATAAATATCAAACGCATTTGCATAAAAAAAGAATGATTTGTGGAGCAGTTATTGACATTTAAAGTTTGGTTTGATGTGAGAGAAGACGGAAGAGGTAGCTTTGTGCAGATCTTTTTCAGTATATAAGAGAGAGAGAGAGAGAGACTCACGTTTCTTTCTTTTTCATTTTTTTTTCTTAAATATCAAATCTTTATTACAAATTATTTGTTAATTTCATAGGAACATTGTGTTTCTTCAAATCCTAAAAGTTCGAATTACCAATGTTTTTGTAAGATGAGTTAATGTTTTGTGTCTTTAAATGACGATATTTTGAACAATACATTTGGTGATGAATTGAAGATGTCACTGGACATTAAAATTTGAGCGTTCGGTCACAATGCAACATGTAAGGGGAAAAAAATTGCTTTATCTTAGATTTGATTAAAAGAAATGAAATGTAAGAATTTATTTATTAATTAATTTTATTTATTTATTTTTTTTGAGCATGTAGCCTCTTCAAAATTTTTAAAGTAATTTCTGTTAAATACTTTTTAAAATATTGCGTAAAAGTTCTTTAATAAAAAAAAACTTCTTTTCTGGATACATATGCAAAAAAAAAAAAAAAAAAAAAAAAAATCTCGTTGCTTGCTAAAATTTTATTCAATTTTCATTTAAAAATGAGTAAATGTTTCCGAAATTTTATCTGTTGGAATTTTCGACAATTCAATGATTATTTCATAGAAATCATCATATGTCATCATTGTGTATTCTTATCTATCAAAAAATTCTTTATTACTTGATTTATTACATGGAGAAAAGGAGAGTTTTTAATAACGCAATGTATTATAAACAGACATGAGGGCTATTGGCAACGGGATATCGTAATTTTGAACATTGGTTAAGTGGCGAGGGATACCGAGGGATAAAACCACACCAACGATAAAACAGGTTTAGCGTGCACCAGCCCCCTCTACACGACGGGTCTTTAGTGGCACCAGGACTTGAACCTATGACTCTCCGGCCACTAGTTCGTGAACATAACCACTAGGGCAAAGTTAAATGATGAGGATGATACTTCAGCAGATATCACTATTTTCTAACTGTTTCGCACAATACTTTTTAAAAATTTTGAAGCTTGTAACTTTCAATCTACAGTAGGGCCTATAATGAAATCAAGACTAGAACCCTTGAACATTTCAAATATCATTTAATATTTTTAATGTTGCCGTTCATGAATTTTTAACCCTAATTTATTCGGTTACCGCAGACTAATTCGATAATACATGCATTTTTTAGCCGAAAAATGAACGAAACCTTCATTGTCGAAAACAATTTTTAATTTTTAAACCAGATTTGATAATTTATTTAGAATTTGGTTGTTTGTATTATATTTTATGTTATTTTGTTAAAGTTAGCAACTTATATATATTACAGAAACGTAACATTCAGTTTAACTAGCAACTTATTAAAAATAATATTTAGTTTAAAATTAAACAGTTTATTTAAATTTTTAACTCATTCACATTTTGGTACACTATTTTCAATTAGAAATTAAGGGCTTTTCATGGAATATTCAGACTCATTTTCATTCATTTTCTACTCTACAAGAATGTTGAAAGCTATATATTGTAAAAGCGCGAAATATTTAAAACTAAAACATTTATTCCTAAAAAGAATCTATATTAAAGTTTGCTTTATGATATAAAAGGTTTAATTTACTAAGAATTTTTTTTTATCTATTTTTTTAAAAAAAAAAACCTTACTTGTTTCTAAAAATATGCTCGGAACATGAAGAAACCTAATTTTATAATTTGTAGAATATTTTTGACTAGAAAATGAACTTACAATTTCCTTTAATGTATAGAATAACATTAACTTCTTGTATAAATAATTGTTTGAAAAGTTGTTGACGGCTTGTCCCTGTTGTGCAGTTTTTAAATATTTAAATTACAAATGTGCAAACACTACAACAGTGTAAAAAGATTGATTTAAAATAATAAGGAAGTTTTTAATATTGCATCAAGTGGCTTGGAAAATACCATAATTCAGTTTGAAAGAATGGGAAAAAAAAATCGTCTTGAGTTTGTAAGATAATTCGGTTGCAAACGACTTTCAATGGCTTCCATTGTTTTTGTTCATATTCAAGCGCGTAGGAAATTCTGATGGAAGTATTTAGGTTAAAAGATTTCTATATGTATGAAAATCTCCTTAACTATTAAAATTTATTACTTCCTATGAAGAAAAAAATTCTATTTTGAATTTCCATTTAACTCTTCAAAAACGTGCAATCAGTCTTTCAAACTATTCTTCGGGAGAATCTTGACAGGTGTTTATTAAGAGTAAAATATTCACAATGAATTTTAAGTCCATAGGAATAAATTGCTTTTAAATCTTTGTTCTTTTATTTTCATTTTTATATCGTTCTTTAAAACATTGGGTGAATCCGACACTTCCGTATATTTATCTAGGAAAATTTTGACAAGTATGCCTAATACTGAGGAAATTGGTATCCTTTAGTTAATTTATTATGTTCAATTTAAAAAAAAATATCCAGCACACTATTCCTCAATAAAATAGCCTTGGTAAATATTTATTAGGATAAAAACTTTTTAAAACTATTATTATTTTGTAAAAAAATTGGTTTCCATATTTATTTGTTTAAATTTTTGAATTCTAGAGAGATTTCATTTTCTTTTGTAATTAATCTAGAAGTAACAACCCAATGATTAAGATTAGCAAGTCATTTGAATATCAACAACAAATTTATTCACTGAAAAAGAATTGATAACCGTGAAATTCAGCTTATAACGCGCACCTGTACTTTCGAACTAAATTTTTTAATGTTTAGGTATGTTCGCCGTATAACGCGCAGCCCCTTTTTTTAGAAAGAAACGTGAAATGTATACATGCTATGTTCTTATGTTTTGAAGTCATTTATTCGAGGTATTATTCCAAGATATAGAAAAAAAAAGTAGTAAACTTCAAGAACTATAACCATCTAAGTTCATAAGGATTGTCATTTCTTTTAAATAAACAGTATTTCGATATATGCAGAAATCCAATCCTTTTCTGTGCTCGTCTTTTTTTTATTTTTGAAGCTCTCACTTTTATACCCGGTGTATAACGCGCGCCCGTAAATTTGGATCTTTTTTTGTGTGTTAAAAGTGAGCGCGTTATACGCCGTATTTAAATAAGTTAGTTTAATAGAATTTTGGATATCGTGGTAGCTCTGTTGATAATACTACGGTCCATTGGTCTGTGGGATTTTAATTGAATTCTCATTAATATCCGAAACTGTCGTCTGAAATAAAATAAATTATAGTTAAAAAAAAAAAATTTAAAAATTACTCTTTTATAGTGAATCAAACTAAAAAGTAAAAAAATAATTCTTAACATAAGAATAAAATGATTGACGACGATAAAAGCGTGGGGTGTTCTTTTTTAATTTTGTTATAATTACTTACTAGTTCTATTCCTAAATGCTGAGTTAGTGTAAAACTGTAGTACAATGCACCCCACGCTTTTACCACACAATGACATTAATTTTCTCGTTAATCATTTTATTCTTATATCAAGAATTATTTTTTTACTTTTTCGTTCGATTCACTATAAAAGCGTGTTTTTTAGTTTTTTTTTAAAGCTATAATTTATTTTTCATTTTTTAGTTCGATCTACAATAAAAGCCTGTTTTTGTAGTTTTTAAAACTATCATTTATTCTTTGTGTAATTTATTCTTGAGTTTGATATAGTTTGTCTTTCTCTTCAATGGATTTTAATTAATGGGTCTGAAGGGTATTTATTCTCTCCGTTACGGGACCTTTTATCGTTATATTTCAAAGATTCCGCCTCTGTAGTTACAGGTCTAACTAATAAAAGTGTGTTAAGAAGAAATATTAAAAGTCAATCGTATCATCACTTCTGAACATATTGGTTTATCAAAATAAAAAAAATATTTAGCAGTTAGAACATAAATTTATCACCTTTTAAACGTATTAATGTTAATTCGTATCATCACTTCTAAACGTATTGCTTTTATAAAAATAAAAAAAAATATTTAGCAGTTACAACATAAATTATTTTTATTCACATGCACTAGTCTTTTTTTCCTTTTATCACGTAAAAGAAAAAACTTTTATCACACTTTTGTTTCTTTGTTTTATTTGTATTAATAACAAGCGTTTTCATTTTTAGGGTTGCACCTTTTTAAGGGGTAAGGTCTTTAAGTCGCCATATCTGGAATTAGTTGCCGAATTTGGAAATAGAGTATGGAATTAGTCTCAAATTTCGAAATGGTATATGCAATTAGTCGCAAATCTGGAAACGATATAATGAATTAGTCGCCAAATCTAGAAATCCTTAAAATTTTTCTTTTTGACGATCTTGATCAGGACAATGGAACAAAATTTTGAAATTATTGTATTGTCATCGGTCCTTGCCAAGTGCGCAAAATTTCAAATTAATCTGACCTTTTAAAGTGTGTAAAAATCGAGTCCAAAGATTCCACTACATACAATTGAAACTTATAATAATAATAATAATAATAATAATAATAATAATAATAATAATAATGAGTTACATTTAATTAAATTGGCTCTCAAAATCTTCCAATGGAGATCAAAATATTTTTTAGTTTCTTTATCTCTTTTGACTTCCAGTGGCCACGGTGGCCTAGTAGTTATGGTCACAGACTTGTGGTCAGCGTGTCATGAGTTTGAGTCCTAGTGACACCGAATATCTGCCGTGTAGAGAGACTGATACACGTTAAATACGTCAAGGCTTAAAGTGCTCCGATTGGAGTGGTGTGGCAGTTCGGAGAGATGTCGTTCTTTGCACTTGACCTTGACTATATTTTCATCTGAATTTCTTCTAATCTTCGTGGACCACGGGAGCTTAGTGGTTATGATCACAGACTTGTGCCCGCTTTGTCAAACCACAGGTTCGGATCCCAATGTAACTCTGTGCCACCGTGTACAGTTTATGTACGTTAAACCTGTTGTGGCTCTAAGTCCTTACATTGGTGGGGTAGGGAATTTTGAAGAATGGGGTGAAGGTTCAGGTGTCATCCTCATCACTTGACCACTGCTCAAAATTACGAGGTCCGTCGCCAATACCCCTCATGTTGCTTTATAAAGCGACGTAATTAAACATTCATTCACTTTTAGCTTCCAGTGGTGACGATGAAGAGCTGACGCACGGGGCTGATACATGATCAATTTGTCTTCACGTTGGTGTGGAAGTTTGAAGAGTAGGATGTTAGCTTAGGTGTCATCCATTTTACTTGACCATGGTTTAAAATTACAAGATCCGTCACCAATAGCAGCTCTCGTGTTGTTCTTAATAAGACTTCGATAAACAATCAAACAAAAAAAGTCCACTAGAATGTTTATCTATTTTTTGCAAAAACAGGACATATGAGTTGAATGGTAGAAATCGACATATTGTCCTTAGTTTTAACAATTATTGTAACCTAATAGCTTTCTTTTTTCTTTTTTATCTTTCATAAATGTTATCTGGAAATTGCGTAGCATAAGCAACAATTCTCATAAAAAAAACCTTTGTAACTTAATACTTTTATCGAAAAGAAGAAGGGAAAAAAAACCCCATCATTCTTTCCACTAATATGTAGTTAAGAAACACAATTTTTTGCCTAAAACCTTTCTTTTCTTCAATATATGTGTGCAATTTTATTGTTGGAGATACTAACTATTATTATTGGGCTTTATCATTTTTGCTTCAATATAATATATAGTAGAAAATATATATTTTATTACATAATAAATATGTAATAAAATCTATCAAATATATTCCGCCTTAGTATTAGTTTTTTAGTGTAACAAATTACCTGCCTTCTGAATTTTTTTAGAGTATACATCTAAAGCCTGGAAGGAGTCTATAATAAAGAAAAGGTATCCGTGAATACCACTGTACTGACTAAAAAATCCATATAATACCGAAAAGTTTATGAATTCGTTCTCAAAAGCGATGCTAACTCGAAATAAATAAATAATACTATGTTGTGGTTTAAATTTTTGACCTCCTTAAAGTGTTGTTGCTTTTTCTAATGCCACATGTCTGACGTAGTCAGATCGAGGTCCACGAAATTCATCATGGCAAAGGGCTAGATATACGCCTGTCGTTAGCCGTAGCTTGAACACCATACAGGTGACAGTACGATTTAGCTCGGTTCTACCCCAATTTTGAGGGAGAACACCCTGGGGAAGGGCCAGGGGCCTCCCACCTCTTTTCCCCTGCGACCAACCTCACGAGAGGACTTGTGGATCGACGGCTGTTTAGAGCACCTCCATGACGCAAAGGCTCTATACATTTACAAACATCCATGTCTTCTCCGGGATTCGAACACAAGCCTACGGCACGGAAGTCAGCGTCGCTAACCACTATATCGGAGGGGCGACCCCCATAAAGTTCTAACAGGTTCTGTGTTGAAAATAGAAATATAAAGTACCAGTTATTTGAAGTAGTCTAATGGTCATGATCACGAACTTTTGGTCAGCTTTCCATAAGTTTGAGTCCTGGTACCCCTGTTGGCCGCGGTAGCCTAGTTGTCAAGGTAACGGTCTCGTGGCAGGCGTGTCAAGAGTTCGAGCCAAGTACCTCTGAAGACCCGGTGTGTAGGGGATAGATGCACGTTCAATCTGTTGAGTGCTCAAACGTCCTCCCGTTGGCCTGGTGAGGAAGTTGGGCGGCGGTAGCCTAGTGATCAAGGTATCGGATCTTGGCAGGCATGTCATGAGTTCGAGTCCAGTACCACTTAAGACCCGCTGTGTAGGACAGTGATGCACGTTAAATTTGTCTAGAGTTGAAACGTCCTCCCGATGGTGTGGTGGGGTAGTTATGAGAGGGGGTTGCCAGCTCAGGTGTCGTCCACGTCACT
>BMAV01002691.1:42538-57247 GCA_019973955.1 Trichonephila inaurata madagascariensis
TTTCAGAGGGGTGGGAAAGAGAGGGGAATTGTCCCTCCGTTTCTTTTTAGGGGTGTGAATGTCCAATTAAAAGCGAAAAATGCCGAATGAGCATTACAAACCCAAGCGTGACATTCATTTAAATTCACTCTCCAGCAAAACGCATTAATAGAAGTTTTGTCCTTCAAAAAAAGGTATGCTTTGAAATGCACGTTTATTAGTAATGATTTCGTGGGCAATTTTTTTAAAAAAATAAATGTTCAAAAAATTAAAATTTAACTTCTATTGTTTACATCGACAATAAAAGGATAGGTTTGAATTTCAAAATGTATAAAGTATTAAACTGGTACATATATTTAAACTGTAAACTTATGAAATTCCTCGATTTTCAGTTTTATGTAACTTTGTTATGGGAACATTTGCTAATAACTAAATTTGATTTACCGTAAGAAAAAAAATTGCATTCATCTTCTGTGAATTATGCAATGGTACTCAGGTAATTTAATTAATTATATATTAGACGTTTTCCCAGACACTATTTCTCGTAGTTGTAAGGAAAAAAAAAATAATAACTGGGCTGCGCGTGGAAAGGGGCGATTAAGGAATGATTGCTTAAGTTCGGCAATTTCTCTAGAACAAATAACGGCATTTGATTAATTGTATAGTTTGTTTTGTATTACTCTTTTCAAAAACATAACCATCAGTTCATTCTGTTGAGAAAATAATGGGGTAATAATGTTAAGGAAAAAAGTTAACTATAGAGCTGTTTGAGTTTCAGTGTTTTAGGATTTAACCACAATGAAAATCAATCAACAAATTACATCACTATCAATACAGAGCAATAATTTTTTGTTGATAAAGTGCATCCGATTTCTTCAAGGGAAATAATGCAGTGAAACTTTTAAAATATTTGTATGTGTGGATTGGGTGCAATTCATTACTTATTTTCTCCTTTCTATTAATATTTACCTTTCAGAATGTATAATGTATTGAATTTATAATCTGTGTTTTCTTTTCTAGAAACTATAAATAAATAAACACAGAATTGTGTTATGCATTTACTGAAATGTTCGTTAATCCATGCCATCAATACGGTTGAAACAAATTAGTTTTGATAAATATTTTAATATATTTATTTCGCAATTTTGGCAATTTTCTCTAATTGAGCATTCATTGAATACTACAGAATATTGTTATAATCAGTTTTTTGTATTTATTATTATAACCATTAATGCAAATGATACGCGTAACAATTCTAAATGAATTCTAGTCAATCCAACAACCCACTCTACATTAAGAGTATGATGAATTTGCGTGGTGTGTTTTCTTAAATAATAAGATACACGCAAGACTACGATAATATTAATTTTTCCAATGATATACATAAACATCCATCATTACTAGAAATACAAGCACTTTTATCCCACATTAAATAAACAGAAAATTATGTTTTTAATTGGAACACAAACAAGTTGTAATATTGCTTACATTTGCGTTATTCCAAGGCAACATTAAATACTTGGAGAAATGCCATTGAATGTTAGGAAAAATATAAATCAGGAACAAATGTATCAATAAATGGTGAAATAGCAATTTAATCAATAATCAGGGAAACTTTTCGAATGTCAGTATTATTTTTAAAATTATTGCAAAGCATACAAAACAGAATTTGAAAATGCTGGCTTTAAGCATTTAATGGTCAATATCCTGACATTGCATTCCATACTCAAACGGCATAGATCTTTTGCTGCATCTTAAAGTAGAATATCAACCATCAACGGGGCCCTGTTTTGTATTATTTAGAGATGTTTTTGACAAAATTTACGGAGTATATAATATGTTCCAAAATTTGATTATGTTCAGCGAAGCAGAAAGATGATTGAAACTTTACCACGCTTCTTTAGATTGAAATTAATCATTAAGTATTTTTTTATTTATTTTGATCTTATGAAATTGAATTACTGATGAATAGTTTTCATCCTAAATTGTGCAAGCCATTACACTAGTGCATTTGAAAAAATATTTTGAAATAAATAAAAATCGGAAAAAAAAAATCACCAAAAACAATATTTGGCACAATTGGTAGATGTTTTTCAATTCCTACTACTAGTTCACTCTCTCCCTATATATATTTGTATCTATATATGTTGTTCAATTGTTCAATCGTTAAAAAAATACTTGCTATTCATCCATTCAAGTTCAAATACATTTTTTTTAAACTTGTAGGGAATGAAACTTGCTGATAATAGTTTTTTTCAAATATTAATTCGTTAGTAAAATTAAAAAATGAATAAATTACAACAAATAAAAATAATAGTCCAACAGCATATATAGATAGGAAAGTGTTCGTTGTGTCCCTGTAGCAAAAGGGATAGCGCGATGGATTTCTAGTCCAACGGTCGTGGGTTTCAATCGCACATGGAAAGACCTAATTTCTGAGAATGGGATTTCTTTTTTACTATACTATTTTATTATAGTAATTAAATTTAATTACTGAAAGAATTGTAAAAAACAATCAAAAAATAGTCCAACACACTTAGAAAGAAAAATGTAAAATTGCAAGGAAAAATCTCTTTCTATCTTGCCACTTAAGGCTCTTTTCGGTAAAAGTACGAGAGCTCTAAGTAAATGCAAAGCACATTTTCAGACAGAAAAATGACCAAATTTCCATGGAAACTTGCAATACTATAACTTGTACATCTGTTAACAATATAGTGTTTTTAAAAATTTCAAAATATTCCGGAAATACTTTCTTTTTTTTTTAATACGTGAAGGCAAAGAAAATTTAACATTACGGTATAAGATAAAAAATACGAAACACATTTTATACCAGAAAAAAGGAATCAACTTGGTTAAAAATGGCAAGTATGATAAAAAAAAATTGCTGCTCTTAAAATGATAGTGAAGCTAGAATATCATATTAATTTTTCATTCCTTTTATATTTGAAAAACATGTTCCAAACTTGGGTCCTATTCTTTAACATTAACCGAAAACAGCCTTAATGTTGTGATTCTGTCATATGTATATTCGTATTTATATTAACTGTAACTATTTAATAAAAAGTAACTTCTTTGTTGACCTGAGTAGGAATCGACTTAGAATTGTTTTATTAGATTACTTGTTTCTTTCTTCTTTACTTTTTAGATTGAACGTTTGAGTTTATATTTAATTGGCACAATGCTGATGGTAAAAGTACCAACGTTAATTAATAGACCTAATTTGTTTTCGTTCTTGACAAATGTATTGGTGAATCGTTGTTATTGAGTCATTGATGAATTGGATTTTCTATTCACCACTGTGCTACTAGTCATCATCTTACTAATCTTTTTTCTTCGCACAGATAGGTATAACTTTGTTACTTGATTCATTATTTCAATCTGTTTATTTTGAAAATATTTACGTACGTACAAATTTTAGCATTTTTTAAAATTGAAATATTTTTTGATTTACTGGAGCCTATAAATTAAGTTTTCAACGAATACCATGAAGAGTAAAAATTGAGTTGAACAAGAATTGCTATTTCGGGATACATATTTAACTAGCATTTATGTGAAGATAGTTTATCGAAAAAACAAGAGTAGAGAAAGAAGAAATAAAATTAAACCATTCGTATTGGTAATTTTATTGCCATTCAATAAGTAAACTATTTTATGGCTACTAAGTTCTCCATGGATATTTTTCACTGCATTCACCAAGATCCATCATATACAACATGTTTATGCGGATTACCATTAAAATCAAAGCACTGTGAAATAGGGATGCTATAAACATACAAATATGGAAATTACAAATAATAAGCATTTAATCGAAATTGAACAATGCAAGAGGGAAAAACAGCTTCTCAAATTTTGTATAAAAGAAAATTAAAAGCAACTGGTTTCTGATTAAAAAATTGGCATTTGAGTTTTGGCTATTTGTGAGAAGATCGTGCCATGAATCGTGAATAATCCGAAACGGCTACCAGTACACGTCGGAACTCAAAAGCAGAATGACCATCGCTTAATGAGATTTATTATTTTGCTACATAACTACTGGCATTTGTTGGAACCCAACGACTGCTATGCCAATTTGAGATTGATAAATTCAGGATGGTCATTCTGAGCGCCATGGAGGAACTCAATCATACCACGTCTCTAATGGCTGAGAGGATGGACATGTCAGATCTGTCGGGTAGAATTGCACAATTAATCACATATTTCGAGTCAGGAAATTAGAGTTTTTAATTGTGGTATTATACTGTGCAACAGCACGGACTGTCTACTTAAAAATTATGTATTCCCTTGACTCCAAATCACATAGATAAGCATATCTGGATTCAGGGGTTGAACTTCTTCATCCATTCGGATGAGTCCAATTTATGTGTGCACCCAGTACCATGATGTACGCATCTGTATGTCTCAAAGTACCGATAGCACAATGTCGAGGTATGTTTGCATTATCATCATACAGATCTAGCAACTTTTGTGATTGTAAGGGCAGCAATAGGGTGCACGTCACAAATGCCTCTTGTTTGCATCGATGGTAACCGGAATAGCCTACGTTATACTTCACACATCTTAAAGCCGGCGAATGTGCCTTATTTAAAAGACTCCAATACATATTTGAACAAAATAATGCGGATCTGAAAAATTCAATAAACAAAATAATGCAAAATAATGTCTGTCATCCGTTGCGGCCGTGGGTGGCCTAGTGACTAGAGCATCGGACTCCAGACTGGAAGGCCTGGGTTCGATGCCCGATGTCACCAAATACCCCCCGAGTACACACGAAGTACGTGCTCATTAAATCAATGGGTCTGAAAGTCTTGTGGATTGAATCACGAGTGCAGGGAACAGGAGAATATTTCTTTCCCCTTCAGTTTCATGCCTAAATTGTGGAGGTGGAAATCGGTGGTGTCGCTAACTATCGTCCCTTTGTCAAATTTCGCAGAGCTAATTCGTACTGACACCTGTATGTCGTACTGACAGGCGTACATCTAGCCCCTTGCCGAGATGGATTTCGTGGGCCTCTATCTGACTACGTCAAACAGGTGGCATTAGAAACAACAACACAAAATAATGCATGCCTATCGTGATCTGTGTCAATGCCACACATACTGTTTCTCTGGCCTGCAAATTTTGTAGGTGTGTTATCCGTTGAAAATGCTTAGTGGTTGCTGAAAGACAAGTGCATCACCTCTCTTCATCCACCCGATTCATTAAGCGTGGTATAAATTTTAAATAGTATTAAATGATTAGCATGTGTCGGTCTCCTAAGCCCAGTTTTACTTGATACCTAACCAAGTTAGAGACATTTAAGCTGCTAGAGGCGTCCGCTATAGACTAATATAATATTTTAATTTGTGTATACCTCCACATTGTGTTTCTCTAAGCATATAGTTGAAGTCATTATAGGACATAAATATCCTGTGCTCAAATAAATGAATTTAAAACAGGCAATTTATTTTATATTTATAGGGAATTTTGTACCAAACTTAATCTACTACGTTAATGAAGTTAATATTTTATTATAACACATGTATCTAATTTTTTAAATTACTCATGTAACACATTATCTTATAAATACTGGTACAGAGGAGAACAAATTTGTTTCTTCTGTAATTATTTTTAGAACATCAAACTACCAAGTATTATTATAAGCAACAAAATATATATTTTTTACCGAAGGAAATACAACTTTTTTTAGATTTTCTTTAATGTTCTCTCGAAGATAAAGGAACTATAAGAACAAAATTTTGTTTTTAATGTTTTGGACAAGAGATTATATTTATAAGCCTAATATTACCAAGAGAGTTTACAAAACTTTTCTTGGGCTGATAATCAATCATTCTGAGGATAAAAAAAATATGAAAATGAAAATAAAAACATTTTTTTTTTTGGACAAAAACATAATTGCATTTTGAAGATGTGTTTCGGAATTCTATAAGAAAATCGCACGTGCTGGCTCAATTTTAATGAGATTTTGTCGAATAAGGCCAGAGGTAACCGTTTCCCAATTTGGAACTAAATTAAATGTTTGTGACGAAACAGATTATCTGAGAAATAAATTATAAAGGATGAAAGCTTGTAAAAATCAAAAACTCATTTCCATCATTAATTTTCTAAATTAATTTCTAAAAATAATCAGTTTTAAACGTGTCATATCACTTTTTTAAATTAGAAATACTCATAGTTCATTTTTGTTATTATAGAAATGGATTTTGCGAAAATAATAAAATTATGACATTTGTTACAAAATAAAATAAAAAAAAATGTATTAAAATACCTATAGATGAAAAGTAAATTGTACCTCTTAACTTAGTGGTGCAACAGCCCATGAGGGCCAAGGTCTTCTGAACCCAACTCCGTATTCGCGGTCTTGGGCCCTTAGGTGCATGAGCAGATGTTCTGTTCAGGTGGTCAGTCTGACGTGAAACCCCCAGTATTAAGTTCCCAAGCAAGTTTGGTACTCAATTATCAACCCACTGAGGGGTTGAAAGGTTCAGTCTACCTTGCGGAGTCCAGGGTTTGGACCTCGGACCTGTGGTGGGGAAGCGCGATACACTAACCACTGGTCTTCAATTGTACCTCTTACACAATATTAAACAGTTAACTGAGGCACCCCAGTTTGAATGCTCGCAAATATGTGTGTCACAGAAATCGAGGGATGGCGATTATACTCGTAAATCGAAAAGTAAGTGATCCTGTTAAAATATTTCATCAAAAAGATAGTTTTATTTTATAAAATTGAGACTTTTATTACTAATACTTATTTATCTAGTTAATAAACTTATATTATATACATATTACTCGAAAATGCAAGAAAAAATAAGTAAAATAAAGGTAATAAGTAAATAAAGGTAAGAATTTGAACTCCTCTTGTGGAAGGGAAAACAGGCTACCTCAACTCACACTGATTTATTTCCTTCTTTACTGACAAAATATTTCCTACCTGTCTTGAAACTAAGGAAATTCTGGAGTAGGTGCTGTAGGGTTGATAGCAGTTCTCTAACCAGAATGCCTTTCCCACTCCAATAAAAAAAACTAATCTCTAGGCAAAACAGCGTTGGGCCATTGCACTAATGTCAGCACATGGTTATAACATCAAAAATCTGGCATTTACATCTTTCGGTAGCTAGGTAATTTCTGGCCAACTGCTATCAATGGGCTCAGTGCCCGGTGATCGTCACGCATTTGCCCCATAGCTGATCATACCTGATGGACGGATTGATTGATTGATTGAATATTAATGTCGCACTGTTAAGATACACGAGGGCTTTTGGCGACGGACCACGTAATTTTGAACCATGGTGAAGTGACGTGGATGACACCTGAGCTGGCACCCTTTCTCCTAACTACTACACCACACCAACGGGAGGACTTTTCAGCTCTTGACAGATTTAACATGTATCGCCATACCTGATGAAACCTTAATAAATCAACTTCCAACTTTTGATTTTACTCTTTTAGGCTAACATCTAAAAAACATTATCATCGCACATAAATAAATGTCTTATCTCAACGTATACGTTGTTTCAGTCGGTGTATTCGGAGACCCATGAGTTGATCTTAAATTTTTTATCATTTTTTTTATAATTAATTTATTTGCTTTACTTTGGCCTGACTTCAAAATATTCTAAAAATCTTGAAATTTGAGAATATGATTTTTTTTAATTACAATTTATATAGCCAATGATTACTACTTTTCACCCATTGCGAGTATACTCGTTGACACAAAATCCAGCAACCTCTCCTTGACGAGTATACTCGTCAATCACTCTCGACAGGTTAAATCAACTTAAATCACTGCTTCCATTCTAATATTACTCTAACACGAAACTTATAATTTTAAATTAAAAAAGAAACCTAACAAATATACTACACTAAAAACCTAAATTTTTCTTGCAGCTTTGATATAGTAAGCTACAATGCTCTAATGAGGCGAGTGAGTATTAACGTCACACTGTTCAGCTACTCGTGGGCTTTTGGTGATGAATTCCATGATTTTGAACCATGGTCAAGTAACGAGGACGACAGCTGTGATGGCACTTTCCTCACCTTACTACCACACCACACCAACGGGAGTTTGTTTGATCTCTCGACAGATTTAACGTGCATCGCTCCTTTACATGGCGGGTCTTCAGTGGTACTAGGCTCCAACTATGCTATAATGTGGAAAAATGTACGTGGAAATTCTTTTTTTATTATCATACAGTACATTTTAAAGGAATGTTTCTTTTTCCATATACTTTAATGAAACATGCATGATTCTTTAAATATTAATGAAATGTGAATCGTGTTTATTTTTGAAAAAGAAAGTAGCTGCTCGTGTTAAATTGTCATCAATTAATTTAGGAATGAACTTTTTAGCAAAACAATTTCATAGCTTTTAAATTGTAAAATGCATCAGAATATAGCTGAAAGAATGTAGAAAGAAAGAAGTAGAAAGAGTACTACTATTACACCATGTCTCGATTCCAAATGAATTTCTTTAGTCGTGCCCTCTCCTTGTAAGTAATTTATAAGTAAACGCAAGCTGCTCATGTATCATCAATTTACTGTTCTTTGTTCACAGGTACTTGTATTTATTTTTATTTATTTATTTAGAAACTTATGTCATATATTTCTTTGAATTGGAATTTTCTAATTAAAATATTCTTTTCTAACTAATAAACGGTAGCTCTGAAGTATAAAGAATGATAAGTATATTTGAGGATGTATATAAATTGATGAACAGTTGGTCTCACACACGCGCGATATTTAGGAAAAAAAAATTGTAATGTTAAAAAAATAAATGTGAATTTGAGAATTTAGGTAATATTTACATCCTCAAAATAGCGGATAATAGTTTTGCGAGAAATATACATAATTAATATAAGTACTTCGTTAAAAAATGTTCCGAAATAAGAATATTTCCAAGAAAATATATTTTTTACTACTAGAAATATAAAGAAAACTAGTTCATGCTGTTTTAAAGACTAAATAAAATCTTAAAATTTGGGTATTGGTTTTTCAATAACGTTTTAATTGAATTGCATATTGATATTTGAAAAAATATTTTGAATCCCAAAATTTTGAAACATGATCCACACAAACTATAGTTTCTAAAAGAAAATTTTAAATAGCATCTCTCCAATTTCTGTTTCATTTACTTCAAGTCTTTGCGGCTTAATTGAATAAAAATGCATTAACTCCAAGTGTTCAGTACCTATAAATATTGCACTCATATTTTTCATAAGAATTATTTCTTTTAATTTTCTAAGTTATTATAACTACGATTCTGAAAAAAGTTTACAGATGCAGGAATAATAGTTCTAATTTAATTTGTTCTAATTTAAATATTCTGCTTATTTAACATCAATTCAAGTGCACGGATTAGCAGGTATTCTTTGACATGGCACAAGAAATGCTGTTTAAATAAAAAAAAAAGTCTTAACTAATACTTTTACCAATTTATTTTTATTTATTTATTTACTTTTTTTTTGTACTGTAGCATTTTTTAAAAATAAATAAGTTTCCAGGAAACCAATTTTTCAAAACGAAAGTCTGATTGATTTGCTTTTAACTGTGATAAAAATTCTTCAATAAAAAATGAAACTTAACAATTTTTTTAACCTACTGTTTCCTTAGTTTTTAACACCCCTCTTTCTACTTTCTACTTCATCCTTTGAAACCGGGATCTTGAAATAGTTTTATTTTGCGTATGTAAGCGAAATATACCATTTTTTTTTAATATAAATTCCCTATTCGGAAATTTAAAAAAAAATCTTATATAAATTGTGTGATTTTTTATTCATATTTACTTTATGAATAAGTATATATCAATATTTTGTGTGTGTGTTTTTTTGAAGAAAAACTTTTAATGTCTTATTAACATAGTAATTTACTTTAACAATCATCTGTCAAAGTTTATAGCGTAATAAATTATTCAGACGTAGATTTCTAAAGCTTCTCCATCACACAACTAAGTGGTGGAACGCTATGTTAAAGATGGAAGTATTTTGAATAGTACAGGGTCCTAAAGAAAAATGGCACCACTAATACGATCAATATTTTATTTATTGAGATTATATTTTATTGAGATCAGTACCCGAATTTTCTCAAAAATATTAGAAGTACAATATTTGAATACAAATATTGCATGTTTTACGAACTATGCTTTGAAATAAGTCCACATATAATGTTAAAATATAAAACACGCTTACCATTTATTAAGTGCTGTTTATCAAAAGTGAAAAAATAAAAGATAAAATTCGGGGCTTTTTATTAAAATTTTTTACGAACAACAAATATTTTGAATTTATTAATTTTAATTTTTTCCTCTTGCTTGACACTTAGTTTGATTTTATTTTTATCAACGTCATCCTTTAAAGCTTTAAAGTAAGAAGGCTACTGGCAACGGACCTCGTAATTTTGTGCCTGGGGGAAGAGATCAGGTGGACATCCATGAGGAGTTTGAGCCACTACGGAATTGACGTGTGTCAAAGGGTCAACATGACGTGTTTTCATTGACTATCATCTGTTGTGGCCACAACTTCAGACTTTGAGCAGTAGTTATGATATTAGAGAATAACAAAATCATAAAAAGCAGCGATTTTTTTTTAAATTTTTAAAAAGTTTATGTATGATATGCGATTGAAAGATATGTACTAATGATATATTTCTGCCCTCATTTTATTTAGCAGACGGAGAGAGTAGAAATTTCTATAATATAGATATCGAAAGGAGAGGAGGGGATTAAATCCATACTAATGTATATGACTTTCAATTTATTTTGAAGTTTCAGTATAGATCCAAAAATACCATTTATTTCAAAGTAGCGATTAGTTTCATTTTGTCCCCTTAACTAAACTTTAAATTTCATTTTGAGTGAAAAATAAAAGCTGGTCTGAAGTCGATGAACACCAATACTTTTTTATAAGTGTCGTCGAATGAAAGAGGCTCTACTGTCAGTTTCATAAACGGTTTCATGCTATTAATATAAATTAGTATGCAAAGCACAGAAGTAATACAGACGTAACAGACAGGCTAGACAAAGTCACCTTGTAGGTTGGAACAGTGTCCCCAGCGGTCCATGACATGATGGATACCCCGGGTGAAGAAGCTTCGGTGAGGATTGTCGAACAAATTTTCAACAGCAGCTTGGACCTCATTATAGGCGGGAAATCACGGTCCCTTCGGAGCTTTCTGGAATGTACTAAAGATGTGTTCAAAATTTCGAGAAGTTCCGGCTGTAATGAAGATGTTTGAGAACCTCCTTGTAGAATTGTCATTACAATGTTTGGAACGCCACAACAACATGAGAACAAGCATTACCATGCAAGATAACTGCGCCTGATAGTATGCGACGTCAGCGGTTCTTGATATTCTTTCTCAATTCATGAAATGGGGTACACTACGAGACAGCATTGATAGTAGTACCGTTTTGAGGAATCCATGATGTGAACGATGCCTTTTAATGTCCTTCCACGCTACCACACACGCATCTGATGAAAATTCTGACAATATCGCATACATTCCGCACAGTCAGATAATATCGCACACAATCATCGTTCTCTACAAATTTGGGAGTTATTACAGCTATGCCACTTTCATTTGGGCATTCCTTATACACAATACTGATATTTAAAAAATTTAAAAAGTCATTTTATCTTTGAACATTATTGAAATTAAAGACAAAAATGTGATATCAGGGGAATATTTGCATATTGAGATATTTACAAATATAAGCATGTGAAAGGTTTATTCTGCCATGTCAATTTTTCTAATATTTCAGAAAGAATAAAAAAGAAAAAAAAAATATTGAATTGGATTATCATAATCAATCAATACAAAAAAGCGATTAGTAGGGGAAAAAACCATAAGGAAGATAACCGATTGAAGAAAAAAAAGGTGATCTTGCTCCTGAAAAAAAAGTAGATAAGAAAAGTTGTGCTATAGATAAATAACCAATATTAGAGCCTTAACGAGAGACTTGTCAAGGACATAGACATCAGCGGAAACACAATGAAATAGAAAAACATGAGGAAGTTATTGCTGTCATATAGTCTGATAGTCATATCAGGCAAGATAAATTAGTTTTAACATCGTCATTTAAATCTGCATTACATTTTAAATAAAATAAAGCAGGTTTATAAAAAACGAATTACTATATGTATTACATTATTTTCATTACTTAACAAAAAAGTAATTCTAGTAGGAACTATATTCAGCCTTTTAAATTCTGAGAAGTTTGTATTCAACGTTATGGTAAATATTTAAATTGGCTTTCAAGTAATATAAAAATTCAAGTTTTCTATAGGTTTTTGCTTTAATTATATTTTCAATAACGATAAAGTATCACGCATGATATCTTATTTTTTTTTCCTTATAACATGAAAAAAAAGGTAATAACGTTTGGTAAATTATTTTTAGGTAAATATTTAGCACCTTTTAAATTCATTATATTTTTCGTAGTAGAAAATTAATTAAAATTGACAGAAAAAGCGAATTGTTGGAATAGCTTGAGCAATTCGAAAATTTATTAAAAATAACCAAAATTTGCCATCTTTTTCTCACATGAACATCTGAAAAACACCCGATGTTTATCATAATGAAAGAAACTAGATTTACTATTTTAAATCAAAATGAACAAGTTTACGTTAAAGAGACACTTCTGAGACGTCTTTTAATTATACAATTATACCTAAATGATAATTCATACTATAGAGAATTCTTGCAATGCTGAATAGTTGCTTCTTAGTATAACAACATTAAATTAAAAAAACCCAAACGTATTGTAACTATTTATGTCCAAAAATTCATATTATAAAGAAGCTGAATAAAATGACTAGCAAGATAAAATAATTCTTTGGTTGAAATGTTAATAAGATGAAGAGTTTAACTAAATGTTTAAAAAAAAATAGAATAAAAATAAAATGTTATGCTTCATTTCGAATCTCTAAATGTTGAAAAATTGTTTTGGTGTTTGATTAGAATTAAATAAAAATCGGATACTTCTGGTAAATAGTATGAAACTTTAAAAGAGAATTTTCAAAAGCCAAAGGAATAAATCGAATATAGTTATTGAGAACATCAAAAATGTTATATGTTAGATAGTAAAATGGAGATTTATTACTACACATTATAAAATATGATTTTAAAATAAAATTCCCTTTTTTCTTTTGACTATTTAAGTTCTTATTCATATATTATATTTTTTTCACAATTTTTGTTTAATTTAATAATGTTTTTGTTAACTAATTTCTTATCTTTCTGAGATAGCGTTACTCTAATATCAAGACAATTTTAAAAAATATATTTAGCTTTAAAAAGGCAAACAAATTTCTAGAGTTAGATTTTTTTTTTATAATTTGGAGCGCATTTAATACTTTTGGAAAATATGTGTTATATAATAAATAAATAAAGTTGTAAAATATTGAATAGGATATTAAAAGATTTGTCAAGCTATGTCTTTTCAAAGTAACACACAAAATATTTGGCGTTAATTTTTTCACATTTTTCTCATATTAAAAAAGGAAGGAAAAATTGCTTGAAGTTATGAAAATAAATATCACCATCGGCATATGAAATAAAAATCTATTTAAATTTACACTTATTTTTAAGCGTTTTTTTATTCCTATTGAGATATAAGTATAAGGGAAGTATAAAATTTTGATAAATAAAAATATTTAAAAAATATTTTTTTTTAAAAATGAGCTTTATTTAAACTCTGTTAAGATAGAAAGGTCACATTTACTTTAAAAGCATTTTTCTTACTCAAATATATTTAAACTAAAAGTTATTACAACAAATATATTTTTATAGCATCGAAAAATATACTTCTGATCTTAATTTCCACAGACCAAGACCAATCTTAATGGATCCTACTTTTGTTTAATTCATAATTATGCTCTATTTTACCTATAATATTTTTCTTTTGATTCTTCAATTATCTCTGTTTATTACTCAATGATGGGTCAAGCATCTCACATAAATTAAAGACAAAAATTGCTGACCTCTCTCATCAGCCATCCACAGAAGCTCCACTGAATACCACAACTCATTTTTACTTTTTAAATCTATATATTTTCTCTCATTAATTCGGACGCCTTTGCTGCAAACGTATTGGCTATTCATCGCTCCGCCCACTCCATCACACGGTAAAAAATAAATAAAAATAATAATAAAAAATAAAAACATATAAATAAAAAAAAAATATTTTATAAAAGTCAAGATTTTTCCATCAATGTTTATCTATATTTTATTTGTAAATTTGTACATATCAAAGTTATTTTTTTTACTATATTGTTCTTTATTTTTTTTAATTTCAAATATTATTTATTAAAAAGGGCAATTTGAAAGCGTTTTAATGTCATTCAAAATGTGCTGAATGGAGATTGGTTCATAAGAACAAAGTGCTCCCATTCCACCAATCTACAAATATATTTTTATTATAATCAATTCCAAATTAATCATTTGTAACCAATAATATATTTTTTCTTAATTTTTTTACGCCTTATTTCAATTACATGATGTCATCTTAAAGAAATATGTATTAAGATTAAAATATTTTAGATTTGTAGTTTTCTTGAAATACAAGTTATTTAAGATGTATTCCTTGTGAAAATTTTGAAACTTGTTAAATAATTCGCCTTTTTTATTATTCTGGTTGTATAACGTTTCATTTTTTCAGTATTGGCAAGTGTATCTGATCTGGAAATTACATGATAAAACTAAATATATTTTTATTTTTTTACCAACACAATGAGA
>BMAV01002691.1:60415-84343 GCA_019973955.1 Trichonephila inaurata madagascariensis
AAGTAATCTAAGTTAAATTCTTAATAAAAGTCATATTAAGAATTTAACTTAGATTACTTAGATATCGAATAAACTTATATTAAGTGAGAAGAAACCAAAACACGTAGCCTTAATTAACACAGATCGCGCAATTAGATCACTTATTAATATAATTATACTAATATCCGCCTACTCTCAATATCAATAATAGATTCGCGTTCAGAATACAATCTTCCTACCTTGGTTGAATACACAACGTCCAATCTACTTCAAATATTTCTCCAAGTGGGCGTACAATGTTATGTACCTTGGTTAAATCAGGGGATTTACGGGATTCTAGGCAAGCCGTCTATTAACACTTCTATCTTCTCTGAACTGAACTTTCTCTAAATTGCCATTCCGCTCACTAAAACTTCTATCCTTTTAAAGGTTATCTTATTTGCATCTAGCCTTCGTTTCACTTCTTGGATTTGGGTTGGAAAAGATTTGCCATTAATCGTGGGCGTCAAAGAACACAGAGGTTATGTTAGAGAAAGGATGCGGGAGATGTCACAAGGGTCACACATCTAACATTAATAACAGAAAAACAAACTTGGTATTTTTCTTCATGTGTCACTTATTGTAATATATGTCTGGTGTTTTCAATAATATGATTTTTTAAAATTGGATTCATCCTTTGTACACAGCCTGTATATTAAGAGTGATTCAATATGTCGGTTACGAATGAAAAACTAGTTTTATGTATGATGTACCGAAGATTGGATAATAATTAAAAGAATTCAATATCTTAATAATAGTGAAAAAGTACTGTATAGCATTTGAAGTTAGCTAAATATTCATTTTATTTGACTTGTTTAAAAAGTAATCTCAAAAACTGCCCACAAAATTATCTCACAACTGACAAAATTTATAAATTATAAAAACGGTAAAATTTTCAAATTAAATGGATTACTTATTAAATAACTTTAATAATTTTAAAACATATAATACAAATTATCAGAGCTAATAAATACAGTTTCCAAATTTTATATATATATATATATAATTTTAAAATATAAGGCAGACTTATTAAGGAAATAATTACCTTGATTTCAGACATTTTAACAAAATATTATATTAAATCATTCTATCCGAGCTAATTCCTGTGTTGTATAAGCTGTGAAGTCATTACTTTTATACTTTTTAAATTTAAGATTACTGTAGAATTGATGAACATAAAAGCATAATGAATAAAATTCATCAGAAAATGAATTTTAAAACGTGTTCCAATTTGTAATTAATTTTGATAGTTCATCACCTTTATATTTCCCTTTTAAAATTTAATTTCTTAATGAATGGGGGTGTTTAATCTTAATTGCTAGATTCGGGTTTCTTAACAAAATTAAGAAACAAGGCACCCTATTAATAATTTTTTTATAGTACTGCAACTTGTTTGTTCCTCTTCCTTTTTTAAAATCACATGAAATTTTTATACATATTTAATTACATATAATGACGGCGTTAAAGATTCTTGTGACAAGAAAGAACTAATTGTTTCGAAAATAAAGTTGTTCATTTAGTGTTAATATTTTCTAAACTAGCTGTGTGGGTTGCGTGTGGAATCTTTTATTGAAATTTCATTATTAATATCCTTTAATGTATATATTTTCTTTTAAAACTAGTTTATTTTACGTAAATTTCGAGGACTCTACTTAATTTATAGATTTTTCACGTAAATCTTGGTAATTGTGGTAATTAAGTACAAGGGAGTTTATGAGTAAAGTGTTCCAATTTTAGAAGAATAAGAGAACAATGTTCTAAAAATAACTCTTGTTTTTACAAAATCAAACTTTGTACGGCATGTGTGGGGAATGTATTATATAATTAAAAATTATAAGAATAAAAATGTTAATTAAGACACTAGAATATATCTCGTAGATTAACTTATAAAACACAAAAGGAAAATAACAATAAAATCTCACTTTTTTATCTTGGAAAATGCCTATTTTAAGCTATCGGTAAGTACAATTTTTGATAAATTTAAGCTTAAGAAATTGAATTATTTTCCATTAAAAGTCGTCTTATGTGTCTTAAAATGACTTTACAAATGTTTCAAGCAATTATTTGAAGTATTAAATCATGACGATTCATTAAAAATATCAAATTAAATCTTAATATCTTCTTAGTTAACTTTAAATTGTAATTATAATTTTTTATATTTAAAACTTCGTAAAAAAATTCTAACATATTGAAAAAAGATATGCAGTAAATATTCCACGAAAAATTTAAGAAACGAAGTATTAAACGATAGCTAACCCAACAAGGATTTTAATTTTGAAATTAATTATAAACATACTATTAAAATGGGTTTTCCGTGAAATGATAGAGTTGAGAAAGGAATACTGAAAAAAATTAAAAGTATATATATTATTTTAATATTTAGTACACATTAAGAAGTAACAAATTAATTAAAATTTCTAGTAAATATTTATTAAAAATGATTTAATTCCATATTGGAGCATACATATATGAAAAAATAATGATCACATTTTATTGGATATTTAGATAATCTTTTGATTTACCTGTGAAATATATTTGTCTTTTTGTCTCGAAAATATTGAAAGTGTTGAAGTAATAAAAATCAAAATTATTTTTTCTTAAGATATGGAAAAAAATGATGTAGCATTTAAAGGGTAAGTAAAAATTCTTTGATTTCATCAAAAATATTTGCGTTTAACCTTCTTGATATTCTGTAATAGTGTATGTACATTTTTAAAAATTATACCCATATAATTAAAGGAAGGTTCAAATACGCTTTCAATTTACTCGTTCTAATAATAACAAACACATAATTTTTTTTTATTAAATTATTCTGATATTTTACATGATGTTTTTAATTTTGAGAGTAATTTATCATTAATCTTAGATTAGCTCAAATAATATGAGTCAATTGAATATCACAAACATATGTATTTTTTTCAATCTTAATCTACAAGAAAGATCACAGATAAGCATTTTGAAATAATAAAGAGAATACAAAGAGATGCACAAATTAGTTTTTAATTGAAAATGTGTGTTAAGATTATTTAAGCACAATGATAAAATGATTCCATAAGTTGTTACTGCTGTTGAAAACTAAATTAGCTGATTAAAATTTCTTATTTGTGTAATGATTTCAATTTTCAAAAATGTGAAACAGTCGTAATGAGTAACGGATTGCTGTATTGAAAATAAAATATTATATATTCCGGAGTTAAAGTGCATATTAGAAAAAGTGAAATAAAATAAGTTAATGCTTGAAAGAAAATTGATTCGATATACCCAATCTATTAAATTTACTCGGTGATATAAGAATAAAAGAAAAAAAGTAAATATATGAGTCACCGAGATGAGCGAAGGAAACAAGGAAATTAGAAAGATGGTCTTGCAAATCATTTTCCACTAAATGCACATTCATGCGTGGGATTGAGCTAAGAAACGTAAACATTTACATTCTTCTTTGGAATTATTAGTCTTACCCCTTTCGTTCTGTGATGTTCAAAATTTTCATATAAATATACAAATGAAATTTATTCTGAATACGACAATGTAGTTAAAAAACTCAAATTCATTGCGAAATATGGAACCATTTTACCATTTTTGTTACCGTTTTGTTCCCCTTAGATCTTTTTTTTTGTATCAAGAAGTTGATCTTATTCTTTAAAATAAATTTATCAATTTTTAGCGGAATACACATTTTTCGACATGTTTTAGGTAGTATTATTAAAACTCAAATTACAGTTTAGATTACATTTAAAAATTTGTTGTAAAATGAAAATTAAAAAATAAAAGTTTTAGCTCCAATAGAAGTATCTCCTTCTTTGAAACAAATATATATAATTACAAAAAAATTTGTTTTGTTTAAATATTGCTAACTATAATTAATAGTGCAGAGATGTTTCATGGTAAAATAAATAACAATCGCAAATATCATTTAGTTTAATTTTATCATTAATGTCTTACCTGAATTCTTATCTTTACGAAAAGTTAAAATAATTTAAACCAAATATAAATTTTCCACATATTTTACTAGTACATTTGCTTAAAGGTCTATGAATAACTGAAAAGTACATTCAATCTGTGCAACTCATGTAATCCAGATCTAATCTATATTCATAAATCCATTTATCAGATAAATTCTAATATTTATTATTCCACAATTGAGTACCATAATTAACTATTCCTATTTAAAAATTAGTTAAACATTGCATTGTAGTTATACATTTGACTACTTGTAATGCAGAAATTTTATTTTTTAAACTTTAAAAAATCCAACTTTAAAAGGGAATTTTATCTAAACAGGCTTCCATAAATGAAAATATGAGATAATTTTTTATGATTTCTTAAAAAAAAATAATTAATGGTATTTATTAATTAGATAAGAATAATAAGTCCTAACACATTAAGACCCTCAAAAAACAAGTGAAAATGCTTACCATAAAATCCGGCGTATAAAACGCACCGCCGTATAACGTACACCAATACATTCAAACTACAATTTTTAAGTATTTTCTCTGAAAAATGCGCATCCCTTTTTTACGAAGAAACCGGAAATGTACGTTCGTAATGCTCTTTACTCATTTATTCAAAGTATTCCAAGCTTATGAGAAAAATAGTACATTTCTAGAAACACAATCCTTTATAAGTTCATAAGGAATGTCATTTCTATTAAATAAACAGTGTTCCGATATATGTAGAATCTAAATTTTTCTCTATGTTTATTTTTTAATGTTTTTAAAGCTCTCATTTTATACCTGGTGCATAAAACGCACCCGTAAATTTCGACCCTAACTGTTATGCTAAAAGTGTCCCGTTATACGCCGCATTTTACGGTTATTATAAAAAAAAAGAATAGTTTTTGAAAAAATTTCCTTAACTCTTTTCAGTAAAAAATAGAGAATCGTAGTGATTGATAAAGGAATATACAGAATAGAATAAAACTGAGAAGTTACTTATGTAGAATTAACAAGTTGTATAAAAAATAAAAGTTTTTATGTCAATTCCTACTAGTTCAACAATACAAAATTTTATTTTAGTTACTTTTTATTAAATATTAACAATTAATATAAACATGTATATAGATATGACAGAATCACAATATTAAGCGACAACATAGAAAGAGATTACCCTTGAAATTTTCCATTTTCCTTTCTATATAGGGAGTTGGATTATATTTTTTGTTAATGTTTATTCATTAATTAAATTTAATTATTCTAATAAAATAGTACAGTAAAAAAGATTAGACACATTTAGATTAGAAGTCCAACGCGCTATACGTTGCGCTACAGGGGCACAATAAACAATTTTCCTTTCTATATATGCTGTTGAACTATTATTTTTGTTTTTTAATATGTATTCATTATTTAAATTATATAATGAATTAATACTTGAAAAAACTATATTAACATCAAGTATCACCCATTACAAGTTTAAAGAACTTGGATGGATGAATAGAAAATATTTTATCAACAATTGAAAATTTGATTATATATATATATAGAGAGAGAGAGAGAGGAAGAGAGAGAGCATGAACTAATAGCAGAAATTTATAAAATACAATGTAAAACAATTTTTCATTTTTAACAGTTACTTCTAGAATTGAAACCAAACACTCTAAATTCGCTCAAATAAATGTATTCAAATCATCAACATTAATCGAAGAAAGAAGGGGGGGAAAAAGGCAGTAATGTTAATTTATAACATTTCCAAAGAGATACACATTTTATATTCAATGCTAATTAAAATAGTTTTTTTGTAAGGAAATTAACAACTCTAGAAAGTTTTCCAAGTCAGCAAACAAAAGTAAAGAACAGAACACTTAATTAAAATACTAATGCGTAATTAATAATGGTGAATCAATCAAAGCGATTTAATAGCAATCTCAGCCATTAAACTCTCATTGATGATGTATTGAAAACCGAAAAAGCAAATGGAGTAGGGGGAAAAAAGCGTTAACAACGAGACGAAAAACTAACAAGAGTCTTATTTACTCTTTATCCCAGCCAAGTCAGAAAACTTCCTTTAGGGACATTCGACACCTTGATAGAAAATCCAGAAGCGAGAGAGGGAAAAACGAGCAAAAAAGAAAAAAAGTTGCAGAAAATGACGAAGCGTAAGGGAAAAAGAAACTTATCCCAGAGAGATTAATTACACAAGCTTTCCCGGAGTGGAGCGGAAAATAGCCATTAAAGGGTTAGGGAAGAAAAAGGGAAAAATTGAGGAATGTCAGGGATAAAGCGTCCAATGGATCTTCTAATGGAGAGAGGGAAATAGCTTGTGATGAAGTCGCCAATTCCTGTGCATATTCTGAGTGGAACGGGATTGAAAGTAGTGATTGGAACGAATTGGAAAGGAATTTTAAAAGTCATTTTGGAAGTTAATTGTTGGAAGGGAGGGTTGTTGTCGTAGCTTGGGTTGACTGTTTATCATTTTCTCAAAATTCTTGAAATACTTGTATTTAAATGGAAATTTTGGAGGCGACATTGAAAATTATTGCAAAATGCTAAGTGTTAATTAAAAGTTATGTTTGTCATGATGTCTTTTAAAATGTTGTTTACTCAAATGGACAAAATTAATTTTCAGACAGACGAATGATCTAGAACAGGGTCGGAAACCTTTTAACTGTGGCTTGCCAAATCAATTTTCCAATATGATTCAGGATGCCACATACTAGGTCATTTTTGAAATAATTCGATTCCCGCAATTTAACATGCAGAGTTACAGAATAGAAGTCAATATATGTGGATTGTTTTCAGTTTATCATACATCAGTTTCACGTCATTTAAAGTTGTCTTTTAAGATAAGTAAGCAGCATGAAATATAACTCTTTCCTCATCAAAAACAAAACAAAAAATTAAAAACTATACGTATGCAATCTTTAACTTATTAATTAAATTAAAAAATATACAACATAAAATATAAGCATTTCCCTTCCAAGTGGCGTAACGTACACCCCTGCAATGCGGGGGGGGGGGAGGGGTCTAGGGGGCCCAAGCTTTACTGCCCCCCAATATCTACCCTTTGTAAAAACCAACATGGGGACCAAAATCTGACTTTCCAGGGGAGTCCAAATGTTCTCTGTTACGCCATTGTTCCATCCTTAGCATTGGCGCACACAAGGGAGGTGTCCTAGGGGTCCGGACCCTCCCCCAAAGCCCTTGATTTCTTTCCCTATTGATTATAATTTTAAGTATATAATACGTAAAATTAATTTTATTAATTAATACTATTTATTCAATAATTAGTTTTTTACTGTTTTTGGTTCCCCCAAATCGACAAAATCAAAAGGAGCATGATACAAGAATGGTGGACTTTTGACCCTGGACCCCCCCCTTCCGCCTTGAAAAACTTTTGTGTGCGCTACTGATCCTTAGATTTAAATAAAAATATAAATAAAAATTTTATTGCGATCCTATTGCTTGCTCCGCTCTATTTTCATATCGCAAAATTAGGAGTATAATTTGTGACTTTTAGTTTTTGACAGGATTCTAAGCTTTCAGTTGTAATATAACTTCTTTGCGGAATTGAAATATATTTCATATGAGGAAAGATTAGTTGTTTGTTATGTAGAAGCAAAATTGGAAAGTAGAGTGCGCATGCAATTTTCTCTCTTCAAATAATTGAATGAATACAGCAATGCCATTCATTTACATCTATTTTGTAAATTATTGTATCTTTAAGAGTTATCTTTCAGAAATTTTCTTAATTCCGTAAATGTCCATAATTCTGAAAATGTTTGTCAAAACACACGTCCATTACAAATTTATCAACTTCCACCCACTCAAAAATTGACAAATTTGTAAAGTAGTGTAGTGTGCCACTGCGAATTGACCAGCGTGCCACAGGTTGCTGACCTCCTGACCCCTCATTATATTCTGTTGAAGTATTATACTCCGATATTACAGCTAAAAATTTCCTTCCAGATATTTTTACCAAGACAAAATTTAAATTGTAAGAACATTTCTAAACATTATTTTATCATTAATGCTGTTTGTAAAATGAGCGTTGCATTGAAATGTTAATACGTGGAAAATATTGTGTTTTATTGCGTTATGGATTTATGGCTAATATTCGATGCGTTTCTGTAAATTCTCATTGTTATTTAATGTAAGAAATTATGAAATGAATTTGGAATGCAGATTTGTTAATGAATATATTTCTTTTTTATTATTCTGAGAAAGTTTTTCCATTATAATATTTTCCTGACTTTTTTTTATTATTAATTAGATGACTTTTTTAATACAATAAGTAAATTAATTTTATAAAAACAGAAACTTTAGTACTTAATAAAATTATACTATAAAAGTTAAGACGACTTCAAAAACGTTTAGATCGAAAAAAATTTGCGAGCATTACCTCAAAATTATATTTTTTCTTTAACAACGAAAACAATATACATCGAGTTATTTTCTAATTTTTGGTATTTTCTATATTTAGGGCATTTTACTTCGCATGACTTCCTCGTTTTGATAAAATTAATATTTTTTTCAAATTGAATTTTTTGTGTTCAGAATTATTTTTGGGATTCAAAATTAACTCAAATAAAAAAAAAAGAACCGTATTTGTTTTATAATAAAGTAAGTCATGCAACATATTTCGTTCTTTACATATAATTTTTTTGAAATAGTTCACTTATAAAGAGTTTTGCAATTATATATATATATATATATATATATATATATATATATATATATTTAAAAAAATAATACAAATTTCAATTTTTCCTTAAATAGTAAAATTAACTGTTTTCATGCCTAATTCAAATCTATTACTTTTTTTTCAAAAAAATATTCACAATACAAACAAATATTTTTGAATTTTATTTTTAGCCACTTCCATATACCGACCTGATTAAAACAGAAATGATCTCTTAAAACACTTTTTGTACTCTATACAGGGTGATCCCGAATTCATAGTACAAATTTGAAAGATTGACAAGGCATTGTAACAATCATTTATTCTATAGGAATCTATGGATGCAAGTGATACGGTGAGGCACAAACAAGGGAAATAAAGAAAAAGAGAAAAAGGAGCTATCGGTTGGTTGCGTTGCCTGTAGGGGGCAGTAAATGTCTATCCACCGTTCAACATGATGCATCTCAGTAGGGAAAAGCACCATTCACAATTTTTCTCACTTCTACGATGGGAAACTTCACGTATGCCGAAAAATCATACATGTATTCCATATACGGAAGGGCTGCGCTACGAATGTATCACGCCCAGTTTCCTGATCGACAAATGCCGGATGACAGAATTTTTCAACGGTTGCATCGTTAACTTCGTAAAACAAGTGTGGTGTATTAGTCCCACAGCCACCTTTGCTCAAATATCAGAAGCTGCTGCAGGTGTGCTTGAGATACAAGCCACCTTTGAACGTGCACTCCAGTCTTTCAAACGACGCTGTTAGACATGTACTATTACTGGAGGACGCAATTTTGAACAGGGTTTGTAAACATGACACTTGTCAAAGACGCTCTCAATAAACTCTTTGTCTTTCATTCCGTCTCTTATTTTTTGTGTTTGAGCCTCACTTGCACCCGAACATTTCAATACAATAAATGATTGTTACTATGTTCTGTATCAACCCTTAAAATTTGTACCTTGATTACGGAACCACCCTTTGTAATAAGTGTCTTATTTAAGTCCTTGCATTGTTAATCAACTATAAATATTTTATTTTAAAACTGCTTGCAAATGACACAATGTAATTGAAATATTTGTTTTCATTTTCAACTAAATAGTTAAAATGAATCATTGCTACATATTTTTTTCTCTATATTAATTTAAAATGTTTTCATACTTTAATACTTCTTTTCTCGATAATTGTTAGAGTTTTATTTCAATATTCATACATATTAAACTGAAAATTTTAAACTTTATTTCAAATTTTTTTTTATCTTTTGTTCTTTATATGCTCTTATATAATCTATGAAAAGGAAAAAAAATGTGTATTTAATCATTAATTTTTGTATTATTATTGTTTTAAATCATAATTAAGTTATTTCTTCACATTATAAGTATTTAGCATTTTTTTTTATCTATTTGCAAGTTGATCAGAAATGGTTTTTACTGAAGAAACACCTATTTCTGGCCGAGTAAGAGTAAGTAACACAATATCTGAGATATTTCTAATGCTGCCGTTAAATGTGTAAGTTATACGAAATGATCATTTGCTTCTGTTCTAGAAAATCTGAGACTCTCAGCTAATAAATATGATATAAATACATCCATTTTTATCATGTATTTCTATAAATAGGTTTATTGAATATACTATTTCAAAAGAATATATGTTTTCACTATTGTTGCTCATATAGCTATACATATTATGCTGTTGTTGTTACTAGTGTCACCCCATCGGTAAAGGTCAGATCAAGGCCCATGGAATTCATCATGGCAAAGAGCTAAATGACGCCTGTCGTTAGCCGTAGCTTGGGCACTATACAGGTGACAGAACGATTTAGCTCGGTTTCACCCCAATTTGGAGGGAGAACACCCTGGGGTGATCAGGGGCCTGCCACCTCTCTTCTACTTCCACTAAACTCACGAGAGGACTTGAGACTCGGCGTCTATTTTAAGTATCCCCATGCCACGAAGGCACTAGACTTTTACAAACATCCATGTCTTCTCAGGGATTCGAACCAAGGCCCAACGGCACAGCAGTCAGCGTCACTAACCGCTATACCGGATGGGTGACATAGATACTATACACGCATTTTTCATGATTTCAATACCTGATACTCATAAGAAATCTAAATTCTATTTAGTGCAATTTTAATATCTATTTTTAATATCTATTATTTAATATCTAATAATATCTGCATTTAGAATTATTACAGCACAATTATTCTAATTATAAAATTATTTTTCTTCTATGAAACTGCATATTTTGAAGGAAGATGTGTATTATGATCCTAAAATTAAAATTAACAGGGTTTCTGTATTATATAAATTAAAATTCAAATAGGATCAACTATTATTCTTCGAACGTTACCTAAAAATATTCATTTGAATTATTTATAATTCATTAAGAATTCAACATGAAAAGTGCATTTACTTAATTGACTTTGCATGTAAATGAGACAAAATTGATTTCATTAGAAATTATTTCATGAAGAAAGGGCAATATAAGTTAATAAGTACATAGTCATTCAGTAAAATAAACCACGTATCGAAGGAAATTAAAGCCTAAATGTTATCTTCAGTGCTTCAATGCTCAAAACATATTTAAGAGGCGCTTTAATGGAATGGCCTTATTTGATAACCTTCACGGCTCAGATACAATTATTCACGTATATTTATTAAAAATGGAATTATACGACATAAAAGACAATTTTATGAAAAAAGAATAATTATATGCATGACCTTTAACGAAATAGTAGTTCAGAGAATCAATTTCTTTAATAAAATTGACGACTCTGACAGTATATCGATCACTAGCATCGAAAAATATACTCCTGTGATCTTAATTTCCACAGACCCAGATCTATCCTAATTGATTCTGCTTTTTTTAACTCCTAAATATGCTCTCTTTTATTTATATTATTTATCTCTTAATTTTCTTCTAAGGCGTCTCAGGGGTGTTAAATTTCTCTAGAGGACTGGAAATATAAACAACTTTCAAACAGGTATAATTCTTTAAAGTTTAAATTAAATAATTCGAATCTTTTACACATTATTTTTAAATGAATGGGGCTTCAGAAAAGTGTAAAATGTTTAAAATATAATCATAATTTAAAAGAATTATAAGCATACGAAGATAAGAAACACATTTCCATAAGAAATACTAAGTTTTATCGTTGCACATGATATTTTCTAAAACAGTAGTTTTTAATTACTAGCTATAAGTTGATTTTTAAAGTCAAATGTATCCTTATTATATTGTAATATTTTTATATAAATAGAATAATAAATTTTTTTTAAAAAAAAATAAAAAAAAACTACATTTTCAAAATTTTTTTTAAAAAAATTCAATATTTTTCAAATATTTGGAAATACAAAACATACATTATTCTTATAAATGATGCAGGGTTTTTAATTTTATAAGTATAATTTTATAATTCTATAAAGTTTTATACTTTAGAGGCTGCTATTTTAGAAAATGGCGTGCGCAACGCAAAAATTACTTAATATTTATTACAAAATTTTCATATGTGCTTGTAATTTTTAAAATTATGATTATAATTCAAATATTTTGTAATTTTCTGAAGCCACAATCCCTTGCAAATAATGTGTAAATGATTCGAATTATTTAATTTAAATTCAAAAGAATTATACTTGTTTGAAAATTGTTTATATTTTCACCCCTGAGACCCCTTTTAATTCTCTCCATTTGAAGCTCAATGATGGGTCTAGGTTCTCCCCTAAATTTAAATGCAAAAATTGCAGACCTCTCTGATCTGCCATCCGCAGAAGCTGCACTCAATACCAATTCATTTTAACTTTTTACATTTAAATGTTTTTCTCTTTAACTCGGATTCATTTTATCCAACTGGATTGACTAGGCATCGCTCCGCCAACTCCCATCACGAATACCTTTTTTAAGTTAAAATTCTTTTCTCATCAATTTTTATCTTTATTTTATTTTATATTTGTAAATTTGTTCACATCAAAGTAGTTTTTAATTTCATTACTTTTCATTAGTTATATTTAAAATTTTAAATATGATTTAATAAAAAGGGTTTAAATGTTATCCAAAATGTCCTGAAAGGAGATGAAGTTTCGGAAGAAATAAGCCTTCCCACTCCACCCAACTACAACTATTGATTTAAACATAACAGTTTTGAATGTTCTATTTCACTGGGTAAAATATATATATATATATATGTATTTCTTAAAATTATAAATAATTCTCTCAAAACATAAATTTCCAGAACACCTGATCTATCGCACATTATACATCAAACTTTCACTCTAAGACCACACACACAATTCCAATTATTAGTTCACTCTCTCCCTATTATATTTATTTATATATATCTTGTACAAATTTTCAATCGTTAATAAAATACGTTTTATTCATTCACTGAAGTTCAAACACATTTATTAGAACTTGTAGTGGATAACACTTGATGTTGGTACAGTTTTTTTCAAATATTGATTCATTAATTAAACTTTATTTTTTAATTTTAAATTTATTCTGCGTTATTTCTGGTGAAGTTACAGCTAGCACCAGCAGAGGGCGCCAGTCAGTTTTTCTAACGAATTTTTTTCTTGGCTTCAAATGTATTGTTACTTAGATCCGGTGCTCGAGGATTTTATGCAAATCAGTTGGAAAGGAAAAGACTGTTCTTTAAGAGCGATGGGAATTTATTGCCGAAAGCCAATCCTTGAAATAAAGGATTCAGCAAAATATTCATAAAATAAATCTGAGATGGTCTTCATACTTTCAACAGAACTCAGACATAATTATCGGTGTCTACAATACACGTATATAAATGATTTTTCAGAAGCAATCACGCATTCAACAGCCAAAGTAATCACTAATCGCTTCAACAACCAGATCATTACTAACTGATCGCAAACCCTTTCGGCAGGCATCTGTATTTATATCCCTCGCGAATGATTCGAGAAAGATCCTCTTGCGTCATAGGTCTGGAAATTAGGGGGTTTCTCCACTGATTTATAAAAAAATCCAGAGTGTCCCTAACTCGGCAAGAATGGTCGCCAACATAATCGCCAAGTCGCCAACTTGGTCACCAAAGTAACGCCAACTTGGTTCTAATCGCCAAGATTTCGCGACGTTCCCATTGAGTCCCCATTATAACGTACGGGACGGCATTGCTTGCGAATATTACAATTCCAACATAAAATAAATATAGCAGAGTAATATAAATGATGTTCATACAGTTTTTTTCAAGTATTAATTCATTAATTAAATTTAATTAACTAAAATATAAATTTGTTGACCTAAGTATGAATTGACTTTATTATTATTATTATTACTTTGTATTACTTGTTTAAGCTTCTACTTATTAACATGGATTAGTCCTTACACAAGGCGAATTTTCAATTCTCAAAAACACGTAAATAACATATTTAAAAATATACAAAAAACATGTTTCTGCTTCCGACTGTTTAAACAGGGCAGAAAGAGATGTGGAAAAAAAATAAGCGAATGGTTTATCTTTATCAAATTCCTATTATTGTTATTACTAAATTTTATATCTCAAAAATTCTTAAAAAACAATTCGACATCGCAGACCTTCCAATTTCGTTCTTTTGGCTTTCATATGTTTGACATTTTTAGATTGTTCTTAAGGTAACTACTTTATTATATGTTTACGTATATAGAGCAATATCTTTATTTTCACTCGTTTTCCGCGGGTACTTAGAACAAACTAGTCATAAAAAGTCATCTTAAAGTACCAATCTCCAGAAAAATGAACTTTCAATATTCTTCGAGAGAATATAACCTCGAGCTAACATGTTGCATTTTTATTATCACATAGGGAAAAGACTTAGTCAAAACCTCTAACAGAAGCCTGTAAGCTATGGAGTTCATGCATTATTCTCAGAGATATATAAAGGCACATTTCGAGCACTTTGTTTAAAAAAAAATCTCCATACTCTTTAGAAAAATGTAAAAAGCTCTCATACCATCGTTCGTCATTTTAACTGCCCCCTTGGGCAAGATTGCGCAAGTTTAAAGAGGTCTCAAGCTTTTACTCTATAAGTATTCAAAGAGAAGATGCAAAAACTAAAATTCATATTATTTTCAGAAATTTAATAACTTAAAGTTGTCCACAATTGTATTTATTTACTCTTGTGTTAAGGGTATATGTAATAAAACTGCAATGTAAATTTTTTAAGGATAGTTCTGAATTTATTTTATTTTTTAACAGAAGTCTGAAAATAAATTTGAACATTGACATTGGAATAATTATTGATATATGTTCATTGTTGTAAACTTCGCTCAGTTTATGAATATGCAATATGGGTAAGTCAAAATGCTTTGCATTCCGGTATTTCTCTTGGAAAGCACGACCTTCAATGAATTTCAAATAAAAATATTTATACAAGTTTTAGTCATTTTGTAAGTATTTCAAATTAAAAGAAATCAAAAGTCTAGTACACTTTAAAGTATTAAAGCATCTCGGTAATAGCATTTTCTTCAAACACAATTTCATTCCATTAGATCGCTCTTACAACTATATAAAGATAATCGTACAAGGTGTCTAGAAAAAGTGTCCTAAAATTACGGTTAATTATTATGCAACTACCCAACATGATGTAATACACTGTTTATCCGTTGATTTGAAACCCCTCCGCGATTTCTTCGGTCTAGTCCGATCAGCCGCACGTGCGCTCATTATTCGGCAATCACAGACTAAAACTTGTTACACTAACTTCATTAGTAAACATGTAGATGCAACAGCAAAAGGTGTAGTGTGAACTTTGGCATTTTTTTTTGGTATTTTATACTTTTAACAAAATTTAAATCAGTCACGCGTGTTCGAACAGAATGAAATGTCGTTAATGGCTTGCCTAATAGACTTACTTACTAGGACTCCTTTAAAATGAATCCCGCACATGATGAACAGTGTCTTTTATCACGAAAAGTTAAGGATACATTCCAGTTTCAGATACCAAAGTTCCCGGATCCTTTAAAGTTATTTCCTATTGGTGGATAGATTTTGATATCGGGAGATCAACATTCCAGATGTGACGTCCACATCTTTACTAATGAAGTCAGTGTAAAAAGTTTATCATCTGCGATTGCCGAATAATGCGGGCGCATGTGGCCGATCGGATTAGGCCCAAAATATCTCCGTGGGGTGCCCAATCCGCGGATGAATAGTTTATTACTTTCTGATGGGTAGATCCGTAATAATAAGCCATAAATGTTGCATACTTTAAACCCTGACACCATGTATTTTAAACAACAGTAAAGTAACTATTGGTAATTTACTAAGTCACACCAGAAAACATTTTTGTTAACCGAAGAAAATTCAAATATAATTAAAAATGATTAAATAACTTTTTCTCTGCACGCTTTGATAGATTGCAATGAAAACGTCAAATTTGACTGTCACGTACGTTTTATAATTAGCTTATGTATCAATCAGATGAATGATTTATGCGTATTATTACCAAATTATTTCTATCTGCCTAAAGGAAGATGTTATGTATTACTAAACATATAATTAGGGATTTTTTGCCATGAAATACTTTTTTTAACGCTGGAGCAGTCCCAGAGAGCACAGGTCACCCCAGGCTCATGAAATCGTTAATTCTGGGAAAGCAGTTTGATATAAATGACCTTGCGAGTATCCGCCTATATGACTGTCTTAGGTTATCCGACTACGTTCGGGGGGAACCGTGATTTTAAAAAGGCGCATAAATGGATAATTTTCATGATATTTAGTGTCACTTAGATTAGAATACATGCATAAAATTGTGTTAAGGACATTTTGGCAAAAAAAATTATTTAAATACTATATTTCGGCAAGAAATTAACTTAGAATAACCTTTTTTCAAAATGTTCTCCGTTTGTGAAAAATGCTTCTATTATAATAATATTTTGCCTGCATATAGCTAAAATCTCTGTACAGAGGCTCAACTATGATTTTTGAAAAAATAACATTATTTTCAGAGTTACAAGTAATTGAATTAATTATCAGCGTTTTTTTCTTAAAATTTTTCCCCTCTGTTGTCGTAAAACATGGATAAACCCACTTCTAAGTTATATATTTTAAAATTTCTAGTTAAGCCTCTGTACAGATGTCTGAGCTATAGACAGGCAAAATATTATTATAATAGAAGCATTTTTCAGAAAAGGAGAATATTTTGAAAATGGGTCATTCTATGTCCATTTTTTGTCAAAATAATGTAAACTAATTTTTTATTGTAATACTATTCTTAAAACAATTTTATATTCATTTTCTAATCTAAGGGACAGTAAATATCGTAAATATTATCCGTTTATACGCCTTTGTAAAATCACGGTTTCGAACGTAGTCGGATGTCTTAATGGGAAATAATGTGTGTATTTGTCACATATCTCCCACATTTTTTAGGAGTGACAAATTTTTTTTTTCTTACTACCTTAATGTACTTGGGGTGACTGAATTCCCCTCGCGACCACTTTTGATCCAAAATATTTTCTATAAATAAACGCCCCCCCCCCCCCCCATTGAACGACTTAGTGGTTTTGATTGCTGTGTTGTACGGATTAGTAGAGCTTATAAATGTAAATTAACAGAATATTTAAAAAAAAAAGAACTGGACATCTGCAATCTTTATGGGAAGAAGTTGAATCTGATCAAGGAAAGCTGAATAATGAAATAAATACTTGCTAAAATAATGGATATTAATCATGATAGCGAAAGTAAATTTGAGAAAAGCGATGGACAGGAAACTTGAGTTGGAAGGAAAATTTTCAAATGCTATTTTTTTCTGTAATGCTACTTAGTATGGTTAGATTTTTTGTTAAATTATCAAAGAAAAGTTGAAAAGTCTTTAAATATAGATAAATATGCTTTCTCTTAATTAAATTATTCACTAGAGTAATGATTGTATCATGTGCAATAAAAATAATTATATAAAAAAAAGACTGAAATGACTCAGTCATCCCACGCGACTAATAACGTCAGTACTTACTGCGCACTTTCTTCCGGGTTAAGCTAATTTGCTTCTTTAACAAGTAATATATAAAAAAAATTAAATTGGTTCCTTCTTAAGTCAAAACAAAGAAATTTTATTTTTGTTCATTTTTAAAAATAATTACAATTAATATAAATAGGTATTTACATATGACAGAATCACAATATTAAGTGGCAAAATTTTCCTTGCAGTTTGCCGTGTTCCTTTCCATGTATGGTGTTAGACAAATTTTGTTTGTTTGTTACTATTTATTCTTTGATTAAATATAATTATTTCAATGAAATTGTGTGTATTGTTATAAAAGAAATCACATTCTCAGAAACTAGGCCATCCCATGGATGATTCGAACCCACCACTTTTGTATTAGAAGTCCAACGTGCTATCCATTGCGCTACAGGGCACAGCGAGCGATTATCCGTTTTACATATGGTTTTGGACTATAATTTTTTTCTTACTATTTATTCATGAATTAAATTTAATTAATGAATTGATATTTAAGAAAAAAAACTGCATTAACATCAAGTTTCATTCACTACAAGTATAAAAAAATGTATTGGAACTTGAATGGATGAATAAAAAATATTTTATTAACGATTGAAAATTTGGACGATATATATATATAGGGAGATTGTGAACTAAACATTTGGAATTGGAAAAACCATCTTTTTTAACATGTCTTTGAAATATATATTTTTTTAATATAAACTCAGTTTCAGAGACAAATGATTTGAATTATAAGGATTAAATACAATTATACCACCATATAATAAATAACCATAATAAATATATTAAAGCAAAGCAATAAATAGAAATTTAACAAGACAATATAGGTAAAAAACAGCATAGAGTCAGCAGTACAATTGTAAACTCCGCTTTTTAAGCTAAGATTGTAGGGTGTGTATATTTTTTTAGAATTAATGTAAATATATAGTGGTTTACTTTACAGTAAAATTACAATAAAGTCAATCCATAAAATTCAAGCCCAAATAAGAAGAAACTTATGCATGCACTTTTGAAATTGTTTTTTTTTAAAAAAGAAAGTTTATATGTAATCTAAATGCTTCATTTCATTTCATTCAAACAACATTTATTTTGTATTATAAAACTTTTTGTTCTACTAGAGAAAATCTTCAGAACTATTTCAAACATGGCACAGTTTAAGTACATGCATTATGCATGATTTTCTGGGTGCTTTCAGTTTCAAAACTGGCTTTACTCTTTAGTATAAAATATTTAACAGGAATGTTGGACTACAATTTACAAATGATTTCAGAAGCATCGGAACAAAATTTGCATAATGTAAACTTTAAAACTTTCCCCGTAAATTGTACTTTACTAAAATCCACTTTCACGTTTGCATTGACTGTCAAACACGTCGGGAAAAGATAGTTTAGAAGAAAATCTATCTAGACATGAACTTGAATTAAATTAAAATTTCTTGAAATTTAGGCGGCCAGATATTTTCAGAGTACTTATTTTGCACTAAAAAATTAGTTAAGACTCTTATTTCGAATAAAATGAATTACTAAAAAGGTTTGGTATCTAAATACTTTATTTAACAAGGCTATCAAAAGTTACTAGTTTACTAGGTGCTAGTTTAATATCATAAAACTATGCACCAAGTTGTTTTTTATGTTCGCCAAGATGTGCCATAACATTACAGTATGGTTACGTTGATATTTTTATCGTCTGTCAATGTGGTTGCCATGGGGATAACGTTTATTAAAGTTAATTTTTATTAGTTTTTCTCTGTGTAACCCAATTCATTTCAGCCGATTACAATTCAATTTCTTCAAACATTTAACCATTTTCAATTGCATTTGTTCTTAAAGTCATCTGCTTTAGTCTTTTGTGTTATTTTTTGAATATAGATATTTCTATCATTGGTGAGTACCAGGATATTTTTTTAAAAAAATATGAGGGGTGTGCTTTTAATTTTAGCGCAGATCCACTTTATTTTTTTAAAAAAATAATGCATTTTTAGATGTTCATAGTTCTAAGTTCATTTACGGAACTCGCAGTTTTGGGAATATTCCAAGTTATCTGCACTTATTAATTGATATTCATTGTTAATTTAAATATAATTTATGTAATTGTTTTATTATAATATAATATAAAAATGCAATATTATAAGCAATAATCGTAATATTCTTTATAATAATTTATTATATTTATTTATAAATATTTTTTTATTCACTTATAATTATTACTATGTTATTTATTTATAATTATGTTATATGAGTCTTCTTAAATATATAATTTGTTTCATATTACAATCCGATCATTAATTTTTTATAATTACGATTAAATTATATTATATGATTATTATTATATATAAAAATTATTAAATCATATTATATGAATAATATATAAAATTACTATTTAATTATATGATTATTATTATTATATAAATCATATTATTTGAACATTGCACACAATAACTATTAAATTATATTATAAGATTATTATTATATACTGCATAATATTAGTAGTAGTAAATATAACTTTTTTTTTATTATATCGATATTCATTATTTATTGATCTTGGTTATTCTCAACCTGTTCCGATATTCTTCATTTGAAATAGATTTCACTGTATTTCAAAATAGTCCTTCAAAATTATTTTCCTGACGATTTGTTACCCACTAGGCCGCCATCTTTGATTCCATTCCAACAACAACATGTGCTGCTTGGCCTGATTCCTTTATCGGCGCATAGCCTTATGATATCAAACTAGTTCCGAAACTAGTTACTAACTAGCAAACTAATTCCTAAGTGTTTTGACAAAAATTAAATGGATTTAGACGGGGTTCTTTTAAGATTTAATTAAAATTAAATCAATTACCGGAATTAGTAGCCTACTAGAGTTTTGTACTCCTTGGAATAAATTATAAATTCATAGTATTGTTAGTTAAAGTATAAAGCTGTAAAATTACCTTTGTTAGGTTAAATACGGGTTATAATCTGATTTATTGAAATTCTGCAACTTTCAATGCGACTATTTATTATTATTAGATTACTTTTCAAACGATAATTAAATTTAAGAAGCACATTCCTTTTTTTTCTTTCTAATTATATAAACACTCACTTCCAAAAGTTAAGCACGGAGAGGAAAATGCTAATTTCCGGAAGCCAATCAGAATTGAAGAGGATGCAATTCTCTGCAGAAGTAGATGAAAGTACGCAAATATGTTGGGAGACAGCCAATCGTGCTTTCATGTCAAGAAATATGCAAAAAGGGCAGTCTTATAAGAAGCCAGCTTTATGAAGGGTTAAAGGAAGCTAAAAAACGCGAATTGTGTGCCCTAGTAGAGGTTATCTTCGAAAATTACGATGATTAATCGACACGGCCTAAGTCTGATTTCTTGGAATGCAAACGGCATCTTAAATAAAATAAATCTCCCCAACTTCAGGGCAGCCAATAGAGAGCTTACTCACTCGCTACTGTCAATCAATCTTAGTGCCTTATCTCCACACCCAGATTCTACTTCAAAAATTCTTGGAATTTTCCCGCCGAAACCATGAAGAACCCCCTCCCCCAAGACTCTGACATCACCCCTCTTCCATCCCAGCCAGCCAATCGGATTCCCGCCTTTCACCTTCTTCAGGAAAGAACTTTTTTCACCCAGGTCTACCACTTTGAAGGCGCCATTAACCTTCAGATAGGGGAAGGAGGATCCGCTTTGATAAATATCCCCAAGACGTAAATCGAAACTCAAAACAGGGTTACAGAAGTTGATTGTAAGTGCTGATAGAAGGTGCTACAAACATCCGTACAATTTGTTTTCAAGACATACTTGTTCCTATGACTTCCAGAAAACGAATGGAAGATTCTGAGCGCTGGCGTGCTGTGGGGCGCTATGAAGCAGGACAGGCAATCACAGATGTTGCTCTTTTCTTCGGCGTTCATCATTCTGTAATTTTACGTTTATGGAAACAATTCCAAACCACACATACAGTTGTCCGAAGGCCCGTGGGTGGTCGCCCCCAAGGGTTACAATCCCCGCTGAAGATCGATATATTGCTATTGTAGCCAAGCGAAATCACAGAGCGACCTCCACACGTTTGACATCTACGGTTACAGCGTCCATTGGTAAAATTATATCTGCAGCTACTGTCCGCCGAAGATTACATATGAATGGACTGTATGCCCGGGTACCTCTAATTTATGTTCCTCTATCCGTCCAATCAAGAGGGGCACGATTAAAGTAGTGCCGGGAACATGGCAATTGGACTGTGTCCGACTGGGGCAATGTCATGTTTACTGATGAGTCAAGATTTGCTCTGGAGCCAGATGACAAGCGGATAAAGTTATGGCGTAAACAAGGAACACTCAACCAGTCCCAAAACATCACCGAACATCACGCATTCCGAGGTGGAAGCATTATGGTGTGGGCAGGGATTTCTTTAGGATACCGCACCGACCTGCACATCTTTAAATGGGGTTCTGTGACGGCTGTCCGGTATCGAGATGAAGTCCTAGAACCCATTGTGAGATAGTACGCTGCAGCAGTTGGTCCTATTTTTGTTTTAATGGAAGATAACGCACGTCCCCATAGAGCTTACAAAGGTGATGACTACCTGGAGAGTGAAGGGATTGCGCGTATGTCGTGGCCAGCATATTCGCCCGACCTTAATCCCATTGAAAATCTTTGGGATGGTCTTGGCCGTGCTGTATCTTCATGTTTCCCACCTCCAGCTACTCTTATTGAGCTGGAAATTGCTCTACAAGAAGAATGGCGATTGTTTGATTCTGCGGTGGTTGACCACCTAATTGAAAACATGATCAGAAGGTGTAAACTTTGCATACAGATAAGGGGGATCACATACCCTATTAATGTCCTTTTTTTCATTTTATGCTGTTTATTTTCACTTTATACATAATTCTCTTAAAGTATCCAGAATGACATTATCTGATAACTTACAAAAAATTAATATTGTTTTCATTTCTGTATATAATTATTGATTTAGTTTTATGTATAAATATATATGCTACTTTACTGCTAAATTTTGTGTCAATCAAAGCAGTATTTGTTGATTTTTTTGCATTTTACATCTTCGTGCTTAATTTTTGGAAGTTGAGTGTGTATATAATACCTGCAATAACTATAAATATTGTGATAAAAACGTTTTCGTTATAATTAGAAAATACTTCATATATTTACTTCAGTCTCAAAAAAGAAATTAAAAAAAAGAAACTGCTTTCGTCTAAAAATTGTAAAACACTGAAGCCTAGTCGAAAGTACATTACTAAAAGAAATTATGTGTCATTTATCAAGTGACACTTTGTGGCAAAAAACCCAGAAATGTAATAGGTAACGGTTCATTAGTCTTGTCACGAAGAACCTACCTATGCGTCTTCGATAAATCATTATTTATGGTAAAATATGATACATCATTACTTTAAAGGTCAAGCTTGAAAAAGTTTGGAACGCATTTTTATGTGTTTATTTTCCTGGCTGTACTAGTGTCTAGCTGTAGACTAAAATGAAGATAAATGCAATTTTAAACAAATTCTTTATTTTTTAAAAAAAAAAAATGAGCATAAAATACAAAATTTATGGAACTGTAATTTTAGAGTGTACAGAAATTCCAATGGGATTATTTTTAAATGGGATCTTCATAATAAATAAAAAAAATTTTAAAAAATGAAACATCACACAAATTTTCTTCATATAATCACATTCCACCCATTTTCTTATTTTATATTTCACTAGCCGTTATCCACTTTTTTCACCGGGCATTCCATGATATTGCATGGATATATACCTCTTATAAATTATTGGTATCTTAAGTCTTATCATAAAGCGTTCCATTGTATTGAAAAACATTTTTACTATTCACACCATTTGATTTAAGAATGAAAGGACTTGAACTTCTGAAATTGAAGTAAAATTATCTTTTACGTTCCCGTAACACCCCTCCTCTCAAAATGGATCTCCGCCAAACCTTTTTTAGTGCTCAACAAAATAAATATGCTTTCCAAATTTCAAGCCTAAATCTAATAGTTCCAAAACGGAATTTTTCGACATGAAATTGCCCCATAGTCATTTTGATTATTAACATCTTGTCCATTTGAAAGTGATTTCTCTGCAAGACCTATTCTTAGCGGATTTGAATTCAACAAAAGAAACATGTATACCAAATATCATTACTATAGGTCTAGTATTTTGAAAGCGGAATTTTTTTAATAAACAAGCCGCAGAAAATCAAAGCACCCCCCCCCATAGCAGTCGATTTCTGTGAAATTCATTTTTAACGAACCTATGTTCAACAAAAGAAACATGCATATCCAATTTCAAGTATGTGGGTGTAAGAGTTAAAAAATCGG
>BMAV01002691.1:89343-110339 GCA_019973955.1 Trichonephila inaurata madagascariensis
GTACTTAAACTCTGGTCATGATAAAGTCTCAGTTTGGTTGGTTAGCTGTTGATTTAAAATGATTAATTTTAAATTGCAACATATTTAACTTGTATTGCTTCCCTACATGGCGGGTATCCAGCAGTACTAGGCTCGAATTCATGACACGCCGGTCACAAGTCCATTACCTTGACCACTAGGCTTCCACGGTCACCTAAATGCAAGGCACGGCATGAATGCTGACAGATTGCTAAGAGCTATTTGAACCACGACGAATATACTGTTCATCAAAGAGTCTATAATGTTGTCCATCAATGGGGTGATGAGACGAATACAGCACTCAACAATGATGTGCCCACGAGTTCGAGACCATGGTAACTCATCAATTAATTAAGCGACATTTACTCAAACCAATCAATCGAACCAAAACCAGTTAACTGGATTTAAACCAATCAACAATTTTTTTACAATTGATAATGATCTGATCTATTTGGCGGGATAATATGAGTTCAGATTATTGTCCTGATGTCTTCTCGAAATTCCCTGTGAGGTAAAATATAAATTTGTCTATTATTTTAAAAGATGTTCGAAATATATTTTTATAATTTCTTTTTTCGTTAAATGCTTTCGTTTTTCATTGCCTATGAATGCCAAACAGAAATTACTGGAGTTTAATTTCAATGCATCTTAAATGGCTGAAATTATACTATATTTGCATGTGATACTTCTGATTCTAAGTTATAAGAATATATTAATAAGTCAATGTGAGATATATAATCAAATATTATGTATAATTTTTTTCTATGAATTCTAAATTTGCTGAAACCTAATATGTTCATGCATGAAAGTTCAATTGCACATACTTAAATAACAATTGAAGAAGGTATGTAAGGAATTATTATAACTAGATTTAAAAAAATATTAAAAATGAGAAATAATTTGATATCATGACGCGATAAGGGAATCATGCCAAGTGAAGTATTGTGAGTGAATATTAACATCGAACTGTTCAGCTATACGAGTTCTTTTGACAACGGATCTCGTAATTTTGAACCATGGTCAAGAGACGAGGATGACACCTGAGCTGGCACTTCCCTTTCCTAATTACCACACCACACCAACGGGAGGACGTTTGAGCTTTCTACAGATTTGACAGGGAATCTCGCTAAGCAGCGCATGTTATCGTTGGAATGGAATCCGAGATTACGGCCTAGCAGTAACAAATAGTCAGGAAAATAATTTCTAAAAACTGTTTTGAAATGCAGTGAAATCTATTTTAAGTGAAAAATATATTAATAGATTGAGAATAACCAAGACCAATCAATAATAAATATCAATATAATATAATAAAAATTATATTTACTAATAATAATAGTATATATGTAGTATATAATAATCTTATAATCTAATAGTAATTATAAATAATATTCATAAATGATTTAATGATAATTATTATATATAATAATCATATAATATAATTTAATATTAATTATAAAAAAATCATATTGTAATATAATAAAAATTATATATAAGAATGCTCATAAAACATAATTGTAAATAAATATAGTAAATAATTATAAACAGAGGATATTATATGATATTTATATATAATACTAGTTGTATTTTTATAATATATTATAAATAAAATAATTACTTAAATTATATTAAAATTATCAATGAATATAAATTAATATTTGCTGATAACTTGCAATTTACCAAAAACTGCGAGTTCCTTAAATGAACTTCATCGAACTGTTAACGTTTGAAAATGCATTACATAAAAATGAAATTGGAAATGCGCAAAAATTAAAAACACTACCTTCATATTTTTTTTAAAAATAATATCCTGGAACTAAACAATACTAGAAATATCCATATTCGAAAATAGTACAAAATACAACACAAAACTGAAGCAGATAGCTTTGAGAACAAATGCAATTGAAAATGGTTAAATTTTTAAAGTATGCAAATTATAATCGACTGAAATTAATAGTTACCACGAAAAAAATAATAAAAAATAATTCTAATGCACGTTATCCCCTTAGCCACTACATTACCAGATGATAAAAATATCAAGTTAACCATATTGTAATGTCATCGTCCATATTGGCAAACATAAACAACTTGGCACGTTGACCATGATATCAAAATATCACAATAAACAATATATTATGTAACATAAAATTCCTGATTGAAAGAAATTAAAAATCCTTGTTTAGTTAGTGTTTTAGTTAGTATAATATATGAAACAGTACATTTTAGCCAATATTTAATTGAAAATGTTTGTACTTTAGCTATTTTTCTTTAACATTATAATACTAAGCATATAAAGTAAAACTTCGTACCAGTAGAAACGAATAACCGCAAATTTATAAGTTTACTGAAGATGTATGGCAAGGTACCTTACTGTTAAATTTGTGTCTCTGCAAAGAGTAATAATTCTCTAAGTACAATTGTTTCTAAATTAAAAGTAATGCTAATTCTTGGTGAGAAAAGTGCTTTAAAAAATAGTCTATCTTTGGAAGTATACAATATCAAGAAAATGAATACTGAAAATCTGAAATAATTTATTGTTATGATTCGTATTATATAGCCTTCCGTCAATTTTCTTAAGTGCTAAAAAAGTATTTAAAAAAAATGTATGTTTGTATAAATCAAAGTTCACATATATCATTATCAATAACATGGATATGTGTTATTTCAATCATTTAATCAATAAAACTAGGCTAAATTCATAGTTAATGTAAACAAAATGTTCCATTGTTTAAAATAACTTATATTCTTTGCTGAATTTGACATAAGAAATTAAAAGTCAATAAATTAACAAATAAAAAATATAAGATTAAATAAGAATTATGATACATTTAATTCTAAATTTTTATTTAAAATATACTAATAATCTTCTTTTATGTTATTCTTAAAAAAATTGTCTCGGTTAACTTTCGATATTTTTACAAAAAAATCTTTTATATACATATATATATGAAAAAATATTAAGTATATATTAATAACATGAAAAATAATTTCATCATGTTATATTTTACTAAGGTATATTTACTAAATATATTTTGATATTATTTACTGTTATTAAATTTCTGATTTAAATTTGATTAAATTCATTTTGTTAAATCAAAAAATATTAATACTTAATTACTTTTATAATTATGTTTATTTGTATTTTACAATTTTCAAAAAATATAACTCTATAACTTAAGACAATGCATTGAAAAATAGTCTAATTCAATTTACAACTAAGGTATTTGTGGATAGCTCATTATGGTATGTGTGGTGTATTTTTCATAACTTATGTCTGCAAATTTCGATGCACTTTGAATGTACAAAATTTTATAACTTAACCTTCGAAGCTTTCATCTCTATTTTAAATATTCACTGGATAATGCACGAGAAGGTCTCTTTTTTCAATTCCTAGTATTATTCCACGCTTTCCTTTACATATATTCACATTCGTTAATAAAATATTTATTCTTCATCCACTCAAGTTCAAATGCATTTTTTACACTTGTAGTGGATTACACTTAAGGTTATTACAGTTTTGCCAAATATTAATTCATTGATTAAATTTAATTAATGAATAAATTGTAACAAACAAAAATAATAGGCTACCACCCTATATAAAATGGAATATCGTTTTTTGTGTCCCTGTAGCGCAATGGATAGTGGGTTGGACTTCTAATCCAAAGGGCGTGGTTTTGAATCCAACCTGGGATCCCCTAATTTCAAAGAAAGTGATTCTTTTTACTATACTATTTTATTAGAATAATTAAATCGAATTAATGATATCACACAAAAGTAATAGTCCAACACTATATAGAAAAGAAAATGGAAAATGGTAAGGAAAATTGCTTTCTATTTTGTAACAATATTGTAATTCTGTCATATGTATATATTAGGTTGATGAAAAAGAAATCCATTATTTTTGCATGAAATTCAAAACTTTAACATGTTTCGGATTGTCCGATTTGGGTCAAATATATTCTGTTTTGTTGTATAAATTGTTGCCATTTTAAAGGTAACTTTGGCCTTTATTGGCCAAAAACTCTAGTAATCGATTTTCACAATCATCCCAATTTCTTATCACTCTGGAAGTTTTGCTGTGCGAGAGTTGAGTTTGGTGTTTTATAGCGCAAGAGAAAGTTTTGGCTATAATGCGCCAGACATTCATAGGTCTGTGGTCTGGACGGGAAAGGAAGAAAAGAAGAAATTGGATGACAAGATGGAGGGTCGAAAATACAGAAGGATCAATGGGGTACCCTGGGTTGTGACACCCGTGTTTATCAAAAATAGTAAACCCCTTGGGAAAAGGAAAAGATCACAAGAGAGAGAGGGTACCTCGGGATTGTGTGTGACACCCGTACCCAGCGCAGGTGAGCCCCCTGAGGGTTTTGCTGTGCGAGAAAAAGGTAGTAATCGTTTGGTGTCAGGTGCGGACTATATTGTGAATGCATTAAATCGTTCCATTCAAGCTCCGAGTTTCTGGCGAGTCACTGCAGACGTGTGTGGCCTGGCGTTGTCCTGATGGAATATAACACCTCTTCTGTTGGCCAATTCTGGCCGTTTCTAGTCAGTCACTATATAGCTTCAAACGGTCCAGTTGTTGGCAATAGATATCCGAATTTAGTGTTTGGCAACAGATATCCGAATTTAGTGTTTGGCCATACGGAAGCAACTCATAATAAATGATTCTTTTCCAGTCCCACCGAATACACAGTAGAACCTTCCTGGATGTTAGTCCGGGTTTGGCCACCGTTTGAGCTGCGTCACCGTGCTTTGACCACGCGATTGTTTTTGCACAATATTGTCGAATGTGACCCTTTTCTCATCCCCAGTCACCATCCGCTTAAGAAATGGGTCGATTTCATTCTGTTTGCCCAGGGCTTCGCAGATGGAAATTCGATCCATCATCTTTTTTGGTGTTATTTGGTGTGGCACCCAAACATCGAGCTTCTGTTGGAATCAAACTTTGCGCAAATGGTTTAAAACTGTTTTATGGTCTATCTTTAGCTCCTGGGCGATGCTACGACTACTAACATGCCGGTCAACTTCGATTCTTTCTGTGATTTTATCGACATTTTCGATCATCAAAAATGCCTAAACGGAATCGATGAAACCAAAATTGCACGTAATTAGCTGTTACAGTATCGGCACCATAAATACCATTCAGAATTTCAGTAGCCTGGCTTGCATTTTCCCCTTTATCAAAGAAAAACTGTAAAATGTACCTAATCTTCTCTTTGTTGACTTCTATTTTTAGCACCATGTAAATCTCAATTGAACAGACCAAATAAAAAACAGCAAAGTAATTTGTTTAGTGTGAAATGTCACCTTGACAACGAGCATAAATTTTAAATTGTTTGATCGATATTTCATGAGATATCGACACTACAGCCATCTACCGAAAAAATAATGGATTTCTTCCCCAACCTAATATATATTTGCCTTAATTGTAACTATTTAATAAAAAGTAACTCAAGTAATTTTTTTTTTGCTTGACCTAAGTAGGAATAAACTTAATTTTTTTTTAAATATTGTTTCTGTGTGTGTATTTCGCCTAGCATTTGGAAAAACTAATGCATTGTTTGTAAACATCTGGAGCCTTTAGTAACAAGTTTGATTAAATTTTCCACATGTACGCACACCACCATCTCGTTTTGAGAATTTTCATACAATATACATATCGTTGATTTACTTGCATGCAAAATATTGAAACTTCATCAATCAAAAGTATAAGTACACTGAATGGATTTTTGAAATTGAATACCAAAATTCAAAGCAATATTCATATGCCTTACGCTTTTTTTTTTTTATTTATTTTTTTGGGGGGGAAAAAAAAAGATGAGAGAATTTGTTCTTTTAACCAGAGTTGCACATTGTTCCTGTGTGCTGAGTGGTTCTAAAAATAACTTTACCTATCCATACGTCATAGTTTATGAGATTTCCTTCCCTTCCCAAATACATCACGCTGAAAAGGGCATTTGGGAGCAGCAAAGAATTCTAGAGTTTTAATGGAAATACATTTTTTTTAAATGGGAAAGACAGGAAAAAATTGTATTTCGCGAAGCCTCCAGATATTCATTGCACTGACAAGAAATATGTATCGTAGAGAATAGCATTATGTAAGGAAAAATGATAGTTCTGTCTGGTGTGTTATAAAATGCTCAGTTTATAAGACGTATGTTGCATTATTTAGGAATTATTGATATCACCATTGTGTTTCTTTCTATAATGTGTATAGACTAGATCGGTACAAAGACGAGGATTGTAATAAATTTTAAAATATGACGTATATGTATTCAAAAATATATTCATGTCCAAAATCCAATATATTTGCATTAATTTTGTATGTATATATGTGTGTGTATAAAGTATATTTTCAAAGGGATTCTGTTAAGAAGTTTATTATTCTCAGAAGATAAAAAAATACATATAGCGATATTTTACTTTGAATAAAAAAAGTATTGGTCAAATATTTACTAAGAAGTATAGTTAAAAATCGTGTTTCCAATTGTATAAAGCATGGATATAGAAGTAAATTTTTCGTGATTTTAAAAATTACAATTCAACTACTAATTCTTTAAGCGATAGCACACAAAATGGATTATATACGGTAATATCAAAGCACCCAAAAAAACTAAATTCTAATTCTCTAAGATTTCAAAGAGTTTCATACATAAAATAAAACATTTTCACTTGCACTGCATCCTATTTTAGTTTCAATGAATTCTCACATTTGTATGACGCATAAAACTTTTTTTGCAATAGTTCATTTGGATTTCTATGTAAAAAAGAGTAAGTTATGAGAAAAATTATATTTCAACTAGTTTGATATCACGGGGAAAGCCGCCAAGTGCTGCTTGGCGCGAAAAAGGAATCACGCCAAGAAGCGCTTGTTGTTACTGGAATGGAATCCAAGATGGCGGCCTAGCGACATCAAATCGTCAGGAAAATAATTTTAAAGAATTGTTTGGAAATATATTTCAAAAGAAAATATAGAAAGTGATTGAGAATAACCAAGATTAATCAATAAATAATGATTAACAATATAATATAATAAAAAGTAGCATGTACTAATATTATGCTAGTTATAATAATCTTGTAATATAATTTAATAGTAATAATATATAATAAAGTATGGTATGATATATCACTCAAAAATTTTTTCCCCAGTTTTTTGGACAATACAACAGAAAAGAATATTTGACCGTTGATAAAATTATGATCTTATTAAAGCTGAGTCGAGAATATGAGACGAGACCTCGATTGTGCTGAGGCCCTGGTCCCGGGCCCAGTTGTCTCCTGTCTTAAAAAGTTCCTGCCAATTTCAATACCTCAGAACTGTCACGCTGTCTCACTGAAAGGCATGCAGTACTGTGCGTCCATCTTACTTTGGTCCGGCCAAACATTAACACCCTCCCCCGATAAATATCGTCTTCTATAATGTTGAAGTGGCCGCGGTAGCAGAGTGTTATGGGTATCGGATCGTGGCTTGCCTTGTCACGTGTTCGAGCCCCGTACCACTAAAGACCCGCCTTGTAGGGCAGCGACGCACGTTAAATCTATCGAGAGCTGAAACGTCCTCCCATTGGTGTGGTAGTTAGGAGAGGGAGGTGCCAGCTTAGGTGTCGTCCACGTCACTTGACCATGGTTCAAAATTACGTGGTCCGTCGCCAAAAGCCCTCGTGTAGCTGAACAGTGCGACGTTAATATTCAATCAATCAATATATAATGTTGAAGAGAATATTCCGATTGCCTCGCTTTCTCTTCATTTGGGAATACACCGAGAATCAGGTTTCAGACTAAATCCCGATTTATCATATACCTACTGCTCCACTACAACAATTTTAAAAATATTCAAGAGACACAGCCGAAGTGTATCAAGTACCTTTCTTATCAGTTTCCTGAGTTGAGTAATTAAGGAAAAAAAAAAAACAAACTTTTCATTTATTGTGCTCTCGAATTTTTCTTAAAAAGGGTTCAGTAGCTTATGGCAAAATCTGCGAAAGGGTATTTATTCTTTTACTTTTGCTCAACTATGTTCTTTAATATGTATTCTCAAGTATGTAGATCAGTGCTTCTCAAAGTTTCACTATTTGCGAACCAATATTCAACCATAATTTTTTCATCACGCTCCCCTCCATACAATAGCAATGTATTGAATTCAGCAGTGCTATACTTGACGCTAAAGCTTCAATATGACTTTAACTTCTTAAGTGCCCCCGGTGTATATGAACGGGACACTCATCCAAAGCGTTAATTGTCCCAGACGTATATATACGTATTCCCGAAGTTTGATCTTTTCTGTGAATTGCTATTCATAAAATTATTCTGAAGGCCTTGGAATGCAATAAAATGATGACCTCGACATTGTTTGCGAAGAATTTGCTTATTTCAGAGAAGGTTTTTCTTATTTATTCTCTTTCATCCCCCCATACATCATATACGTGCGTATTACGTTTAAAACGATGGCATTATGAAGCAAATCACATAAAATTTAATCGGCAGTGAAGATATTAATTATAAACCGTACAATTTAGCAAGATAAGTGTTAATTTTTGTATATATTTTTATATATGTCAATCCCATGGGTTCACTGGTAATTATTAAACTTATCCTTTATTTAATATTGTTAAATTAACCATAAAGTACATCGTGCAGTTCTGGTACATTTATAAGTGTATTATATTAGTGTAAATGTGTATTTTTTTATTTTATTACATCAGAATGTATGTTTGTTTACTTTCAGTAAATTAATAATTTTTTTAAATCTTTTGTTTTCGACTTTTCAATATGCTCACGCCCCCTTGTAGAATTATCTCGCCCCTCTAGGGGGCGCTCTCCACAGTTTGAGAAATTCTGATGTCGATGATTATTTTTATTGTAGAATAAAAATAATTGTTGTTTTTCTCTGGCAGATACATAGATAGTTTCAGATTATTTCTTCTAAATTTTTTTCATTACCATCTTGGCAAAAGGAGATTCTAGAGAGAACTTTCTCACATATTTGGAAAAAATAAAAATTCTGTACAAAGTTTAAGAATGCATTACAATTAATAAATATAATGAAATGAATTTCGGATGGAAATTTAACAAAAAAAAAATGAAATAGCAGTAAGAAAAAAAATTCTAATACATCAAATTTATTTAATTTACCAAAATTACAAATACGACAATCGAGATTAAAAAGCAGTATTTCATAGGATTGCTTTTAAAAAAAAATATATCTTTTAAAAAAAGTTGCTTTTTTCTTATACTGATTTTTATTTTTTAGTTGACTGCATAATAAATTCATTTTACTAGAAATTTTAACGATAAAAATATATTAAATTATACTATATAATTCAAATATTGGAAAATGATATTTAGATAAAGAATTTTTTTTATTGTGTACAAAAATGTTTCAGTCGAATTATTAAATAAACCTATATACGGTTATTGCATATTAATATAAATGTGCTTAAAGAGTACCTCAATATTCTTTTTAAAATATGTAAGCTATCCTTTAAAAAGATATTACAACGTTAAATGAAGTGAAAAACATATAATATATATAGCTCTAAACATAACATATATATCCACATTCTAAATACTAAAAATATTCTTTTTCTTCTAATACTTTTTCTATACTTCTAAATGACATATTTAATTCAATTTTTCTGTATAAATATATGCGTTTATTTATTTTTCTTTCATATTTTAAACATTCTTTAGTCTATCAAGTTTTTTGACCTTGCTTTTTCGTCTCAAGTTACCTACCTGCAAAATATAAAATTCACAAGTTTCTTGGGCTCTTGGATAAAAATGATCTGAAGGCAGACGAAAAACAATGTTCATTATATGAAAGTGATATATTATACAGGCACTTCTTTCCACAGCAATATACTTTATGGTTGAAAAGTTTTTACGCTTTTAGTTTATATGAATATATGAAGTCTTACAAAGTCTTGGTAACTTTTTTAGTGTAGTAATAAAGTTATTATATCTTGCAATCATGCGTTTACTTTAATAGGAAACAGTATTCCCACTTTATTTGGAAAACGATGCATGACTTTAGAAAACTCACAAAATGCATTTTCCTAAAACTAAGAAATTACTTCTGATGACAGGGACTTTATACTTTGTCTGAATACTTAGATAAGCATTGTCTTGCGTATTTAAATATAGTAACACATATGCATGTGTTTTTAAATGATTACGAAAGATATATTTTCGAATACATGAAGGATATCAAATGCTTTTATCAAGATTATGAGCATTACGAAACAATTTTTCATCAATTGAAGTCCTGAAAAACAAGTTATATTAAAATCTAAGTCAATTCCTACTTATATCAACAAAGAAAAATTTTATTTTAGCTACTTTTTAATAAACAGTTACAATTCATATAATTATGTACATACATATGACAGAATCACAACATTAAGTCGTAATTAATTTTTATTAATTATCATTAAAGTATCGTATTGTCATCCAAAACAACCGTGCATATAAAAATTCAGTTCAACTGAATGCTTTAAAACGTGAGAAAAGAAACATTTTCAAGTCTTGACATAAGTCACCAAAATTGATGCCAACGTGGCTGTATTTGTAATTCTTTGAATAATTAGTTTTAATCAATTCATTTTTATTAATTATTATTTAATTCTTGTATTGTTATCCAAAATAATCACGTATGTAAAATTTCAGCTCAACTGAGTGCTTTAAAATGTATTTTATTAACGATTGAAAATTCCACGAAGATAAATAAATACATAAAGATTGTGATCTAATAGTAGGAATTATATATATATAAATTAGAAATGTTGTCGTGAGTGATGTAATAGCCGACACACATACGAGCAAGATTAATTATTATATTTATATCAAAATTTATACTGAATAAATTGAGACATTAAACGTTTTCTTTTTTCTTTTTTTATTTCTAATATGCTGCATACTGGTGTTTTTCCATTGCAGACCTATGGTGTTATATATTACTAATACATTCCCCGGAAACTGGTGTCTCTTTTTATTGCGGCACCATTTAAACGAATACCAATCGTTGCAGATAGTATTTTTCGCAAGTTTCCTCCTTAGAGGAAGGAACCTGAGCTCTGACTATGTGAACCTGAACTAAGATTTGGTTTTTCCGAGAACACCCAAGTCAAATAGACACTCAAAGGGCCTATTACATGCCATATAATCATGCGACATGAAAATCCACCGCCATTGGCTGGGGTAAAACCCTCAGCCTTGGGTTAAGAAGACCAACTACAAACGAACCAGACCACCCAGGCGGCTTAAATTAACATTAAACTAAGTAAGCAAAAAATTAAACTGAATGAATAGTACGTGCAAACTTTATCACAGTAAACGGAAATTAACCACGTATTTTAAATCATGATTTGACAAAAAGGGGTAACGGAAGTACATGCGTATCCAGATGAATATTATACCGAAAATAATTTTAGTTTAGAAATATACACAGATCATTAGCATTAGAAAAGTTAACAGCACTCTCATGGCATGGTAGTTGGATCCATCATATAGGGTAGAAAAAGATGTATTATTTTTCTTCGTTGTTCCCCCAAACCTTACAAGTTTTGAGGGTTGGAAATGTAATAGCTTATTGCTTACATTTTATGAAATTTCATTGAGGTGTAAAAAAGCAGGATATGTATAAATTTAAAGATCCCATAAAGCAACCTGAGCCCTACTAAACTGTCCTAATTTAGTAAAACAGTGCTCCTCAAGCTTTTAATTCTTGCGACCCATGTCTCAATCTGAGTTTTCATCACGCCCCCCTTCCATATAATTATGTATTGAATTTAATGATGCTATACTTTGAAGCCAAAGCTATAATATGACATTAATCTCTTAAGTGTCACCGGTGTGTATAAACGTCTCATTGAGTCAAGGCGTTTATTGACCCGGACATATATATATATACGTGTTTCCGAAGTGCGATCTTTTATGTGCACTGCTATCCGTAAAAAATTCCGAAGTCTTTGGAATGCAATAAAAATACATTGGCAATGTTTGCGAAGGATTTACTTATTTCAGACGATTTGCTCATTGCAAATTGCCGTCCCTCCACTCAAATGCATAACATACGCGTGCCTACATGGAAAACGGTGGCACTGGGAAGCAAATCACGCAACTTTAAATTAGTAATAAAGTAATAAAAAATAACCGCATAAATGATCAAGATATTTATATTAATTTAGCAAGCCCTCGTGGTCACTGGTAATTATAAACTTGTTCTTTACTTAGTATTGTTAAATAAATTGTAAAATACATAGTTCAGTACTGATACATTTATGAGTGAATTATGTCAGTGTAAATGTTTTTTTTTTTTTTTTTCATTATGTCAGAACGTATTTTCTTTGTTTGCGTTCAGTAAATAAATATTTTTCTAAGCCTTTGGTATTCGACCTTTCAACAGGCTCGCGCCCCCCTCGTAGAGTTATCATGCCTTCCCTGGGGGCATGCCCCACAGTTTACAGTAAAAACTTTAGAATTCGAAATAGTTTTTCCCTTTGATCAATTGATTTCTCTTAGTATAATGGTTTTTTGTTCTTTGTTCTCTATTTCAAAATTCAAGCTCTATCTTCATTTCTCCAGTACAATGCCTTTAAAAGATATTACTTCCATTAAACTAAAGCATTTTTTTAAAAGAAATAATTTATTTATAATTTCTGATCTTATAAGATATATCCTTCAAATCATTGATACATTTTCTAGAAGAATATTAATATTCGAAAAACCTAAACAGCCTATATAATATATGCGTATAGGAAACAAGAAATTAAAGAAAAAAGAAATTGGTTATGCTTTTGAAAAGGTTCCAACCAAAAGGAGTATTTGAGTTACAAAAATATATAAATTTACATTCCTTGATTCTCTTATAATACTAAATGATTGAATTCATCAGTTGCATGATATAAAATAAACAGTGTTTATATTCCTTGTAGTGAAAATAATATTGGAAACTTGTAAATGGTCGATCTGCTGAAGCCATTTATACTACGGTAGTCAGGTATAATAAATAAATCTATATTTCACCTTCCCCCCTTTTTCTCTTCAGCCAATGTGCTTCTAGATAGATATACAATTTAAAAATTTCTACCACGTATCTACTTTACAACCCTCCACTTGATTTACAGCTGAGAAAATAACGATCCTCGTTTTGATGTCACAAAAGAATAAATACGAAAGGATATCGCTTTTTCCTTTAGATTTTGATCAAACCTTAGTATCTTGATTTATGGCATGATCCCCAAAACTTAATGGTCCAGGCATTCAACCTCGACGTCAGGGAAGCAATCTTACTCAAATAAATCACTCAAAACACCATCAAGACAAAAACCTGATTTTGTTCTTAGGCAACGATTTGATCGGAAAATCATTCTTTACGTTTTTGCAGGACACAAGCTATCAGCGGCGATCATTTATTTAGACGGCCTTAGGATATGTGAATCAAATTATTGCTTTTTCCAAGCGAAATTTGTATCCGAACATGCACTTTTTTAGTAACATATCTCTATTTACTAATCACTTGCTTCCCTTTTTAACTGTCGATTAAAATTCACGTGATTCACTCCCCAGTGCTACGACTTTTTACATAGGTAAACGTATACAGTGTATTGGAAGAAAAGAATATTGTCACGAATTTTTGTGTAAAATAGTGCAAATAATTTATATTTGAATGTGTAAGGCCTTTATCTTACTCTAAATTAGATTTCATTTACTTTAATATTGTAATATTCACAAGCAACGCTGTACCTTACATTACAATGGTGATTTAATGGGAACTTGGCGAAATCTTGGTGATAGAGCCAAGTTGGCGTTATTTTTGGTGAACAAGTTTAGGACGGAGACCAAGTTGACGATTTTAGCGACCATTTTTGGCTAATTCGGGACATTTTGGAATCTTCTAGAATTTGTAGAGAAATACACTAATTTCATTACGCAAGCGGGTCTTTCTCGAATTCTCCTTGAGAGATGTAAATTGAGATGCTCGCCGTTAGCCAATCAGTCTGGTTTTGACTAGCGATCAGTTAGTATTGCTCTGATTGTGGAAGCGATTAGTGATTACTTCGGCTGTTGAACGAATGATAGCTTCTGAATAATCTTTTATATACGTGCATTTCAGACACCGATAATTGTGTCTGAGTGTTTTTGAAGGTGTGAAGACCTTCTGAAATTTACTTTACGAATATTGCTGCTGAATCCTGTATTTCAAGGATTGGATTTTCGACAATAAATTGTCATTGCTCTTAAAGAACAGTCTTGTTCTTTGCGACTGATTTGTATAAAATCCTCGAACCCCGGACCCCTGCGTAACAATAGATAAGCAAATCCATATCCGAAATAAGTAAATCCTTCACAAACACTCTCAAGTTTACTTTATTACATTATAAGCTCTTCAGAATAATTTTACTGATATCAGCACAAAGAAACGATGGAGCTTGGAAAGGGTGTAGATATACAACCGGATCAATTAATGCATTTGCTAAACGTATATATACGTCGGGGGACTTAAAATTTAAATGAATTTTTTGTTGGAATTCAAGCTTTGATACACTGTTTAAATGGGCTCTATTTTTGATTATCGCAGTAATTAAACATTCTTTAAGATTCACTGACGTTTTAAAGTGTGGTAAATGATCTTTTTTTTAACCTAAAATTCTATTTTTCATTTTTGGCAGTTTTTTGAAAATTAAATTTTATTCAACTTTTGTGACTTAAATTTTTGTTCTAGGTGTATTAAAAAATAATTTCAAATATTTTATTTGTTTTCGGATATATTTTTATGTAAATTTTTTCAAATGTATATTTTACACTACAATTAATTATTTTATGTATTTGCACTTAAGTTAGCACATAGTTATTAGTACATATGTCGTATTTAGAAAAAAATACTACGGGTATTCGTGACGTACTTCGTATTTTGGCACTATGGTCTGTTGATGAGTACTATCCCACAGATGGTTCTCCAAACTTTCACACCATACGAACATAATTATGTCGTATTTTAATATAAAACGAATTTATAATAATAATAATAAAGAGCAATCTTTGTAAGCATTTGTAATGAATGCAAAGAAAACCTTTTAAATAAAAATGTGCCTAAAATACAGTGGAAACTCTGGAAAAATGTATCTAAACCTCTTTCAATGTCACCATGCTTTAAATTCTACAAAAACTCTAGGCAAAACTTTTAACAAATCTTTTGGGTTTTTCTATAATCCCACAACAAAATTCTAATCTCTGTTATATTCGTTGCAAAATAAAACTCTCCAAAGCTGGACAAAGACGGGAAGGATATATTTTGATTCCCTTTTCTGAAACTCTCTAAGTCCCCTACTTTTTGTCTCTGGCATTTTTATGATGGTTCTCTAAGGCAAAAGTTTGGAATATACTGGGCGCAATGCTGTGCCAAGACGAGCTTTCTTCAAGTAAAATAAAAGAAATGGCTGGAAAGGGGTATTTATCATAGCTGAGCATGACCGATCGAATCTACTTTTTTTTTAAAGAAAAAATTACTCTTTGAGGAAAAATGGAGGAAATTAGTTTTTTTGTCGTGGATCTTGTAAGGAACTTTGTTAGCGTCTTTTACCCCAGTTGTCTGATGCATTAGCATTTTTAGGATCTCTTTGAGATAAAAAGAGGTTTTTTGTAGCCTGATATTTCTTTTATTGGTTGTTGTGAATGCTAATACAGTAACACACATGTTGAAAAATAAGAGAGAGAAAGAGAATGGCATAATTAGATTACGGATTACCATACGGCTCTTGTAAAAGAGTTACGAACTAGTTTTTTGTCCATTTTTTGGACAAAAATAGCTACATTCTCTCATATGCTTTCTGACATTCCTAAAATAACATATTGTTGTTTAGTGATTAAGTATTCTGATTATGTATATTGCTTTTTTGTACAATACTTCCGAGTTTTTCAAAAAATATTTTTAGTATTTTACGGATTTTTAATAATCAAACTGTGTTGACAAATTTATGCATTTGTAGATGAATATATGAATAAATATAACAAGTAAGCTTAATTTCGTCCATCTTTATTAATACATTCTCACATAAAACTCTAAAAAAATCCTCGTTATAAATTAATGTAAAACACACAAAACACTTTTTCGGAGGGTCAGAAAAAATATTTAAAATTATTTCATCCAGAATACATAATGTTTAGATAGTATTCTTTTAAAATAAAGGTAAGACATGATCATTAAAACAAAGTAATTAAAATTTTTAAGGGCAATATACAGCAAAACCAGTTTTTGAGCGGTTGATTGGGACCCCATTAAAAATAACTTCACAAAAAATATATTCGAATAATATTTTCTAAATAATTACATATAACAAACAAATTTGTTGACATACAAAAAAAAACTCTTTTTAAGCGTGAAGAGGAACTGCATAAAAAAATTGCACATGCAAATTACGTCCATTACTTACAAAATTTATGAGAAATTACTTCCAACAAAATTAATAAATTAAATACACAAAGAAAAATTTTAAAAACATTTAATTTCTTCTTGAAATACATGGCGAATTTTTAAAATGCACATACATAATCCTCTGTTACTCATCATAATCCAAATCATGCATCTTCCTTTGGTGAATTAGTTCAAATTCACTTTCATCACTTGAAGATATAATTCTTCATGTCTGCCTTAATAATTTGTCAAATTATTGATACTGTGACTGTCATTGAAAGTTTAGTCTTCAATCAAGCGCAAGCTGTTGGCTCGTTGAGAGAAAGCAAAAGAACGTGCATTGTTAAGAGACTGTTTATAAGAAATGAGCCGATCCTCTTGAAGTGTATACATATACATTGATAGAAATAATATTACAGTGGCACCAAAACCGTTGAAATTCATATATAGTATAAAAAAGATCGCACAGAAGATATCACACTAAATAAAATCGCACAAAAGTAAAATTGCATTAAAAAAGGAGCGCACAAAAACAGGTTCTAATGTATAAATGTAGTATGTTCCTAGTTTCATAAATGTTTATTACGGAATTTATTGGAACTAAATTTAAGAGAAGATTGATTAAAAATTTATATACTTTGCACTTTGATTTTAACCTCCAAATAATAAAAGAATATGAAGCTATACTATTTAAAAATAGATGATATAGTGAGTTTATATCAACAAAATACTACTAAGTTAGTAAAAGCATTAGTTGGTCATTTCTTTTACAACCTTCTCTCTGTCTGTATACCTAAATAAATAACTATGTATTCTTTTTCTATATTACAGAAAAATAAATTATATTAGTTTATGTAATATAATTTGTCAAACCATAACATCTAGATTTCCGAAATGATCCAATATTTGTTGCATTCAATCCCGTATGTGTAAGAGAGATCTAAATTTACTCAAGCATATAATAAATAAATCAAGATCACGATATCCAGAATTTTATCGAACAGTCTTGTAACTTAAAAGTAATGTAATTCGGTTTTGATCTTCTGTAAGCCATACGATAGAGAAGATGATACAAGTTATATAGGTGAAGACTTTATGTTCTCATATTAGCATGGTATGGGAATTAAGATATTGATGTATCACAGTGCTTCTCAAACTTTTAATATTTAGGACCCAAGATTCAATGATTACTTTCATCGAACCCCTTCCATATCATAACAATGTTTTAAATGTTTTAAATTCAGTAACACAAATCTCTTTGACGCTGAAGCTACTATACGACTTGAACCTCATAAGTGACATCGGCGTATTTAAACGTCTCGCTCAGCCAAAACATTGAATTCCCCGGACGTATTATAGGTTTTTCGAAGTACGATTTTTCTGTCCACTACTATCTATGGGGACTGCGGTAGCCTAGTGGTCAAGGTATCGAAACATGGCAGGCATGTCATGAGTTCGATCCCAGTACCACTAAAGACCTGCTGTGTATGGGAGCGATGCTCTTTAAATCTACCGAGAGTTCAAATGAACTCCCGTTGGTGTGGTGTGGAGGTTAGGAAACGGGGGTGCCAGTTCAAGTTTCATCCTCGTCACTTGACCATGTTTCAAAATTACGAGTTACGTTGCCAAAAGCCCTCTAGTAGCTGAATAGTGCGACATTAATATTCACTCACTTACCCACTTCTATCTAAAAAATTATTCCGAAGGTTTTGAAATACAATTCAATGATTTTGACAGCTTCTAAGTCTTTACTTATTTCCGAGGATTTGCTTATTTATTCCTTTCTTTCCCTCCCCCCAATGCATCACATACACCAGCTTACTCGGAAAACGGTGGCATTGGGAAGCGAATCACGCAATTTTTAATCGACCGTTAAGAGATTAATTATAAGATTAGTGTATATTATGTGTTAATTTTTGTATGTAATTTTATGTATGACAATCTGATAGGGTCACTGGTAATTATTACACTTTTTTAAAACTTAGTGTTAAATTAATTTTAAAATACATTGGTGCAATACTGACACATTTATAAGTATATACCAGTGTAAATGTGTACTTTATTTTTCCGTGTGTCAGACTATTTTATTTGTTTACTTTCAGTACATTAATAATTTTTTTAAAAAAATTAATAAAAAAACTATTAATCTTTTCTTTTTGACTTTTTAATATGCTCGCGTCCCCCTCGTAGAGATATCACGCTCCCCTAGGGGGGGCGTGCCTCACAGTTCGAGAAACGCTGATGTGTCAGCTTCAGTACCGATCTACTCACTTGTCAGAGTACCTCAGAATTGTGGTTTCAAATGATTTTTTTTTGTTCTTTTTTGCTTTTGTTTTTAATCTGCATAAGAAAATTATTAACAATCCCATTAATACTACTGACAAAAGAAAGCTAACGAAAATTAGGACAATGATCTGATCGAAATATAATTGATTAATTTCATGGAGAATAAAACACAACGCGTGACTTTTACTTCATTATTCCTGGTATATGTCACAGACACCACTACGTAACGAATAAAGGGCACATTTTATTGCAATGAAACTGATAATAAATTCCTTAATTAGCATGTTGCTTAGCAATGAATTCTGCATAGCTTCATCCTTCAAATGAAATGCAATGTTCAAATTGAAGAAGGTATCAGTAATGTCAAATTCCGTGTGAAAGGAACACATCTCTCTTAATTTGATATTTTATTTCCATAATTTCGGCCAAGTTTATCATCATGTACCTTTAGAATATTTAAATGAAAATTTTAGTTTTACAATCTAAATTTACTTATTTAATAACTAATGTAAAATAAAGAAGGAATAACTTTATTAACTTATATTAAAAATGATAGTGAAATTAAACGAACAATTTTCTCATATATAGACGGAAAATTAAATTAATTTCTCATATTTCACGTTATATTTAAAAGAATAATTTAAATTAATTAGTTCGGATATATTTTAATATTTAACTAATGCTGGTACTGATTATTGAAATTTTCCGATCTGCGAAAAGTGCACCTTGAAGGACAATGATTATTTCATTTTATACACATATTGTGAATTTGTTTTGGGTTTTAATGATTCCAGAATTTATTTAAATTGATTTATTGCATGTAAATAATTCAAATTAAATATTTCTGAAAACGTTTTTAAAAAAATATATGCAATACAAAATCTTCAGTATTCTAAGATTGACTTTAACTGCTAACTATATTTATTGATGCTCTTAATAGCATCACAAATAGGAATTGCAAAATCCAAATAAAGTTTTAAAAAATCAATTTTTGGTTTTATGTACTTGGAAAGTGTGTTTACCGGAATTTATACTTTGAAAATAATTTATACACATAAATAAACTATATATTACTTTAAATATAAAAATATATTTTCTTTTTAAATATAGAGATAAACTATAAAGGAACATAAAAAATATATGCAGAACAAAATTTAGCAATTGCAATAATTTTTATTTAAGAAGTACATGAAAACTAAAACGAAAAATATAGAATACTTTTATCAAAAATTATGTGAAAACAATAAAAAAAAAGTAACAGAAAATATAACTTATTAACTCTGTTCATTAAAATAATGGTATCTTAAGGAAAATTACTGCTCCCACAACAAATCTTCAGAGTATGGTCGAAAAGAGTTTAGTACAGAAATTTTCGCCAATTGAAAAAGAATTATTATTGCCTACAGGCAAGTGTTCAATCGAAACAATCGTATAAAATATTCTGTTAAAAAAATAAATATGTAACATATTATGAAAGCAGATTATTTACTTAAGTAAAATATTTATTTTTGATATTGTTACAACCATGGCATGAAAAAAATATTTCTTTTTCCTGTCTTTTATAATTTGCTAAAATATTTATTTCCTATTTTAACATTTCGAATTCATTCGTACAGTAAATTTTTCATTTAAATTTAAATAAATTACAATATACTTATTTCACGAATAAGAGTAGAATAAATTTATTTTTATCACTCAAATATATATATATATATATATATATATATGTTATAATAAAATGAAATAAAATAATAAGAGACAAAATTGTGTGTACTTTCAGCATGGCTATATATATATATATATATATATATATATATATATATATATATTTAAATATATATAATTCAATCACAACACCGGAATCAATCAAAAATCGAAACCAAATGAATCCTATAACATAAAATCCCAATGCAAAATATCAATGGCGAATAAAGAAGACAAAATTCCAACGTTTTCAAACAAAATTAAAAAATTATAAAATAAAAATTTATAAAATATCCAAGTGCAACCTCGGACTTAGGACCGATAAGTGGGGTTAAACTAGTTTGATGGCGCCAACCTTCCCCCTATTGCAACTTGGTAAATTAATCGTAAAATATCCAATTCTCAAAAATTTTAAAAATTAAAAAGTTACAATTTAAAAATAAATAGTTAAAATTAAACCATTAAACTTGAAAAACTAAACTATTCGCCATCGCATTCTGAAAGATATTATATTAAAATATTAAAATTCTAAAACAATTAATTGCATAATATATATATATATATATATATATATATATAT
>BMAV01002692.1:0-148401 GCA_019973955.1 Trichonephila inaurata madagascariensis
TCAGATACAATTGTTCAGTTTTTTAAAAAAATAATGTATTGCTCGATCTGAATATCTAGTTTCATTCAAATAAAGTATTTTATCTTCAAACTAAAAATAGAGCCAGTTCACCTTCTTTATTAAATTCCGTTCAAATCCTAATCTGATTTTCAGCAGTGCATTCGAAAGTTTAATCTACAGTCACTATAATCCACCAAAATAAAGACTGCAGAGAGCATTCTTCTGTATTAATCCAACATCCTTTCAGAATGAATCATTTTCCAACGCGGGGCATGAAGTCGAAACTTATTACATAATCCGATTTCTACACCGCGAGGGCTTGCATTTAATGGGGGTTGATGGATTATAAATCTAAGTGAGCACCTGGCGCGGCGGCCGTTGGTTTCAAACGTGTTTTCTCTGGAAGGAATAAGGAACGTGTGTTGATTTTCTTTCCCAATATCAAGCGGGGGTTCGCCTTTTGAGCTGATGGATCAACAAGTCTGTTCGGTTTGCCCCTATATTGGAAAATAAGATACGCGAGGGGATGGTTTTAAAAGTTATATGAATTATTTGGCGACCTTTATAATTTTCCTCTACTTTTTGAGGTCTTCGCACACGTTGAAATGAACAATTTCGAACAAACCCCCAAACCAGTTCTCTATAAATCACTTTTTTTATATATTTTTTAAATTTTTATATTTTTCTTGTTCTAAACTTTTTTCTTTTTATTCATTCCCTGAAATTCAAATCTTTTTTTTAAACTTGTATAGATGAACACTTGATGTTACTACAGTTCTTTTTCAAACATTAATTCATTAATTAAATTTTATTTTTTTAATTTTAAATTTATTCTGCGTTATTTCTGAAAATTTGTTTATCTGTAAAGAGGGGGCCCAAATTTTCTAACGGGGATGAAATATTTTTTTTAATATATATATATATTACTTGTTTTTTAAAATGTTATTTAATAGAGCAGATGTGGACAATTAATTTGGCTAGATGAAGCGGAGGATACCAGAGGGCTGCACCTTTTTCAAATCATTACATTCAATTGTTAACTTTAAAGCTCGGAAAAGGTATAAATTGTACCATAAAAATCAATAAATGTTAATTAAAATAATGGTAGCTTTATTCAATTTATTTATAGTTATTTTTTCTTATCATCTATAGCTGCAGGGCATTGGCGTAGCTAGTTCTGAGCGTGTCCCATAACAAAAATCCTTTATGAAGCTGTTTGAGCCTTATATATGAATAATTTTTTTGGAAATGTTCTAAATTAATTCTTACTAAATGAATATTTTTTTAGTTATATCCTACTATTTCAATAATAGCTTTATAAATATGACACATTTCTTATAATATTTATTCGATCAGCTCCAAAAATTTATATTTTAATAAAACATTTAAATTTTTGTACATTTAATAGATAAATGCATTAAGTTTATTTTAGAAATAATATTATGGATAATTTTTTTTCTAACTGCTCTCTTTAAAGTATCTTTTAAAAAAATTGTTAAAATTTCACTTATATTTGGGTTTCTTGTAAACATTAGATAAATTGATTTAAATATTGCTACATAAGTATTTTTATTTACTTATATTGGTCCTTAAAAATTCATTTACTATCTATTTTAGTATGCCACTTTCTTGAAAAATTGATCGTTTTCAGATATCTTATGAACAGTAAACTTTTAAAAAAGCAGTTTAAATTTCCATTCAATCTTATAATAGTCATCTCTACTGAAATCTATTATAACAATCCTTTTTTTCTTAAAAAATTTCTTAATTTTAAATATTTTAATACACAATAGCATTTTTTCAATACAAACCTTCTTTGAATGGTATAAATTGTTAATGTCTCATATGACTATACGTAAATTTTAAGGCAACACGTATTTGGAAAAAATGCATATATAAAAGATTACTAAAGGGTGATTCAATTTAAAAAAAGAAAAAGAAAAGGATTTCCTTACTAAAACACATTTATAAAAACATTTATCATTAATAAAATTGAATTATTTAATATTTTTAATTTGGTAATCAAGTTGAATTTCAAACAAAGTTTGAATTGGTGTTTGTATCTATAATTTTATATCTAGGTATTTATAAGTGTGTCCAAAATAAAATATGTAATTTATTATATTTCCATTATTACACTTGACGCACATTACTGAGAAAATAATACCCATTTAAGGGCTCAGTTCAAGTGATGTCATAGTCCCATGAAAATGATAACTACATGTTTTTGGCCAATCAGCTCAAAATCTCATGTAACGTCATAGTCACATGATAAAAGCAATCATGTGTTTCTAGCTAACCAGTGAGAGCTTCGCTGTTGCCAATTATTGATCTTTTCAGAAACTTTATGATAAAAGGTATCCGACTACATTCGGAATCGTGATTTTAAAAAAGTGCATAAATGGATAACTTTAATGATATTTAGAGTCACTTAGATTAGAATACATACATAATATGGTTTTAAGGACATTATGACAAAAAAATTATTGTGTGTGAAATGCAATATATTGGCAAAAAATTAACTTAGATTAACCTATTTTCAAAACGTTCTCCTTTTATAAAAAAATGGTTCTATAATAATAATATTTCGTTTATATAATGTAAAGCAGTGCTTCTTAAACTTTCTATACTCTCGACCCAATTTTCAGTCATAATTTTCATCGCACCCCCCTTCATACAATAATAATGTATTGAATTCAATAATAATATACTTTGAAATACAGCTACAATACGACTTTAATTATAAACCGAACAAATTATCAAGATAAGAATATAATTTTATGACATGCCCATAGAGTCACTGGTAATTATTAAACTTGTTCTTAACTTAGTACTGTTAAATTAATTATGAAACACATTGTACAGTACTAATATATTTATAAGTGTTTTCTATCAATGTAAATGCTTTTTTATTTTTTTTTTACTTCAAAATGTATTTTGTTTGTTTTTTTCCTTTCATAAATAATAATTTTTTTTTTAAAAAAAATCTTTTATATTCGATATACTCCCCCCCTTGGGGGTATCACGCCCCTTGGGGGGCTCCCCCATCTGAAAACACTGATGTAAAGACTTATCTAGAGGATGTGAACTAAGATTTTTCAAAAATTCACACTGTTTTTAGATTTACTACCAATTGAAATAATTATCGGTATTTTTTTTTAAAATTTTCTCCCCTCTGCTGTGCTAAAATATGGATAAATCCACTTCTAAGTTATATATTTCAAAAATCGTAGTACAGGTTCTGTACAGAGGTCTAAGCTATATAAAGGCAAAATATTATTATGGAAGCATTTTTCTTAAAAGGAGAATGTTTTGAACATAGAACATGCTATGTCCATTTTTTTTTTTATTAAAAAATTGTATTTTAATAATTTTTTAATGTAATAATATTCTTAAAACAATTTTATACACATATTCTAACCTAAGTGATACTAAATATCATAAATATTATCCATTTATACGCTTTTTCAAAATCACAATTCTGAATGTAGTGGGATGCGTTAAAAATTACAAATTTGTCAACAACAATAATGCACATAGTTAGACAAAATGAACTTTATTTAAAAGTGTATAAGAGAAGATTTTTTTTTTTTAAATTTAAAATCTTTTGAAGAAATTTATTTTTTTATTACATTTGAACATTTCTACCCAATTATAAATTTGAAATTTTACTCAAATTTTACAAATCGAACAAGTGTAATTAGTTTGATGTATGTTTCGAATTGAATGGAGAACACGTGTTTGTCATCATCGTATGACCGTCATGAATTGACCCCAATAGGTCAGAAACACGATAAATATTACTGGTTTTATTTATTTTATGCTTCTGAGTATTTAAGTATAAATTTATTAACACAAATTTCCATAACCACCCAATACGCATGGAAGTAATAGAATATAATAATCAACCATAGAATAAGTCATTTATGAGCTGCACTATAGTACAGCTTTGTACTAATTATTTAATTGTATTGTGGTGCCGTGGGTAGCCTAGTGGTTAGAGTATCGGACTCTATGCCACCAAATACAGTCAAAGTACACACGGAGGACGCGCTCGTTAAATCAGTGGGTTCGAAAGTCTTGTGGGTGGTCGCTGCAGAAACCACGGGTGCAGGGGCTGATAAATATATTTCCCTTCCAGTTCTATGCCAAAATTTCGGGGTTTGAGGCAGGTAGTGTCACCATCTATTGTGTAGAAGTCCAACCTGTCACAGGTCCTTGCCACATGCATTCCTTCCTTTCGGGAAGGACACGGCAACAACAATCGTATTCATTACAGCACTTCAATGGAGGATAAATCGATCGATAATACATAATTTCAAAGACGGATTCCATAGAAATATTAAGCCTTCAAAATGGGTTGAATATGTTCTAATTAAATATAACAATGATGTAAACGCGTCAACGATGATAGGTTTATTTCTAATAAACCTACATGAAGTTGCACATTTTTTACTGTTTGTGTTTTGTTTTGTTCTAATCTGTGCTTTTGTGCTGTTTTATTTTTAAATTTTGTTTTGAAAAATTAACAAAGGGAGATTCGTATGTGGCTTGTTTCCAATTTTAAGTGATCACGTTTGCTTAAAATATACTAAAGATGTCGCCGATCGGCATTTCCATGTATAAGAAAAATAAAATTGAGAGTGAAAAAAAGAAGAAAAAAAAGTCTTCAATGAATAGGAAAAGTGGAATGTCAAAATCAAAAAAGCAGCACATAGTTGTTGGTCTACATTTCATGTTTTGGATGAAAAACTCGTTACATGATGACCATAAGCATACAGACATACCAGTAAATGAATATGAATATTACGAACTATTAAAAAAATTAAATTATGACACAGTCTTTCAAGAATTTCTGTATTTTCTTTTTCCTCTTTCTGGATATAGATAGCATTCAAAGCACCCAAAAAGATAAAATATCAAAATCGCTTGCGCATGAATGACGGGAAATGTAAGGGAAAAAAAAGTTTTTAGTATACCACGTCCCTTCAGTATTTTATGTCCTGCAAGTATTTGGACAAGAGTAAAAGAATGTCATTCACACTTCATGGAAACGACTTTAATAGTTAATTTTAATCAATAAATACCTTACATTTTGTGAAAATTTTCTTTTATCTGATAGCAAGATTCTTGACAAAAGCTCTAACTCAAATTTTCATGACAGTAAACTTTTTCTTATTACTATATCTTGCAAGTTTTAATCCATTCATCTTGAACCGTTTTCCAAAGCCTATCCAGAGTTTTAGATGACGTCTTCCTAAGTCTTGTTTTGTAAAATTGCCCGCTCGGGTGCCCTTCGCTTTGATTATCTGCGTGAGCTAGAGGTAGGTTTAACGAAAGAACTAGAAGTTTCCATGAACTTAATATGGCTTTATTAACTCGCGGTCACTCGCGCCTGTTTTTGCTACCGGCGTTACCCGGGGGTGTAGAGAACACACCTCGAACTTTTAACACGTGTATTTAATTATGTAAATAAAATTAAGTCATTATGATTCGTATTTATAAAGTACAAGATGTTTTTTTTTTGTATTATACAAATAAAATTATTAAATTTATTGCATACAAATGAGACTAACATTTCAATTTAAATAAACAAACAAAAATTTAATTTTAAAGCACATAATTTTATATTTTTTCATAAGCCCGTATAAAACGTATATACCAGTAATAAATATACTTTATAATTAATGAGTTAATGATCGTAGAAAGTAGAAAAATAATATTTTAATTTTTCCTAACATTCAGAGCAGACTGTATACATATGCTCAAATTCTCGCGGGAGTTCTCAGCCCCCGGATAAACTTTTGAAGGTCATTACATTCCAATCGTTCGAGAAAGAAAGATTGCATCAGGCTTGAAGATTCAATAACCTAAAATGTGCAGCTACAGAAAATATTGTGGTTCTGCGCATTCTTTTTAGAATCCTGGGAGGATTTTCTTGTTGCTGGGGTGTACAGAACACCCCGCGCGAGTGATCGCGGATTAAGACCTTAAACTTAAACGTCTAACAGATTAGATAGTAAGAATACATGTGAGAGAATCTACGATGACAAAACAAACAATATAGATAATACCGAAATAACTTAACGCGGACCACTATCAATAACTAACAAGCCTAAACTCAATTTCAGTAATATCTCAGATCCTAATATTAAATAGTCAATTTTTTACCTTAACTTCCGATCCGGACCCAATCTTAATGGAAGTTGGGTATCTCTGGGGGTGAAATGGTATGCACCTTGACCTAATGGCTCTATCCCGGGAATAACTTCTGTTGGATGTCACTTCACAAATTGTATCACCCCCTCTATCATTAACATTCCCCAATTGCCCCCGGGGGTTTACTCTAACTTCTGATTTTTAAAAAAATTTTTTTCTAATTTGCATCCTTATTCACGCTTCACTTCTTGGGTTTTGGTTGGAAAATAATTAATTCTGGCCCCAAAAGAACCCAAAGGATATGTTAATGAAAAGACGCGTGAGCCTGTCACAGTTTTAATAAACAAAAATGTCCAAAAGTCCATTGCAGAATCATAGGGTGGTTTTACACGTATTTCATCAAGGTTTTTCATGTGTGTTTCTGATTCTTTCTTCACTAAATAAAAATTAGTTGGGCTTGACGTATGACTAGAAGGTTTTTTCCAAAAAAAGGCTCAACTTTTTTTAATTTTCCTTTCCATATAGTGGGTGGGGTTTCTTCTTTTTAAATTGGGTCTAAAATATTCTACAGAGAGTAGAGTGAATTAATTTTAGCTCTTCTTGATTACTTTTTCGATTTTTAATTTTGCAGTTGTTAGAAAATCCTATAAATCTCATAAATCCCTTTGGTAGAATTAGAAGGGAGACTAATGTATGTTAAACTTGTCAAGAACAAAAAAACTTTGTGGGTTTTTGCTGGGAAATGTGGAGGAAAGGGGATGACACCTAAAAGTTCGTTTTTATCCCATAAAAACGGCTTCAAAATTAAAGAGGTTCGAGGCAAATAATCTTGTTTAAACTTCCTATTCCTGTGAAAAAGAACTTTCTAATCAACATGTTTTAAGTGCCGGGTTTGTTCTTTGTTGGACCGGTTTGTAATTCTAATCCCTTCAGAAGGAGCTAGGTGAAATTGGGCATTCTGCCTACAGCTCTGGTGTTGCTTCAAGAAACAATATTTATCAATACGCAGTATTTTGAATCACTTTAGATGGACATAATCAGATATTTTGTTTTCGCTGTTATGGTTGTGATTTTTATATATTCTTAAAAAAAAAACATATTATTTATTTTAAATAGATAATAAACTCATCTTTCAAAGAGAATTTATATTCGAATTAAATGTTTTCAAACGTTTATTAAAATAACTAGAATCGGTTAGTTCATATCATTTAATTCATGAATGATATTAAGTAAGAGCTTATTGGTCGGTGTAATTTTTAACTTTAGAACGTCAGGGATGTCGATTACCCTTAAGCCTTTATCGGTGTCGTTTTGACACCGCGTTATAAAATATATAAATAAATTTTAACTAAATTATTCCAAGACTACTTTTCAGGTTGGGTTTAGTTTTCTTACTAAGTTCGTAAGACATTTTCATATTTTTTTCATATAAATAGCACATATTATGACCCTTTATATCATAAGAGACTGACGTTGACATTATGTTTCGCAAAGCTTGTTCGACCACTGCTTTGTCGCAAAACAATTCGAGTCACAAAATCTGCCAGGAACATTACTATTATGCGGTATCTATTCTGTGTCAACCCTAGTGGCATATATGTATCAGGATTTACTGGAATATTATTAGTTACATCTGCAGTTTCTTCAGATTCTTTGCAATTACTTTCATTCAATATTATGTCTTCATTGTAACTAAATTAAAGCCAATTCATTCTCAGAAAGCTATCGTAAGCCAGTGCTTCTCAAACTTTCACTACTCGCCACCCAATTTTCAATCATAATTTTTATCGCCCCCTTACACAATTACACAATAATAATGCGCTTTGTCGCTAAAGCTACCATACGATCTTAATTATAAACCGTACAAATTCAGAAGGAAGTATTAAATTTTGGATTTGTTACTTTTAAGCAATATATATTTTAAGCAAATTACTTTTATAAGTAATATATATTTTAAACAAATTACTTTTTTTTAAGGAATACGATAATTATCATGTCATTTTTCGTATCTATAATTTTTAAATTGGAACAGACTGCAAAAAGATATTTATTTAAAAATTTATTTCTTCCATCATCCATTTCTAAAAGTTTAAATGTCATTAGAAAAATAGTCTAGTCTATGTTGCTCTCCAGTGGCGCACACAAGGGAGGCTTGGGGGTCCGGAACCCCCCAAAGCCCTTGCTTTTTTTCCGATTGGTTATAATTCTAAGTATATAATACGTAAAATTTAATTAAATATTTGTTATTAATGATTAATTTTATTACAATTAATGCTAATTATTTATTCAATAATTAGTTTTTACTGTGTTTTGTTTCTGAAAATCGACAAAATCAAAAATAGCATGATACAAGAATGGTGAACTTTCAACCCCGACCCCTTAAAAAATTCCTGTGTGCGCTACTGTTGCTCTCTTATCATATCCGTCACATTAGCATTCTCGCGAACGTCTGCGTGAGTCTTGGCAAACTACCCGACATCTGCGCTAAACGTATAATAGCAAATGTTGGTTTTTTTTACCTTGCAGACCTAGCTTATTCCCCAGGAGCTGGTATCACTTTTTAGTGCGGAAACCGTATAATAGGCGATAGCAATTGCCGCAAGTAATTTTGATGCCCATTTTCCCTCCTCAGAGGGAGTACCTGAGCTCTGACGAAGCAAAATTGAACTTAAGAATTTCTTTTAAGAATTTTGGCAAACAAGCCAAACGGGCACTTCAAGGGATTTTTTACATGCCGAATATTCATACGACATGGCCGTTCATGACCGCTGTCGATTTTCTGCACCATGAAAATCCCACGACATAGGCTGGGTTCGAACCCGCAAACTTAGGTGCAGATGGCCAGCGACAAACAAACTACGCCACCTAGTCGGCATTTGCGGAATTGTAAAGAGAATAAAACCAAGAGCACGGCAATGAATACAAAAATGTAAAATGATTTTTTTAAATGAATGCTCATATTATAAATAGATTTAAACGAACTGTGTGTGTGTGTGTGTGTAATGGTAATCCTCACAAATTAGCATTTATTATTAATGTTAAATAATGTAAAAGAATGTAAAAATTACCGATAAAGAATAATTGTGTTATTTTTTTAAAATTTAAAACGAGAAGACTTCAAAATGTTTTTTAAACCCGGGGCAGACGCGCATTCGATACTAATGGAAATAGTCGAAGATTTTTTAACAATTATTTTATTGTACAAAATAAAAATCACAATTCCAGTGAATTATTTAACGAAGAAAGGATACTTACCTACTTTCTACCTTTCTTCATTGATAATTTGAGAAAATTCCCAAACGAACCAAATTAAAACGCTTCTAAGGTACGCGACCTTAATAAAGGACACAAATCACAGAAACTCTTCACGAACGTTACAGGGAAAAATATCTGCAAGCAAAAATGTCATATTTTTTTCAAATTTTTTGTAGTTTGTACCCCGCACGAACGCTCCTGGGTTAAATGTTTAATCAATGTAAAACTACGAATGTTAAGATCTAAAAATGAATTATTTAAAACGTTTTTCATCATGCTTTATATGTTTCAAAATACTCATAAAAATAAATATTGGCCAAATAATCCTTCAAAATGTTTTCTCTGCTTTTCGAAATGTTATATAACACTTTCGCATATAGGCGCATTATTTACAATTTCCCTAAATGAAAAATAAAGGCATAAAAAAAAGGAACGAACTAACCATAGCAGTAAGTTCGATGGTAAACAGATGAATTTCTTATCTTCCTAGAATATTTCTCTGGGTCTGGGTTTTGTCTTTTCTCTGAAACAGTATTTTAGATTTAAAAATAGAAAACTCAGTAAAAAAATCTCTCATCGTGGGATTACAGCAAATCAAACAAAATGTGATGTTTTTTATTTCTTTATAGGATCAGATAGCTAATGAATGTACCGAAATGAAAGCTTTTATGTTTGATGAAGTAATACTAATAAATTCTATCAGTATAAATGTGTATTTCTTATTATGTCAGAAAGTATTTTCTTACTTCATTACAGTAAATTAATTTTTTTTAATCTTTTATTTTCGATATGCTCGCGCCCCCCTTGTAAGGTTATCGCGTCCCCCCAGGGAAAAATTATCCTGAAACGGCGCGCCCCACACTTTGAGAAACACTATCGTAAACAGTTAGCAATTTCATCAGGGGTTACACTTTTTATATGAGCCATCGTTTCGTGATGTCTGCTCTGCACTAAGTTCGAAATTCGAATGATTTTTTTTTATGAGTACATAAGCAAATACTATCTAACGAAACAATTAAACACAGCAATTTCAGTATAACTGATGCATTTTCACTGTGAGTTCAGTAACACTATATTCAATATCAAAAAAAAAAAAATGTGCTATAGAACTTTGGGAAGTTAGTTTTACTAATATCTACTTAGTAGACTCTATTTTGTTGAACGACAGCTTTTTATACGGATAAACTGCCTTGATGTCAAACTGACGCCAGTGGACGTTCTAGGTGTATTTAGTTGAAAAAGCATTCTAAATTAACGAAGAACCACAAAACTTTTTCTGTGTGGTCACTTGGGAAAAAATGATTAAAAGTCACGAAACATTTTTAAATTCCCTACAAAAATGCGGAAAAGATGAAAGTAAACAGACACCAGTGTTCAATTTTACCGACGTACGTTCTAGTGTTAAGAAATTCACAATTCATGCTTTACAAATAAATAATATTCCTTCTTTTTGCTATGACTTAACAAAAAATCCATTACTTAATTCCAATTGATAATAATTTTTAATTTTTTTTTAATTAAGAGGAATTAATATTTTTTGTCTGTGCTGTAATGAACTCTTAGAGGTTTTCAGCACGGTAATTAATGTTTAAGGTTATCATAAAGAACCTTGTTTCCTTCCATATTACAGTAACATAACTAATTGAAAATAAATTTAAACTAAACATATATAAATAATTCTTAAAAATCGATTATCTAATTATACTTAAAATATAACAAAAATAAATCGAGGTATCATTTTTTGAAAGGAAATAGAAAATTGTTTCAATTATTTAGCTGTTATTATAACAGGTTTTACGGTATGATATATTCAAATTTTTGATTTCTTATAATTGCGAATATGTAAGATATATATGTACAACATGTAAATGTACAATCAGCATTTACTTTTGATTTTATCTTCGTCACTGATTTACCATGAAATATTTTTACCAATTTTTGTGTGAGATTTACAGTAGATTACTGTTTGAAGAATATGTATTGATAATTTAGAAGAGATTGCGAGGTCTGGTATCTATATATTATCATACGAATGATATCAAGGGGAGTATGTATTTATGCATATATCTGGTTTAGGGAGAGATCTATGTATTTTTGCATCAATAAAGAGATGATTTAAAATATATATGGTTATTCATCGTAAATTATATATAAGTAATAAATATTATGAATTTATTATATATATATTTTTGTTCCAGTATTTATTATTTTTAAAAACCCGGAAAAAAAAGTTGTCTCAAAAAGGGGCTTTTAACGGTTTTTAATTTTTGAAACACAATGATAAAAAGAAAGAATCGATTTCTTTGACACAACTTTTCTTGTCGTTTTGGTGGATTAGGAAATAGGGTGCAAATAGTCAATTCGAAATAGCAAAAAGTTTTTAATTAAGTCTAGGAAGTAACAAACAATAACGCATACTTACACGTAAGAATAATCAATAATATATTTGCAATCTAAAATATCTAAATAAATTAATAAAATCAACAACGCTTTTTTTAGTACGTGTTGAAAATACTACATTAGTTCGAATTCTAACAATCAACTCTCGAATTATTACTTTGAGAATTATGATAAAAATAATGCCCACTTTCAAAACAAAACCTATATAATATCAAGCTATTAAATATTAATAAATAAAATAAACAATAAGAAAATTTAGAGTTAATCACAAAGCATAGACGATAATGGTATGAAAAAGAGAATATAAAAGTATATTAAAATATATATTATTTTATTATTAGAATATATATTAAAGATAATTTTAAAAAATTATTTTATGCTTACGTAATACGTATTTTGATTTATGTTTAAATATAAATCTACTGTTCGTTGTTTTGTTTTTTTCCTAGCAACCTTCTTGAGTCCAGATGGTGGATGAAAAACCATCGTAGGCTACAAAATAATGCAAGTCATGGCGGTTTCCAATTATTTTTTTCCACTCCTTAAATCAAAAAGTTAAGTTTGAATAAATATTTAAAATGCAAGATAATTGTTTTCTTCACAGAACGTACTTTTTCTTTTCTTTTTCAACTTTTTCGAGGCTCCGATAACAAAAACTTATTATTTTAAGGGAAACTTATTTTTTCCGCTGTCTTACTGGTAGAAACTTCGAAGTACAAAGAAAAAGAAAACTCTGTCATCTTTTTTCTCATGCATCGTTGAACTTTCGAGTTTCGAAAAAATAATTGAATTAATTAACCAATACTTAATACTATGTATCTCATATTTCTCTGTTCACGCTCTTGAGAAATAAAAAAGGAAATAAATGAACACAGGGAAAGAATAAAATAAAAAGCCGTTTTGTTGAAATCATGACTTTCAATAAATTTAATATTATTAGTTGAACTTAAGCTAGGTATTTTTACCACAAACCAAGTGATCTATTACCTTTGAGAAGCTTTAATAATTTTAACCTTGTGCTAAGCGATACATATAAATAAACTTCCATAGAATTATTTTAATCTATATATTTTTTCATTAAAATTTTAAGAAATTCTTCTAAAATAATGCTTATATTAATTGTCATGTACTAGCCTTTTATATTGAAGGAAACTGATTAACCCTTTAGCGGGAAGGGAATAATACATCTAGCAACATATTAAAAAGATTTTTTCCAAGCAGATGATTGATATTTAGGCCATCTACATGATTTAATTGAAACTAAAACGCATACAATCAATACAGATGGCAGGACGATACCTTTGTATGCATTTCATGCCCCCTGATGAGAAGTTAAAAACAGTGTTTCTGGGTGTAAATCTACAAATTGTATTTTTTGAATAATTATAAAAAAAAATTTTTTGATTTTTTTAAAAAGACATGTCTTAAGTATACCTTTCTTTCCTGAAAAAGAATTAAGCAAATTTTGGGAAATTTAAAAAAATTTTTTTTTTAGATTTTGAAAAATTTTTTATTGGGGAAAAAGGCCATCCAAACCCACCACATAGAACAGAAAATAACCTAAAAAAATTTTTGCTTTTTTTGCGCTTAGAATCATGTGAAAAATTGGGGGGTTTGGGAAAAATAAACAAAACTTTTTCAAAAATATGTGTTACAAGATTTTCGGGGTTTAAAAAAACCTTCATTCAGCTTTTTTTGCTCGTAAAAACATTTGTATATTTGGGAAATTCAAAGTAACTTTTCCCCATCAAATTTGTAAATAACTCATTTAAATTCTCAGAAATATTACTTTTTTTCTATTTTCCTTTTTAAAATAAAAAAATTTAAAAAAAATAAAATGTTGATATATACCAAATTTAAATCATTCTAAATATTCTATACATATTCTTCGTTGGGGATTCCATGATGTACAATTATTTTATTATTATTTAATTTCACTTTTTACACCGCAAGGCCACCGTCAATACAAACCCCCGAAAAGGGAAATATGCAAAAAACATGAAATTTAAAACATGCATTTTTTGGAGGTAAGATATGCAAAAATTTATTGAATTTCAGTGCAGACACACATCACGCGGCCCTTTTGGCGCCTTAAAGCGCTTTTTTAAAAAATTTGGAGATTTCAACGATTTCAAGTTCGGCAGTTGTGTTTTTTTTTGTGGTTTTTTTTTAAAAAAGATCAGTTATGTCTCGGGAAAAAAACAGCGATCAGCTTTTTATCAAGTATCCGAATTCGACAGAGGAAAGGGTAGTGGGCCCACTGGGGATTTTGGATCATATTTGAGAAATCGATAGTCCGGGGCTACACGAAAACCCAAAAAACTTAATGCGGGTAAGGACCGTTGATGCAGAAGGGGACGATGGAACGACGTGGTTTTGCATCAACATCAGTGCACCACTTCACGGGGGACATAAAGGGGCATGGCAGTACGGGTCGCCCCGGGCACAGCACGAACCATACCCAGCACATTGAGTCTGTTAAGCAGCATTCAGTGTCTGCGCGTATCATTCGACTCCGTTTAAAGAGAGAGTGGTCTGTCCGCAAGACGTCCATTGCTTAGTATACCCTTGAAGAAGAAATAAAGTCGTCTCCGCCGATGTGTGCGTGGCAGAATGAAATGAAGTTGTCTTTACTGACGAGTCACGCACCTGTCTGCACACCACGATGGTTGGATTCGAGTCTGGAGACAGCGTGGAGAGAGGATGCTGAAGAGCTGCATTATGCACCGGCACACTGGTCATGCACCGGGTATTATGGTATGGGGCGGTATTGGATATCACTCTCGCACTCTTCTAGTTTGCATTGCCGGTACTTTAAACAGCCAGAGCTACAAATCCGAGCTGTTGGAGCCAGTTGTCCTTCCTTACCTTCATGGCTTGGCCACAACCATATTTCAACAGGATAATTCGTGACCACACGTGGCACGCATTGTCCAAAGGTACTTCGTCAATAACCAGATTGAATTGCTTCCCTGGCCTGCTCGCTCACCGGATCTTTCACCGATAGATAACATGTGGTCCATGGTAGCTCAACGATAGACCCAACTTAAAACCCCAGCTGCCACACCAGATCAACTTCGGCAACGTGTGGAAGCTGCTTGATCTGATGTACCCCAAGAACACATCCAAAGTCTCTTTGAATCAATGCCGAGGCGTTTGGCATCGGTGATCTCCAGCAATGGCGGCTACTCTGGCTACTGATTCTGGCAGGAACCACCCTTCACAGAAGTCTATAAATTTAATCATTTGATACTTGGTCAACATGTTATCTACAAAATAAATTTTGTTGTGCTATCTCTTGTCTTTCTTGGTGTTGCATTTACGGTGACCAGCAGTGTACTTCGTACTTAATTGTTATTGAAATAGTTATTACATAAATGTCAATTTTTCATAAAAAGTTTATTGTAATGTGATTTATTATTTCTGTTCTGAAAAGTAAGTTAAATATCTTAAGTGCGTAGTGGCTATAGCGTGTAGCTACAGGAAAAAAGCCCAGGAAAAAAATCCTTGATCAGATATTTTTTTAGTGACTAAATAATTTTTATAGGGGATGAGAACGTTACATTTATCAAGTACTTTATCACAGAAAAGTGTACGTTAGCTTTGTGCCCATTAAAGGGTTAATTAATAATACTTTGAATATATTGAGATGCATATACAGTCGGACCCCGATTTAATGAATTCATCCGGGCCGAATATTTTGTTCATTAATTTGGGTTAATCGTTATGTTGGGGTCCAAAACGATACGGAAAGTTTTGCACTTAGCTTTTGGAAATTCTATAACAAGCAACTTCACAGAAACTATCCTTTGTTAAAAGTTACGTACTTTTTTTTATTGAACAGTTAAAAAATGATATTAGAGAATTATTACGCACCACAGTTAATTGGAGACATTAATCTTTTTGATTCCTGACTCGAATTAGTTCTTTCTTGACATTATGCAGAGAACAAAGTAATGCGTCATTTACATTTTGTTGCATAATGCATGTTTTCACTGTTACCAAACAATGTAAACCATTAGAAAATGTAACAGTTTTGACAGGAATTTCATTACTAATTTCTGAATTAGAATCGCTAATCATTGACCACGACAAATCAACAATTTAAACACTTCAGTTGCACAAATAGACAGACCATCATCGAATGTGACATAATCGTTAACATTTTATATATCCCATTTGTTGTGAGCTGAGATGAGATAAAAAAGGCTTCTCTTGTCCCATTCAGAACTCACAAGATGGGTTAAACTCATTACTCATCTGCACCTGTAAAATTTAATAAGGGTCTACAACAGCGTTTCTCAAACTGTGAAGCGAGCTCCCCTAGGGGGGCGTGATAACTCTAAAAGAGGTGTGCGATCATATTGAAAAGTCGAAAACAAAAGTTTATTTTAAAAAAATTATTAATTTACTGAAAGTATAAACAACAAAATACATTCTTTCATAATAAAAAATAAATACACATTTACACTGATATAATACACCTATAAATGTATCAGTACTACACAATGTATTTTATAGTTAATTTACCAATGAAACACAAGCTTGTCATACATAAAATTTTATACAAAAATAAAATCTTATCTTGAAAACTTATACAGTTTATAATGAATCCCTTAGATGCTGGTTAAAAGTTATGCGATTCGCTCCCCAATGCCACCGTTTTCCACGTAGATGCGCGTATGTGATGCATTGGGGGATGAAAGAAAATGAATAAATGACATTGTCAAGGTCATTTTATTGCATTCAGAAGCATTCGGAAGCCTTCTTTATGGATAATAGTGCACAGAAAACATCGTTCTTCGGAGAGACGTATATATACGCCCGGGGTAATTAGTGCTTTGGGTGAGCGAGACGTTTATATATGCCAGTTCCACTTAAGAGGTATAAATCGTACTGTAGCTCTCTCGTCGAAGTACATTATTGTTGAATTAAATACATTGCTATTGCATAGAGGGGGGCGCGATGAAAATTGATTGAATATTGGATCGCAAATATTGAAATTTGAGAAGCACTGATCTACAACCTTTCCCGGTGAAATTTCTCGCAAATTAGATAAGTTTTCTGTTCCAGACATAAATAATATATATATTTTTTTAAATCCATTTTTTTTTCTAATGCAAAATAGAAAATTCACTATTTTTCAGTTGCTGAAATAATTCGTTAATTTAGGGTTCAATATTCATTAAATAAAGATTTTTGCCTTCCTTTTGATCAGAGAAAGAGAAAATTCTTTAATCCCCGAACTTTGTCAAATAGGGGTCTGACTGCATAATTTATAAATAATACTGAAATAAAACTACAAAACGGTCTTATTAATTGAAACAAAAGCTTATGTTAAGCTTGTACTAATGTTGAGAAATTAAACAAGTTCAAATAATATCTAAAATAATCTAACAATGCATTTAGTTATTCTACAAACACAACCAATGTCGATTACTTATGATGGTAAATGGCTTAATAATATTCTTCCATATATGAAGCACTAATTACTTTTCATAAATTTAGCTTAAAGAATTAAATGTTCGCTTGAAATTGACGTGCAATAACTCTCAATATTCAGCATAAATTAGACTTAAAAAGAATTAGATTCATGGAATAAAGTACTTTAATACTAAAAATGTTGGGAAATTAATTTGGGACAAGCTTTTTTTTCTTGTTTGACTTGGTATGTGATTACAAATGTAATTTTTGGGAATAACTAAAACCCCGTTATATCTCCCTTTTTAGGTAGTATGACAAAAAAATTTTGGGCTTTTTATTCTTTTTTAATATTTTCGGGAACTTATTTTGGGGGCCCTTTCGGGTGAGGGCAGGAAAATTTAACTTTTCTGTAAAACTTTATTTTTAGTTGTTTAAAAGGTGGATACCCCCGGGGGCCCTTCAAAAAAAAACGCTTTCAATGAACCCCTTCTAGGGCTTTTAAAAGGGGAAAAACTTTGGCAGTTGGGAAATAAAATTAAGTTTTTTTAAAGATTATTTCAAAATTCTGGGCCATCTTTCCCCAAAAGGGGAAAAAAAATGTGGGCCCAAAGTGAAAAAATTTTCAAAAAAATAAAAAAAATTGTAATAAGGGGTGGGCCCAAAAAATTCAAAAAAAGACAACCCCAAAAATCGGGAAGGATTTTTGAATATTGGTTTTGGGAAATGAGTGCATCAATTGCACAGAAAAATCTTTTGGAAGATGTTTAAGAAGAAAGACTGGAAAAAAACTTTTGTTTCGAAAATCATAAAAAAAACGTTTGCAAGGGGTAAAAAAAACCAATATTGACTGTTAACGTTGAAAAGAAGGTGTTTTTTTGAGTTATGAAACTTTTTTTTGTGCAGGAATACAAATCAAGTGTAGTTAGATGAAGTGAAGTTGAAACTTTGTTCAAAAACCATATAAAGTTTAAAAACCTTCTAAAAAAGAATGGGGCCTCAAAAAGGGCCCCGGAATTTTTATTTTTTAAATGATGAAATTTTTGGTCCAATATATAGAAATATTATGTAGTAGGTTTTTTTCCATTCATGGAAACTTTGGGGCTTTCCCAACGACCCCCTTTTTAAAATTAAAAATTGTCCATATTTTTAAAGGAAAAAATAAAAAAGGTCCCCGTTGGCAAAAAAATTCCCAGATTTGGGCCCTTTTAAAACGGGGCATACTCTCAAAATTTGGGCCCCTAAAGATAAATCCCCGAAAACCCAGAAAAAAATGATAAAAAGGCTATCTTTGTTTTTTCCCAAAGATGAAATCAAAACATGTGTGTGAAACCCCTTTTTGGGAGTCAATGCCAAGACGGGTTGAAAAGGTTTTCTGCAAAAAGTAAGGCCTCTTGCCTTTAAGTTTTTTTAGTCTTTTAAGGTATGTAATGAAAAAAAGCTAAAGGTCTTAAAAAAAATCACTTTCTTCCTATTTTTTTAATTTAAAAACGAACAGTATAGTAGTCGAAACATCCGGGGCCACAAAGTTTGGGAAGGGGGAAAAAATAAATAAAAAATTTAAACATTTCCCGCAAACATAAATCAAAAGGTGGATAATCCCCCTTTATTAGGGTTTAAAAATATAAAAAATTTATATCATCAGTTTTAAAGGGAAAAAAGCAGCTCACATTCTTCTAAGTTATTTCATTCCTTTCGAAATTTTATGCCGGCAAATTGGGAAAAACACCAACTAGTCAAGACAATTTTTGCTATTATTGGCCTTTCACAAAAAAAATGGGGAAAACGGGTGATAACTGGTTTCCAAATTTATCTAGAGTTTTGAAGGAAAATGTTTCTCCCCTGGAAAATAAAAAATACGGGAAAATTAAGCTGTTTTGGGTTTAAAGTTCCATTTGGTGGGGTTCCCCAAATACACCGGGGTTAAACTTCCCCATATCCAAGCGGGTTTTTTGTGTTTCCCCTTTCCAGTGGTATAAAACGAACATATTTTTTATGGAAACATTTGTTGATGTTATTTTTAAAATTTAAATTTTTCCTAAAAACATTGGATGGGGAAAATATTATGATTTTTGTTTTTTTCTGGTGTAAAAAAAAAAAAAAATAAAAGAAAAAAGGGTTTTACTGAAAAAAAATGCAAGGGATTAAAAAATTTTTGATACTGGTGAAAAATCAATCCCAAATGGGTGCTGCATTGAATTTGGCAACTTCAACAAAAGGACTATTCAAGAATAAAAAAAAATTCGGGATTGGGAACCCTTTCTACGAAAACTTCCCAAATAGAATTAAAGTTCTAGAAATAATACAATAGAAGAAAAAGGAAAACCCTTTTTTTATAGTATGACGATGAAATTGAGCGCAAAATGTCATTAAAAACCCCCCTCCCCTTGGGTAAAATGGCAGAAAATTGGAAATAAAAGAGACTTAAAAATCCAAAATTTAAAAATAATGACTTAAAAAATTTTTTTTATTTTTTTTAATATATTGGGTTTTTATTTTTCTATATTTGTAAAAAATAAATTTTTGTTTTATTGTTATAAAAAAAACCTTAAAAAAAATTTAATGGTCAAATACCTGACCAATTTTCTACCCATCTTCCCCTAACCCCATTATTTACAGGATGAGATAACATCGTTTAACACTGTTTCATATAACGCTCTACTTTAATGGAACGTATACCTGTGCTAAGCGGGGTCTTACTGTACTTGAATTTGTGTGTGTATTACAGGATCAAATGGAAAATGTACCTTTACTTAGAATAAATTTATGAAGAAAAATTTTTATACAATTAAGAAAATATCATTTGTTTTCTTTCTCTCTCTGTATATATACAGACATCTATACATATGCCACCACCCAATCTCGGTATATTTCTTTAAAATATAGTTTACGTTCATTTATAAATAAATGGTTATGAATTAAATAATTCAAAATTGCATTTTTATGAAAAGTTTTAAAACTTTGCTATGCTGCTAAACAAACTACTAGATTTATTATAATATTAAAATGCAATTCTTCCGTGTCTTCAATGAGAAAACCTAGTTCTGAAATATTAGTTATCATTTTACGAATTTTATGAACTTGATTTATTTTTCAAGGGTGCTATTGAAATTATATTTAAGCGAGTATATTTATAACCCATTTCTGTAGCAAATAGCTGTTGATCGTATTTTATTGCAGTTTTATGCTGTATAATTATGTGTTCAAACAAGATAAAAAAGAACTTTGGGTTCAGGAAGATAGTAATGAGATTTACAACTATAAAATAATCTAATAAGATTAGCTGTATTCCTTTTACTCAATAGTTGACATTTGTTTTTGCTAACAAAGAACAGTATTTAATAATCAAAATGAAAACTCAAAAGAAAAATTTTTTTGTCTATCATTTAATCTAAAATGCGTTATAGTGAAACTTATTTAAAATATATATATATATATTAGAGTTATTTTTCTCAATTCGACTTTTGGCCAAAGATAAATAAAGTGTGTGAAATCCTTAGAAAACATTTTAAATTATTAAACTTAAGTAATAGCATTATTAAATTAATAATAACTTGGTAATGGCTTTTTCATCCTAATTATAAATAGTTATAACTTGATTATAATATATAACCCTAATTATGCCTAACAGACAATTGTTATTTGGAAATACTGATGAAGTTTCCAGAAAACTTCAATTTTCGTTTTTAAGGAATAAAAAATTTTCTATAGGAATTTACAAATACGAAAATAGTTCTTAAAAGTTGTGTAATAATACTTATTAGTGCAGACTACATATATTTAATAATTACATAAGGATATTATATGATAATTGACTGATATATGATGATACGACTTTGATGTGATATGACTAATTGGTATGAATAATTGGCTTAAAGTACTTTGCAGGGTAATACATTTAATATTATAAAAATAACCCACTCCAAATTAATAATTCGTGTCTCAATTAAATGTTGAATAATCCATTAAAATATTATTATAAATATTGCATAGATTAAAATGATTTGAAGTATTTATTGTGCAATATACAAAAAGACAGTGATTACATCCCACTTAGTAAAAATGAAACCTGATCATTCGAGATAACAAATATTTTGCAATCGCAAATTTTATTTTCCGCTAGAGCCAACACTTGGCAGAAACATAAAATACAATCAGAAAACAAAAAGAATTTGCAGTAGGTTCTGTTTCAGCCAAACTTTTTCACCATTTTCTTTTTCCTCCGCATTTAACTCTTAACTTCACAAATGGAAAGCAATCTCTTAAAATCTACCGCAGGTAAAAATAAAATAAAAAAGACAGTGATTGGAGTGCTAGAAAGTGGTCGATAAACAATCGAAAAAAATCTATTAGGCGAAACGCTTGATAGATTCATTTGACTTCGAACACCGAGTTGGGTTTCTCGTAGTCGTTTTTGTGTGAGCAATTTTTAAGTACTAATTAATTCATATGTCGACTAAAAAAATCAGAACATATAAAACACTTTGAGAATAATTCAAAAGCCTTCTTTTCTTCTATTCATGGTACAGGTAACCGCGAAAGCTCAGTTGCTATAAGCATGAGTTCGCAAGCCTCCTGTCATGACTCCCAGCCCTAATGATAATAAAGACCTGGCTGAAGAAAAGCTGATGTGTGTTTAATCTGTCACGATCAATAGCGTGGTGTAGTCGTTTGGAAAGTGGATGCCATGTCCTGTATCATCCTCGTCAATTGAGATAACTTACGCCGTTCATCACCTATAACTAGCCGTGCTACATTTTAGTGCGGCTGTAAAAAACGTTTATTCATTCGCAATTCATAGTAGACTCCTTGAAAGTCACACGTTTTTTATAGCATGACTCTTATATATGGTTCGCTTTTAAGACTGCTTGTGTTTAATTTTCTTAATTTTTTAAAATTTTTCTCGGCAATACATTGATACTTTAATCTAATGTTATTCATTGTATTTATCAATTTTTATCTTATTTTATTGAATATTTGTAAATCAATGTCTTATTAGAAAAATAGTAGAATGTTATTTGGCTAAGGGGGGGGAGTGGATGATATTTAAATTCGACTTATATATATATATATATATGATACATTTAAAAATATTCATAAGACATGCGCAATATCTGCAATTTTAAGTGCATTTATGATGATTATATTTAAATTCGAAAATTTACGTAATGTATTTTTGTTCTTGCTTGACATGTCTTCAATTTTTCAAATTCAATTTTCGTATATATCAGCGCACAAATGAATGGCATCTCAAATATATGTATTTGAAAAATGGATTGCACTTCAAAGTTGGACTTAATATACACAAGGTATATTAGAAATTTATCTGTAAAATAATCTGCGATAAATTGACATGGATGACAGCTGGTAGCTCATCCCTTAACTCAATAACTGGTTTGCCCGAACGTCGCATTGGCTACCGAAAGCTAGCCATAACCGGTTTGCTCGTACGTTGAACGGGCGCTGATATTTTCTTCTTTCTATTTTTGATTTGCACCTATTTTTAATTCTTAGCTTGGGATTATTTGTGCCAATGTTTCTAAGAGATGCAGTTTGTCCATGGTACTGAATTACTTCTCCTCTGTGATTTTCATTGTGGTGAGGGCGGGAATTTTTTTCATTGATGGCAGGTATTTTGATTCCAGAAATTATTCGATAAGGGACAGAGATTGTGCTATTAGTTGTTTGAGAAGATACGAATATGGAAAGATAATCTAGAAAAAACGATATTTTTAAAGTACACAATTTTATATTTTCACATAAACCACAAGTAAAACGTATATACCAGTAATAAACAGTGCAGCACCCCTTTTTTTGTTAGATTAATTTTCTTTTTAATATCATCTGTGTCAGTAAATCTTCTTTTTTGAGTGTTTTGTTAAGGTTTGGGAGTTCCGATCCCATATCAAACTGTGGAGCACAGATCCATTCTAATCTCCTCTAATAATCTTGAATGTCTCATTTTCTTTTCAGGAAGAACCGAATGATAGACAATGGAAACATTAATCCCTACAGTATTAAGTAGGAAAGAGTAAAACGTACTCTATTTAAGATGCTTCGAGTACGAAAATATAATTCAATCACTCGCGGGGTGTTCTCAGCACCCGAGATAAGCCTTTGAATGTCGTTACATTTCAATCATCCTAGCGAGATTGATTGCATCAGACCTGATGTTTCAATGACCTAAAATGTGCAGCTACATAATTAATCGTGGTTCTGCGCATTCTTTTTAGAATCCTAGGAGGCTTTTCTTGTTTCTGGGCTGTGCAGAACACCCCGTGCAGTGATCGCGGGTTAAATAGATATAATTCTTGGAAATTTAAAAATAAATAATTCGAATCAACACATTACTTATAAGGAAATGAGGCTTCAAAAAAGTGTAAATTGTTTAAAGTAAATCATAATTTGAAAAATTATAAGCATATGAAAATAGGAAACATTTCCGTTAGAATTATGAAGTAAGTTTTATTTTACCCATCATATCTTTTTTATAATTGTAGCTCTAATTATTAGCACTAAGTCGAATTATAGCGGAAAATGTATCTTTATTACACTGTAGCCCTTTTTAAATAAATCGAATAATAAATTATGTCTTTTTTTAAAAAAAAAAAATTAAAAATTTCACTTTTTTTTTAAAAAAATTAACTTCAAATTTATTTTTAATTATTTTGAAATACTAAAATTAGGTAGGGTTTGAAGATTATCGTACATTTTATAATTATACAAAGTTTTTTACATCAAAGTCTACAATTTTAAAATCAGCATGCGTAACTTAAAATTTACTTAATATTTATTACAAAAATGCTTCTTAATTTCATATGCTTATAATTTTTAAAATTATGATCATAATTTAAACATTTTGTACTTACATTATTCCTCTATCCCTTTATGACGCTTTGATTTACCTTTTTTTTAAATAAATTTTTTTTTTTTTTGAATCACTCATTGAAAACAAAAGGGATATACATAAAAAAAATCTCAACTTTGGGAAATTTAAATTTAAATTAATATTTAATCTTTTAAAAAGATATTCAACTGAAAAATTAATTATACACACTTACACTTTAAACAGTCAAATTTTCAAAAGGTCTTTTTTCATACCAAAAAAAAAGAGTCTGACCTTTTGACATTAATATTTTTCGAACAAAAATGACAATCTTCGCTATCCCTAAAAAGCAATTTCTTCTTAAAAACTATTCCCTTCCCCTAAAAACTCATCATAAAACCCGTGCTGCCATATATCTTGGAAGGTGGTTCAAGAATATTCCTGCCAAGTATCGTCATATTCGTAAAACCGTTATTCTCTGATTTTTAAAGTGATGGCATTATAAGTATCGGTCGAAAAAAGGGGGCATAAATAATGTGTAAGAGATACAAATTATTTAATTTTGATTTCTAAAAATTATATTAATTTGAAAATAGCTTGTATTTTCATCCCTCGAAGTGAAGTTAACACCACTGAGATCCCGAAAAAATCGCAATAGCAATAACTCTTCCAAAAATAATTTAATCTCAATGAAATTTGCATATGTTGGTAAGTTAAATTAGCTCTCTCTTTGAATGATATTATATTATACCAAATAGTCGTGATGCAGTTAGAATATGTCACTTGCGAGGAGCATCCAAATGGATGCTTCACAAAGAAAAGCGTCAATTAGCTGCGTGTCTAAGATTAAAAATTCGGTATACCGAAATTGTAAAAATGACCTCCATGCATTATTTGAATGAAGAAATGCAATGGAAAGCTATTGGGAAACAAGATGCAGGACAAAGTCAAACAGAACATGCAAGATGGCTGCATGCGTGTCCTTCTGTGAGTCATTGACTTTGGCCACAATTTCTAACCAAATATTCGGCATCTGAGAGATTCAGCCAAGGAGGCCCTCGCACTGTCACGAGTACCTATGACTTATATTTGTCATTGTGTACACGACGGAATAGAAATGCAGCTCCGGATGGACTGAGATCCTTTGTCATTGCAAGTTCCGGAAGGTTGGTATAAAATCAACCGTGCTTCGAAGGCTTCACGAACGTGGGTTTTACTCAAGGCGATCGGCCATTGGCGTCTCCCTCAAGTCACGCCATAGGTGAATTGGTACGTCAACATGTTCACTGCACACGTGATCACTAGAGGACTGTTCTTACGAATGAGTCCAGATTTAACCTCGAAAGTGATAGTAGGCGTACTTTTCTTGGAGAGAACAAGGAACTTGTTTTCATCCATGACTCATCCATGAAAGAGATGTGTACGGATCCTGCAAAGTCTGTGCTTAAGGTGGTACCTATTTAGGTGGACGCAGAAACCTCCATGTCTTCTTCCGTGGAAACGTTAATGCTCACACTTATAGAGATGAAATCCTGGATGCTTATGTGCTTCCTTATTCCAGGTTCGTAAGTCCTATCTTTTTACGGGTGGTCAAAACACATTCCCTAAAAATGCTAAAACAACAGGCCGTCACATGGGTGAACCCCCTTAAAGTTGCTAATTGTAATTCTTATGATCTCGATTATCTCTACTCTACAGTGATACCGATATTACTACGATTATTAACATTATCCTTTTAATTCATTTTGTTGATATTAATGACATGAGGCTCAACTGGCATCAATGACTTGGAAAATAAGAATGGGAAGAAATCGCCTTGTCTACAGAATCGAAAAAGATAGACCTGGCTCGAAACTAAGCCTCGCAAGAGTTAGTGTGCCGGTACGTTAACATAAGATATACAAAAATTAATTTTGTGCGTTATCCAGAACCATTCTCCGGTTTTAATGTTTTGTTTGTTAAGCTATTTTTTAGGTTCAAAGAATGTTCTTTTAACCACTTAAGCGCCGCGGGTATATAATAGGCCTTTCCGACCGTGAGAGTGAGAGTTATATTACTGCCGCACTGTAAAACTATTAGGCAATACGAAGGCTATTGGCAACGGATCTTGTAATTTTGAACATCGATCAAGTGACGTGAACCACACCAGAGCTAGCATCTCTTTCTATTAATTTCACAACGGGAAAATATTGAGCCGCTAGGAAACAGGTAATACTTTCGTGTGACAGGATGATAATATGCGAGACCATACAGGGATGGATGCTTATCTTGAGCAGGAAAAAACTCAGCGCATGCAGTCTCCAGCTCGATCGCCAAACATTAACCTTATCGATAATGTTTGGAACGCTTCAGGACGACGTATGGTTGCTCTCAATGGACTAAATTCATGATGGTCACATGATAATGGAAACACGTGTTTCCTATTGATTAAAAATTAACATACGAGTTGCTCAACTTGTAAAGTTGAGATAACATTTTAAATTTGATGATTGGGTAAAGGGTTCACGTGTAAAAATTCTTCAAACAGTTTTCAAAATTAAAAAAAAAACTTAAATCATACGAATACTTTTAAATTAAATTTATTTTGTTAAACTATGTGCATTATTATATTGTTGACAAATATGTACTTTCTAAAAGAAAGTTTCTGCTAAAAGCAAAAGTTGGCAACAGTGAAGCACATGAACTACTTGGCTGGAAACGCGTGATTGTATTTACTATATAATTATGACGTCGCATTAATTTATGAACTGATTGGCCGAAAACACGTGGCTCAGTTATCATGTGACTAAATGACGTCACATGAATTTAGTCCATTCCCCTATTAGGATCCTAGCCACACTTCCAACTGCTTTGGAGGAGCAATGGCTTGTACTTCCTACATAATTAATAGGCCACGTAATTAAAAGCCTCACACACCGCTGAAAGTGCTGTATTTCTTCTCGGAAGGAATCATACCCCATATTAAAGGTACTTTTCCTAATCCAAACTGACAAATCCGATTTGTTCATTGTATACATATGCTAATTTCTATTACACCATAATTGTCTGAGGATTTCTTTTTTTATGATTTTTAATACCGTAGAATGTGTTGTATAAAGTGTATAATTTTCATTAAATTCTACGCATAAATTTTTGAGTTAACGTTATTTTTGTGATTTGTCCTTAAATTATGAGTTTACCTTTATATAACTTAGTTTACCTTTATATATATATACACATGATTATATGCATATATATGGTTTTCAGAAATTAATATAATTTCACCACTCAATTCCTCATAAATGTAAAGAAAAAATATTTAAAATCATTGCCAGTCAAGGAAAAAAAATTATAATTTTCCTTACTTTTATAACTATATGTAAATAAATCTGTTTTTATGTGCTCCCGACTGAGATAATTTTGATAATTGCATCTGTATTTACTTATTGTTATGTAAAGATTAATACTTGATTCCGAACGCAGCTCGATAAAAGGAATGTTTAAGAGAAAAGCAGGGAAAAAATGTCTTTCCTGGAAGAACTCAAACAGATTGGTGAATTGATACAATTACATGTTCACAATGCATCTGTAATTCATTAAGGAAATCAATCTTGGCACTGAAAAAATATTTATTTTGGGTGAATTAACTCTTTTTCCCCCAAAAGACCCACTACAAAGAACTTGCTATTCATTTTTCCAGAAGGCGATTATTTTTTACCTCGGTGGTTCTCTTTAAGTCTTGACTGTAACTTACGACCTGGCAGATATCTGGGGGAAAACGCTAACTGGCAAGGCGTTTCCTTTAATGCATTATATGATTCTTTGGGCTTCAGCAGTCAACCAAATCTATCCAATGATGCGGAAAATGGATATCTCTCGAAAGATATCTTCAGGCACATGCTTCGACAGATTTTTAGAAAATTTTCTTTTTAATCTTTTTGTCCAGTGGCAACGGAAATAAAAAGAACTATTTTGAATCTTTACAGTGATATTTAATGAACAGACACTTTTAAACGTTATACTTGTCTCTATCTGAGAGTTTAATGAACGATTTTAAAATGGAATGGGGTAAAAACTCGTGTTGCGTGTTTTTCCAATATTTTCCATTAACTCTTATGGTCAATTTTTGTCGAAAATCTTCCAAAAAAGGTTTATTTTTTATTGCCTATAATAGAGCATTATATTTAATAGAACTCGAAAATAGAAGAATGGTATTTTAATTTTGAATTTGAAAACTTTTCCCCTTCTTCTATATACTATCTTGTTCAAATTTTCAATCGTTCATAAAATATTTTTTATTCATCCACTCAAGTTCAAATACATTTTTGTAAATTTATAGTGGATGACACTGGATGTGAATGCAGTGTTTTTGAATATTAATCCATTATTTTTTTTACTCAATGAATAAATAGTAACAAAGATAATAGTTCAACACCATATATAAAAAGAAAAATTGTTCGTTGTGTCCCTATAGCGCAATGCATTGCGCGTAAGACCTCTAATCCAAAGGTCGTTAGTTTGAATCCCACCTAATTAACTTCTGAGAATGTGATTTCTTTTTACTATAAGCTATGTTATTGGAATAATTAAATTTAATTAATGAATAAATAGTATCAGACAAAAATAATTGTCTAACACTATATATAGAAAGGAAAACGAAAATTGTAAGGAAACTCGCTTTCTATTTTGTCACTTAATATTGTGATTCTGTCATATGTATATACATATTTATATTGATTGTAATTATTTAATAAAAAGTATTTAAAAAATTTTTTTATAAATTAATTGTTAATTTTATGTGAAATACAAAGACCCTTAAATGTTGGCGTTTTGTAAGCACAATCTGCATGCTATGGAGATTTCATATATCTTAAAAGAATTTCTGTCATATTTACAAAAAACTTCATGTTCGTAATCCTTTCTCAAACGGTTGAGGATTGTATGTGCGAATCATGACGCATAATACTCAATCTTACATTGGAATGGGGAGAGGGATAATATCGACTTTTTTGTATTATCTTTCCATAGTCATTTCTTCTCAAGCAACAAATGGCACACTGCCCTGCCAATCCCCGTTCTTCATCAAACATTTTCCAAGATTCTAATATTCTGCTTTCCATAAAAAATCCCTACTTTTACCACAAAGAAAATTCAGAAAGAGAAGTATTTCAGTACCATTAAAAAACAGCATCTCTTAAAAACACTAGCACGAACAATCTCATAAAAATTAAAAAAAATATTCAAATGAAAAATAGAACGAAGTAAATATTACTGTCAGTACGCTGTAGGGCTAGCTAAATGCAGAAAATGAAGTTAGAGTGTGAATTTCTAATATTAAACCTTTCTTTGAAAACTTTTCTCTGCAAGCACAAGCACATGAGAGTCACTCGTAACTATTAAACTTGACTTTTTAGTTTAGTATTGATAAATTAATTATCAAATTCATTTATATGTACTTATACATTTATAAGTATATTAGATGAGTGTAAATTTGTGTTTTATTTTTTTAAATGTCAACATGTATTTTGCATCTGTTTCCTTTCAATAAACTAATTTTTCAATTTTTTTTTTTACTTTCGAATTTTTGATATACTCACGGCCTCCACGTAAGTTTTTTTTTAATGAGAAATATATATAACTCAAACAGTAAGTTAACTATGACTTAATTTATTATATTCAATTAATCCTGAAATTCATTGTTCAGATAAAGTTTCCTAATTTCGAATTAAATTTCAATTGAAATTCCATAGTAAAATATATTTTTTTTTAGGCTACATTATATATAATTTCAAGTAATGTCAATTTCAAAAAAGACAATAGCTTAATTTAATTCCTATATGTTGTCACACAAAACTCGAGTAAGTAGTACGTATTTATAAGACATGGACAACCCATTAAGGAATTCCAGAAGTGGACGATTGAATTCAATTTTCACTTCTATGGAGTATTACACCTGCAACTGTACTGTGATGAGATATTCTTTGAATTTAATGTCGATATCCTACAGCCGTATGGAGGGAAAATATACCTCGAGGGAGGATATAGAAGAGCGAGGCGAGAGGGAGGGGAGATAAAATCAAGTTAATGCCTTCGTCGTTTAGTAAGGTGGTAGCTTTTTGGTCCTGTCAACTTTTTGGGGGGAAAGGAGGGGGTTGATGCCTAATGTCAGTGAGTTTTACTTTTCCTCATTTTCCCACCTTTGACGATACGTTTGAAATATGAGTTATGCGTTCATTCATTCTGTAAGAAATATTATAGAAAAATTCTGGAAAAATTAAAGATATATGTTGGGATATAAAATAAATAAATGAGGGGGGAAAGCAAATGTATGATCATGCCCCTTCTGTATATATATATATATATATATATATATATATGAATAGGAAAGTTTTTGTGGAAACAGATCATCTCAACTTAGGAATATTTAAGAGTTCACATATGGTGTTTTTTTGTATTTTTTAAAATTCAATATATAAAGAGTGTCTCAGGATTATAGGTACAGTCATTAAGATGTGGTAAGGGATACCACAAAGATTCTGATTTACATAGCAACCTATGGGGGAAACCTCATGAAAAAATAATACAGGTACAAGAAACGAAGAGAAACAAAACCGTGAGCATCTGAGATATTTCTTGGTCAAAGATATTACATGCGCTGAGGTGGTACCCTTTACTCAATTATTTATTATTTTAACCTTAATTTTTGTTTAAATTTATATTTCACACATTGAAATTTTCTTCTTAATTTCACCTACTGGCTGGCTTTGTTTCAACAAACCGGATTGTTACCTTTCGTTTCAACTCACCTCAAAAAAAGTTTCTTAATTTTTGAATATAATTCCATTGCTTCATCTATATTAGCTAGATTAAGCCCTGCACACCCTTCTGATACAATATAAACTGCTTTATTAGAAGTTGATTTCCTTTTTTTATTGATTCAATTGAATTTTCGAATGATATTTTTAATTAATTTATTTAACTCAAATAAATTATTTTTATTCAAGTATTATATTTTCCTTTTATAGCAGAATTTTTGATAAATGACAAATACTTAAACCATCACAGCCGCATGAAAATTCCATACTGGAGTTTAGAGGCTAATAAGGTTCAGTGCTGCATTAATCTACCAACCAGTATTCTTATTGGTTTACTATGTAGGGTGGTTACAAATTAATTGGGTTAATTTCGTAAGTAAAAAACTTTCAAATTATTACAAGAGATTCTCTGGTTTAAAGTCTGACTGGTAGGAATATATCCTAAGTTTATTCACGGAGGGCATTAGGTGTAATAATATAAGTATTTGCGGTTTGGAAAATCCTCATTAAAGGTATAGACCCAAGTTAACTTGTTTTGTGCAGTGATTTCCTCAAAAGTTCTTAACCCTTTTTCATTCCCTGAAACGCGACTGTTATAGAAATTATTTAATTTGAACATTCTACCGATTTTCTTTATACCAATCATCAAATAAATAATGTCAGGGCTTTACATTTTACAACATCGTGGCGCATCTTATCACTACCACAACGCAGTTGCATCTTACCTAAATGTTGAGGGACCAGTTTAGATTTGTCTAGGAGGTGCTATTTGTAAGGCGACCAAATTTTCACAGCGAAAAGGAGGACGAAAAGTTTAAGAAAAATTACAACGTAAATATATGAAACATTTTATTAACTCAAACAAAAGTACAAGAAATATACTTACAACCCTTTTAATTAATTACTGAAACGAGTATTTTTTTCATTTAAAGAATTTTTTTGTCAGCATATCATTTTCTAATAAATAGGAAATTTAGGAACAAGAGAGTGGCCCTTCATATAAGACTTAACGGTAAGTTCTGTAGCTTAAGTATCACCATTTAATCTTCAGTTTTCATTTGTCCAAAAATCATTCTCAATTGAAAAAAACACTTTCAACTGCTGCATTACTTCCTGGACAACACTATGTAAAGTCAACAAGAATAATTAATAACTCATTTTTGAAATGGTTAAATATTTCCACCCATCTTTTATCAATTTTAACATGCTGATTTTCCCATAGTTCTAATTTTTTTTAGAATTTAAATATACACTCAGTGTTCTAATTTCTTCAAATAGACGCGTAACAGTTCGGCGTGGCATCTCTGACTAGAGACTGACAGATTAGTTTTAAAATAATAAAAAGGAGGACAAGTAGGAGGACACTTTTTCTGTGATATGACAGAACCTATAAAAAAGGAGGATTGTCCTCCCTAAAGAAGAACGTTTGGTCCTCTTAATATTTAGTGGCCATCGCGATCACCACTGGACTTCAGTATATAGTGTTCTGTAAAGGATCAAGTGAACACTCTATTTTTTCCTAAAATAAAATAAATAATCTACGCTACAGTTAACTTTATCGACGAAAACATGTAAACAAATTCGTGACAAAAACTGATTTACTGATGAGACATTTGCATAGCAATGAAAATAAGCCCCATCAAATATTTGCGATAATGTTAAAGTGGGACTATTTCTCTATCTTACAACAATATGTACTTTAATTTCTTCCCTTAAAATTACGTGCAATAAATCATTCTTTTTCCCCACCTTGTTTGTAGACACCCAGTATTATAATTATTATTTTAGCATAACAATAAGAAGCGACTTCATCATTTCATCACCGTCATCAGAAACTCTTTTTACGTGAAATAATACAAACATATTTTTAAAACCATAATCAGAATGTAATTTTTTTATTAGAAACTCTATAATTATTTTCAAAGAAAAAATAATCCCATTTATTCTTATAAAATCATGTAAAAAGTCAATTTGATTGCTTGTACGCCATTATAGAAAAGAATAAATTTCTGAAATTAAAGGAATTCATCCGTATTTTTTATAGATTTTAGAATTATGATTTAATTTCTTCTTGAATTATATAACACATTGACTGTCATATGATTTAACAGTTGTTGTTATGTTGTTACTAATGCCACCTGATAGCGAAAGGCCAGATCAAGGCCCACGAAATTTATCATGGCAGAGGGCTGAGGGACGCCTGCCGTTAGCCTTAGCTTTGAGCCCCATACAGGTGATAGAACGATTTAGCTCGGTTTCACCCCAATTTTGAAAGAGAATACTCTAGGGGTGGTCAGGGGCCTCCCACCTCTTTTCCCCTTCCACCAACCTCACGAGAGGACTTGTGGCTCGACGGTTATTTAAAGTACCCCCATGCCGCGAAGGCATTGTACATTTACAAATATCCATGTCTTACCCGGGATTCGAACTTAGACCCAACGACAAAGAAGTCAGCGTCGCTAACTACTATACCGGATGGGTGACTGATTTTACAGTAAAGTAGAAATTTAAAAAAAAAAAAATTTTATATGTTTGTGTAAAAAATGTTAAAATATTCTTAGATAAGAGATAATCAAAAATCTTGAGATTTAAAAAGTTTTATTAGAAAAATATACATTGTGTGCCGACAATATTTTAACCCTTTAATCGATGGTACCACTTCTTTTAAAATTACATAAACTAACAATTTGTACAAATATCCTGAAGGTATATGGCAGGAATATTTTTTTAATTCCACTCTTCTAGGTTACAGGGCAGCACAGGTTTTATGATAAGAATTTTGACGGGAAGGTGAATAGTTTTAAAGTTGAAGGTTTGTTTTCAGCTGATATTTTTATTGGAATGCTTCGATTGTTATTTTTGTTAAGAAAGAGTATTTAATATCAAAAGATGTCTTATTATTTTATTGTAGTTAAGAGCTTAGAAAACGATTTGACTATTTATTTTAAGTGATCAGAGTATGTAATTACTTTTACAGTTGAATAACTTAGGGGTACTTATAAGTACTGACAGCACACTGCATTTTAGAGCAAGAACTTACTTTTTTTCCCGTCCGTGTAATTTATTTTTGTTTTATTGTGTATTGTAGCGTCATCACTATAGTGAAAAAGAGTTATGAAATTTTTTTTGGTATTTCTTTTTAGCTTAACTTATTTATTTTGTATTTGTATCTTTTTTGTAAAAACGTTTCTAAAAATTTTGAACTTTGAATCTGAGCTTGTTTTTTTTATCGCGCAATTACATGAAATATCTGCAATGTATTCAAAAATTAGCAACATTTTAATTTCTTTATGTGTAACTGCGATTTAACAATAATAGGAGTTTTTCAAAGTGCTGTTATTTACTACCTCCTCTTTTTTTTTAGAGAACCTGGAAAAAAAGTTCAACCTTCATGAGACTTTGAATTTATTACAGAACCTACCATCTGAAAGTAGGGATGCAATAATAGATAATTTTTCAGATGAAGATGCCCCAGCAAATTATCTACTTAAAATTTCGTTAGATTCTTAAGATGACGATCAGGAGAATGAACACGATTCAAGGTATAGTAATTCTTGTTCAGAAAAGACAGTATTTCTTACACCAGGTTGCACTGCTTTAAAAAAACATTCAAACAAATGTTTCTTCTCTTTCAAAATGCAGAATGTGCGATAAATTTTCCGTTGAATGAAAAAAAACTGTTTCCTTGAATATCGTCAAATTAAGTTTATGGTTGAAACCTGATTTTATATGTAAAAAATGTAAATAAATCAAAAAATTTCATAATTTTCAAAAATAAGTGTTTCGTGTTGTGAAATATCAGTGTTCTCTGTTTATTTAGCATTTTTAAGAGTTAAAACTCAGTCAAAAAAGTCGTTCGATCTTTTTGAATTATGAGAATATTTTAGATCTTTGTGTACTGGCAATACTTTAAAGTACCATTTTAATTAATTAGCTTAAACGGAATAAATGTGACAAAGTTGAGTGTTTTATTTATGTATATCCCTGAATTTTCAATGTAGCGATTCAAACAAATATTTCACGAAAAAAATGGCAGCAAATCATAATGCGGTAGATAAAGGTTTAATTAATGTTCACCCTGTATTGTCGCTTTTGATCAAAATACGTAAAACATTTTACTAATGTTAAATTTCGTTGCTCTAGGTAAAATTAAATTTGATATATAGATCATAAGAATACGAAAAATTATCAGTTCCTAGTTTCCTAGATTGGCAGTTTGTGATCATTTTTGTTTATCATTCAAGCATTTGAGATTTTTCAAAAATCTCAGATTAAGTTTAACCTGATATTTATTAAAATTCTTAGAAGCAAATTTTAACTATGTACTTAAATTTGAAGTAGAGCACCATTACTAGCTAAGATTCAAAAGTAAGATTCATTTTTAAGAACAAAAACTGTATTACAAGCACAAAGGAGGAGTCAGAGAGTGAATATTAACGTCGCACTTTTCGGCTACACTAGGGCTTTTGGCTACGGTCCTCGTAATTTTGAACCATGGTATAAAACACGAAGGCTCAATATCGTAAAACATCATTTTTGGACTATTTTTTCCACTTAAGAGCTTCTGACGTTAATACATTTGTCATAGCGTGAAATCAACTTCATGAAAATCGCCTGCGGTATATCGGAGATCATCGATTTCAGAAAGTTCTCCACAGCCTGCTGCCCTCTTCGTTGATTTTGATGTGACATTTTGCGATAGTGCTGACTTAAATGGAAGAAAAATGAAGTCTTAAGTTGTGGAAATATAGATGATCGATATAAGAGTCTTGCGTGTGTGTGTGTGTGAACATCAACGCCGATAATGACAGTTGAACCCTTCAGAGGATGAATGGAAACAGATAAATTAAACGTTTAGTAAATACCAATTTTTTTCCCTAACTGGCCGCATAATAGAAACGACGCATTTGCAAACAGGGAAATTCCCGAAATGGAAGAACCATTTCATGGTGTCACCATCTACTGGTAGTCTCATGCCACATAATCATGTGACATGCATGACTGCGATTCTCGCATCCAGAAAATCTATCGAATCCAGCCGGAATCAAACCCGTAATCATGGGCTTACGAAGCTTGCATGCAACCGAGCCAACTAGTTAATAACTGCAGTGACAGCATTTTGTAGCTTAAAATATAGAAGTGCAATTTTTTGATAGGTTTAGACCAGAGCATTTTGTCTCCCATGTCAAACCGAGTTTGCGTTTTACATGTCTCTTGCTGTGAGGGTTCTTGCATCGTCATCCAAGAACAAAAAAACTCTTGAATGAAGCATACTGGTCTCTACCAATGTTCAGTGAGTGGACTTCAGACGTACTTGTTTCCACTCAATGGTTTCAACACGTTGGTGTTCTGCTACTGTTCCTTGGCACTCAGGGAATTCACCACTCCCACTTAGCTATTACCCGTCCCATCGTGATATCTGGAAATATGTTTTTTTGCTGCAATGTTATTTTATTTATTTATTATTATTATTATTTTGCTGTGTAATACAACTTGTCAATAGGAAGAAATTTGCTATCTAATCCATTTTCCTATTTTAAGCTATATTCATTAAGTACAGTCGACATTCGCTAATTCAAACTTTCCATCATACGAAACTCTCGCTAATTAGAGCTCTGCCCCTAGAAAAACTCTTGATATTTCGAACTAAAACAATACGTTTTGGTACACTCAACATTTCGAAGTAAAATCGGTGGCTTGCCAAACTACATATCGCAATAATTCGAAGTTATCTTATACAACTCTCGACTGTTCGAACAATTACAATCTAGAGTCCTGTAGCAAACATGTTGGAGTTCAGATGTTTTGCGTTATATTGTCTATGCGTGTCGCCCTTGTAACGTATAGCCCCTTTGATGATCATCTGTCTCTCTCTGCTACCCCTTCTTTGTGTTTCCTGGTTCCACAGACGAAAAGACACTTTTATCGCATTTCTTCTTCAAGTGGACAGTTCTGACCGCACTTGTTGTCAGCCGTTCATACCTTTCGTTTAACACGTGGCCTTGCTACACATGTGTTCAGAAAGGATTGTCCGCAATTGTGAAAAAGAAATACTTAAAATCGTATTTTTTTTTTTTTTGCGTTGGACTGACAGAGCAATTTAGGGCTCATCTGAGTGATTTATAGCATGTGGTACTGAATAGGGAATGGCCAGGACTGGACCCTGCCTTGAAGAACCAATGGTGTTGGGGACAGTGTCTAAGAGAACCCAGTGAGAAACGATTTTATTTCCAGTGAGGAATGGAATAGATTTGATGGGGCGTGAAAGAGTCATGTTCGAGAATTACTACATAATTGTATTCTTTTAGTACATGACTTTTAATTTCTGTTTAATATTTATTATGTATAATAATCTTTTTTTTAAATATATTCTAAGATAAATTTATACATATGTACAAATGTTGCTTTATTACATAGTTTCAAATTTAAATGCGTTAAAAAAAAAATTCTCTTCGTGTATTTTGGGAGTTGTTTCCTACCCTCTTGATAATTCGAAGTTTTTCATTGGTCCCTTCAACTTCGAATTATTGAGAGTCAACTGTATTTTAAATTCGTTTTTTTTAAACCATAGTTATTTAAACCCCACAGGTACTGTTAAGGTCGGAAATACTGATGTGATGGCAGTCTTTGGACTACATGATTCTCGTTATTCTGGAGCCTTGAAATATCCGATAGTAGCTTTTTGAGACTCGAAGCGAATCTAAAAAGAACTGGGTAAATATCTGAAAAAGTTTGTAGCTTCGTGGATCGTCTGGGATTCCTCTTTTCTTGTCTCTTTAAAGGTGGATTATGTTACGTCTTCAAAAGAGATTTGTAACGTAGTCACTTCTGTTTGGATGAGACGAGATTACTATTCGGCCATTGGTCCTTGTCATCTCTCGTATGATGGACTTTGAAGCTGGAGTTTGGTGTGGAGACTGCACCGTTCACTTCTATATTGGCTGGATAAAGAGAGATCAAAAGTTGACTTTCCCTGGAACCTCAGCCTTAGCATTGTCCTGCATTGGATACTTTCCCCCACGAAACTAGATGGCATTCGGGGATTAGTGACCAGACAGGATGTCGAGCTTTTGGTGGAGACCACCACAGATTAAAAAGCTTGGAAATATATCTTCTTATCTTATTATAAAAAAATTCTTGAGAAGAAAAGGAAAAGCAAACATAACTCAATAAAACAAAAGAAAATCAAATAAAGGTTTCATTAATTTAATGAACAATATTATTTTTTATTGAACTTATGTTTTCTGAAGTAGATACTAAATGTGCAAGTTAAAGCCTTTTATTTTTTTCAGTTTCGAAAAGTAATAACGATGAATGATTTATCAATTAATTAAGGTATCCGACCACGTTCGGAACCGTGATTTTAAAAAAGCGCATAAATGAATAATTTTCATGATATTTAGTGTCACTTAGGAAAAAACATGAATAAAATTTTTTTAAGGACATTTTGACAAAAAATTAAAATACAATATTTCGGGCCAAAAAATTTAAATTTTGAATACCCTTTATTCAAAAAAATTTTTCCTTTTGTGAAAAAAAGCTTCTATTATAATAATATTTTCCATATGCTTGAACTCTGTACAGAGGCTCACTGTGAATTTTGAAAATTTCATTTTTTCCCAGTTTAAAACCCAAATTTAAATAATGACGGCTTTTTTTTTTAAAATTTCTCCCCCCTGTTGTTAAAAAATGGGTCCAACTTCTAAGATATATTTCAAAAATAAACCTTAAGGAAAGATAGCAAAAAATCTAAAACACTAAAACAGATTATTAATTATTGATTATTTAAAGACACTCTGATAAGCTGTTTTTGTTCATTATTTTTAAAGTTGATATTTAATCGATTGTTATAAATAAAATAGAGATATTTACACATGCTAAATAACTTTAACATACGTGTTAAAGCGTCTAAATGAATCAAAATTTTATTGGTAACATTTTGCAGATGTGGTTGTCATGTAAGCTTCTATTTCTGGCATTCTTCTCAAGCATAATCGTTTTGATGGTTCTTACTTTATTTATTCATTTTCAAAAAATATTGGTAATAATACCAATTAAGTTGCACATTATTCTGTAGAAAAAACTTAAAAATGTTTTACTTCTCTAAATATTAAAAATATAGGAGTTTAATAAAAATTCCTCAAATAAAAGTTATCTTCAAAACATTTTGTGTGTACTCAGATTTAAGCGAGATCTTATGACTTTTATAAGAACAACAATTGAGTTTTCCTAACAGAAAAAAATAAAGCTGCACATTTTTAAGATAAAGATTTCTCTACGCTTAAAATAAACTTATAAATGCATAACTGAGACCTAGTATAAACAATTTTTGCGGTACAGAATTTAAAGTTTTAATATTTATGCATACAATATTTAAAATTAAAATTTAGTTGCATTTAAAAATTTTAAAAATCATTATTTCTTGTCACACACACACACACACAAAATACTTTTAAAACGAGAATTAACTGGAGCAAAAAAAATATTCAAAATTGAGTATATTTTTTTAATGTTTTCTTTTAAAACAGAGTTTGAAAATGATTTTAGGAAATTTTCATTTTTATACATGTAAATTATTTTCCTTGACTGGTATTTACATATTCCTTTAGGGTATGATTTTAAAAGACAATCTCTTTATTACTATAGCTTTAACTAAATACTTTTCCAACATTATCTTTTGTATAAACTGTGTAACTTTATTTTCTATACTTATAAAACCCCCTAAACATTCAATACACATAATTGTATTTCTCATACTCCAAACATTTGATTATTTAATTAGAATATACTATAAATTAATATTTAAAAAATCATAGTTCTATAACACATAACAATTAATTATCAGCTAAAAAATCTCACCATATGCAACAGAAGAACTCTCATCAATCACATTACAAATGGAATTCAATAAATTACTTACAAACCACTGAATTAAACGACAAGATGATTTTCTAAATTAAAATCTTACAGGACCCATTGCATTCAAAAAAGAAGCACCGATTTCCTTCATCATGTTTTTAAAATTCATGAACTGTTTTCTCATAACGAGCCACCGTGAACATTGGCCGCCATTACTCACCCAAATGTTCTTTCTTATCGCCAAAACCGTTCCAGAAGGTCCTCGAAACTCGCCACTTCTCCCACTATCTCTGATTTGTGTCCTTGTAATGAAAGTCCTTATCGCTTTAAAAGCCGTTTATATTTCGCCAAAAAAATCCAGTAACGATGTTTTATGGGGTAGTATGTTTAGGAAGGTTGTACTTACCTCTTTCTCGCCAAGTACGTATCTTGGTTTCTGAAGTTGGGGAATATATGTACACGGTCGATATAGTTCTTGATCATCAGCCACGATAATGATAGTTGTATCCATCAGAGGGTAAACGCAACTAGATAAATTAAATGTTTAGCAAATAATCGGAGCGAGAAAATGCCGTTGCTTCAAAATTAAAAGCACGCCATATGTTGATATGTATTTATTTGCACCGTGTTTGAAATATAATCTGATTAATAATAAAGTATTTTAGATCTGTTATACATATAATAATAAAAACAATAATTTAATTAGCAGTTTTCAACTATCGAATATTTAGTAGTTTTAAGCAACTAGTGCAGATTAGATATTGTTCAATTTTTCATTGGGCTACATATTTCAAAGTGGGACTTCGTATTACACCCTGCTTGTGTGTGCATATATATATGTATATATATATATATATAGATAGATAGATAGATAGATAGATAGATAGATATAGATAGATAGATAGATAGATAAATAGAGATAAATAGATAGATAGATAGAGATAGATAGATAGATATAAATAGATAGATAAGATAGTTAGATAGATAGATAGATAGATAGATTTAGATTTAGATAGATAGATAGACATATATAGATAGATAGATATAGAAAGATAGATATAGATAGATGAAGGCAGATAAAAGATAGATAGACAGATAGATAGATATACAGATATAGATGAAAAATATAGATAGATAGATAGAAAAAAATAGATATAAAATAGATATACATATAAAAGATAAAATATAGATAGATAGATAGATAGAAAAAATAGATATAGATAGATAGATAGATATAGAAATAGATAGATAGATAGATAGATAGAAAATTAGAAAAGATAGATAGATAGATAGAAAAATAGATAGATAAATAGATAGATAGATAGATAGATATAGATAAATAGATAGATAGATATAGATATATAGATAGACATACAGATATAGATAGATAGATATACAGAAAATAGATAGATATAGATAGATAGATAGATGAAAAATAGACAGATATAGATAGATAGATAAAGTAAAAGATGGATAGATAGATAGACAGATATAGATAGATAGATAGACAAAATATAGAAAAGATAGATAGATAGATAAACAGATATAGATAGATAGATAGCCAGATATAGATGGGATAGATATAGATGATAGATAGAAAATATAGATGATAGATATAGATAGATAGATAGATAGATATAGATAGATAGATATAGATAGATAGATAGATAGATAGATAGATAGATAGATAGATATGAAATTCCACACAAAATTCTCAGCCATTTGAAAAAGAGGTACAAACATACAGTTTTTGTGTAAGCGTGAGAGAAATTCTTTTAAGATGTATGAAACATTCTTCGTGGCATGCAGAGTGTATTTATAAAAAGCAAACATGTAAGGGTTGTTATTTTTAAACAATTATAAAATAAAAGAAAAAATCGTGTGAAAACTTTAAAATTTAAAATTAAATTAAAATTCGTCCACATTTTTGTATTTTGTTAATTCGTATTCTGTTAATCTTAATTTCGTATTCTGTTAATTACAGCAATAAATCTTAATTATATCGGTTTTAGTGAAATGCGTTGCTTTTTCGACATCTGCTAATTTACTTCTTATGTCATTGAATTATGTTCATGAACCAAGCATTCTAAAACTGCTAGCATTTCATAATTATTATTTATATTAACAAAAAATGTATATTTTCATAGAATCAAATTGATTTTAAATTCCTATTAAATAACAAAACATCTAAAAAATCTAACATAAGGCAGCCAATTAGTCTTTAGTATTCTAAAAAAATAAGTTAAATGGTCTCAAAAAAGATGATAAGTTTTACTACATTAGATTGTGTGTGTGGTTTTAACAACATCTCTTGAAACAATGCTAATCTATACACGAATAAATATGGAAGGTTTTGTAAATTCATTTTTAAAGAAATTTTTGATTGTTATTTAAATTAAATGTATTATACATTAGTCTCCTAAACTCCAGATACTTTTATGTGTATTTTTAAATCCTTACTACACATTTTAAAATTTTATTTCATTAAATTTCTCAATTCATAAAAAAAACAATAGAGTTTATACGTTTTGTTTTGAATATAAGTTTACGCTTTTTCAAATATAATTAATTGGAAAAAACAAGATTACAAATGAATTTTTTCTCTCTCTCTCTTTATATGAAACAAATGTTTTTCGTGATGCTGTAATAAATTTATTTATACATGAGGTTCAGTAAATAAAAGTAACTACATCTTTACAACCGAAAGGAGAAAAACTGCAATTTGGACCAATTTACACATAGGTGAGGCTTTGCATGAAAGTGCATAAATAGTTGAACGTGACGATGTATTGCAAATTTTACAGCTAATTATGAATAAAAATCCATATATGTAAAACATTTTACTTTTCATGAAATTCAAAATAAAAACCAAAATCATGAGTCTGTGTTTTTATACGCTCTATAAATTATCCTTTAATTTATGATATAAAGCAGTGCTTTTCAAAATTTCAACGCTTACGACCCAATATTAAATCATAATTTTCATCGCGCCCCCCTTCCTTGCAATAACAATATATGGAATTCAATACTACTATACTTTGACGCTAGAGCTGCAATACGATTTTTTTATATTAATTGCCTCCAGCGTATATAAACGTCTCACTCAGCCAAATCATTAATTTCTCCAGACGTATAAATGTGTATTTCCGAACTGCAGTCTTTTCCATGCACTGCTATCGACAAAATTACTCCGAAGGCCTTGGAATGCATTAAAAAGACATTGACAAATTTTGCAAAGGATTTACTTATTTCAGATGGTTTGCTTATTCATTCATTTTCTGCCTCCACCCTTATACATCACAACCGCACGCGCACTTAGGTGGATTGATTGAATGATTGAATATTAACGTCGCACTGTTCAGCTACACAAGGGCTTCTGTCGAAGAAACACGTAAATTTGAACCATGGTCAAGTGACGTGGACGACACCTAAGCTGGCACACCCTCTCCTAACTACCACACTACACCAACGGGAGGACGTTCAGCTCTCGACAGATTTAACGTGCATCGCTGCCCTACACGGCGGGTCTTTAGTGGTACTAGGCTCGAACTCGTGATAAGGCAAGCCATGATCACACTTAGGTGGAAAACGATGGCATTGGAGAGCGAATCACGTAACTTTTAATCGTCAGTTAAGGGATAAATTATAAACCATTCAAATGATCAAGATAAGTGTTATAATTTTTATGTATAATTTTATATAAGACAAGAACATGGGTTCACTGATAATTAGTTACTTTGTTTTTAGTATTCTTTTAAATTAATTACTGTGCACTTACACACTGTGCAGTACAATTATAAATATATTAAATATAAATGTGTATTTTATTTTTTATTATGTCAAAATATATATTGTTTATTTACCTTCAGTAAATTAATAATTTTGTTAAATATCCTTCTGTTTTCGTCTCTTCAATATGCTATCCCTCCTCTTGTAGAGTTATTATTCCCCACAGTTTGAGAAACGCTGATATAAAGGCATGCAATGCATTAGCTACTACCATTTCTTCCTGGGGGGCATGGTAACCCTACAAGGGGGGCACAAGTATATCGGAAAGGCGAAAACAAAAGATTAATTTTAAAAAAAATTATTAATTTACTGAAAGGAATCAAAACGAAACACATTCTGACATAATAAAAAAAATACACATTTACACTGATATAATACACTTATATAAATGTATCAGTACCGCACGATATGTTTCATAATTCATTCAACAGTACTAAGTTAAGAACAAGTTTAAAAACTGCCAATGACACTATGGGCATATCATAAAATTATATACAAAATTTAATACTTATCTTGATATTTTGTACGGTTTATAAATAAAGTCGTATTGTAGCTTTACGTCAAAGTATATTAATATTGAATTCAATACACTGATATTGTATTGAGGGGGGCGCGATGAAAATTATGAATGAAAATTGCGTCGCAAGTACAGAAAGTTTGAGAAGCACTGGTATAGAGCCATCTTGTACCGTCGTGTGTCGTTTGATGTTGTACCAACGTGCGAACACGGTTTCCTCACTTGTGAGCTAACTTTCACGCAGATCCATTGTTAATATTCGTAACAACGGATTTGCATGAGAAGAGGAAAATTAAAGTAAATCATAATAAAGGGTTGATAGCCATGCCAATTCCCTGTAAAATTGGCATTTCCCATAGCTATCAACCCTTTGTCTAATGCCTTATGATTTACTACAATTTTTATCATACATTATTTATTTTTGAATCATTACATTGAAAAAGAATATACATGTCAGTCACCTGTTCAACTTTTGAGAACTCATTTAGAGCGAATTACCAAATTGTTGCTTTTTAAAGCATCGTCAGCAATACGAAGTTGGGCGGGAATATACTCCTTGTAATATAAAAAGTTATCGTATGATTTTTTTAACGCAAAGTCTTAACTCTTAAAATGCTAAATGTAAATTTGTGAGAATGTAGCACACATTATTCTACAGCACAAAAAAAAATTTATTTTGAAGTTGGTTGGCGATACTTTTAAAAATGTATTTGTTTTCTTCTTTACACATAAAAATATGTTTTTACTAATATGTAACCTAATTTGGATGATATTCAAAAGAAGCAGTTATTTTTATTTTCATTAATGCACAAAAATGCATTACACGTTGTAGTTTTGAATGAAGTTTCGATTGAAGGTATTTAAACCACTGCATACTGGGGAAAGGAAAACTGTGTTTTCTACACATGAACCATAGCCATCTGGGCCTTGTTCTTTTTTCTTGATCGTCTTCATCAGAATCTGATGAAAATTCCGGTAGATTATTTGCTAGGACTTCTTTATTTGAAGAATTACCTGTTAATGCATCACTGCCAGATGGTAAGTTCTATAATAAATCCAAAGCCTCTTGAAGACTAAGCTTCTTTTATCCAGACATTCTAAGATGAGAGAGAAAAAATTATATGTGGCCTTGAAAACCTCCTATTATTTTTAAATTTCAGTTACACACACACACAAAAGTAAAATTTCAATTTTTGAGTAAAGAATAGATTTTTCATTTAACTATGAAGAAAAAAAATGCAAGTTCAGATCCAAGTTCCAATTGTTTTTTTTCAAAACGTTAAAAAAAAAACCAATTAAAAATAAACATAAATAAGTTTAACTAAAAAAATGCGTAGAAAGCATAGCTCTTTAACACTTGTAATGACGCTACAGCACTACGAAAACGATAATGAACTGGCTAATGGAAGAAAAGTAAACATAGCGCTTACTTACACCCAGTGTGCTGCTCTGCGCCACAAAAAGTTATTCAACTACAAAATCAATTATATACACTGTTTACTTAAGGTATCCGACAACCCTAAAATCATGATTTTTCTTAAAAACTGACAATATTTATTTTTATGATTCTATTTTATAGGCCATCTTATAAACTTTATAAAAATGCTAAGTTTTTTTTTATTTTCCATTCCCTAGAACAAAAACTACAAGTGTTTTAGTAAAAGCAGATGAGATAACTTCGCATAAGATATCAAACTTTAAAATGCGTTTACCTCGAAAATGTGTTTTTTTTTCAAAAATTCAAAACGGAGACAGCGATTGATCAAAAAGTTTTTAAAAAATACTTGCTGATTTTTGTGTATTTTTGCATAATAGTAGAAGCAGCCAGATTTATCAATCACCGTTTTTATTGGCTGTGGGCCCTTACAGTTCTGTTTGCGAATATAATCACTAATTTTCTTAGCAATTTCATATAACAACTAAGTTAAAGTGCTCTAGTTTTGGTAAAAATTAAAATTTCTCTTATCCTGAAGGTCATTTTAAAACCAAATACCAAAGTAATGCATAAAAATTGAAAAATTGAAAATTTTTTCATTGCCTACTTGTACAGAGCGGTGTCCGTTTACGTAGTTTTTTGCCTATTTTTTCCATTTTAGCAGTACTAATTTCTTTTTCTCTTCTTAATTTTAGTCTTTTTTTTCTTAAAGTGTACTAAATAAATCTTAACACCACAAAAAAATCTCCATATCTCCATTCTTTTAAAAAAAAGATGTCGCAAGTAGTCGGATACCTTTAAAATAAAAGCCAAATCATTTTCTAAGATCTTAACTAACATGTAAAACAATAAGTCACTTACCTTTTGATTTTAACTACTTTATCGAAACAAAAATGAAAATCTTGGTAATCTGATTGGAATAGCAACTGAAAACGCAACTTCCGTTTTAAAACTATTCGACTTTCATACTAAAATATTCATTCCGTGCTGTCATGTATCTTAGAAGAGAGAAATTGAAAGTGTGTTTTTCTGTTATGTACCGTCAGAAAATTTGTAAAAACGGTTATTCTATGTAATTTTAAAGTGAGTGGTACTTATAAGTATACTGTCGGTTGATAAAGGGTTAATATATTACAGAGGCAGGGTTTTGATTAAGTCTGTTTATGTGTAACATCGAACGAAACAATATCTACACATGGACAATTGTTCATGGCTGTGTCAAGGTGCAGAAACAAAGACGGAATAAAAATTCAGTGCAATTTAGAGGAAAAGTGATTAGAAACATTGCTTTTGAAGATACACTAAACTAAAGGGCAAATTAAAATGTGAACAAAAAGGCTTGAAATTTTACTTTAGAACCCCATTATACATATCGTCCGTCTAATTATCAGACTGCGTAACTCCATCTGGGATGCTAATTTGATACAGTAGTTGGGGTTGCCTGTTGCGTTTATGTTCGCCGGGTCATTGTCGATAGTATGTAAAATATGGTTTACTTCCTTGATATTTTTATCTTTGCGATAATGTGGTTGACATGTAAAGATGTAACGTATATTAGTGTTGTTTATATTTTTTCTCCCGCGATCTCTTGCTCAGCAAAAGTAACACATTGTTACCAAATTTTTGTGTAATGAAAGTTAAAAATAAGTGTAAATACTTATATCTGGATGTGTAGTACATTAATATTACTTTCTGTTGTATTCATTTTAAGCTGGGGTGTATCTACACATCACCTCCCCATCGAAATCTAAGCTTATTATGAAATTAAAAAAGTAGTGATTACACCGGGATCGAGGAATGTAAATTAAAAGCGGATCGTGCACTGGCGGCGTGCGGTGTAGACAAAACAAAAGGATTAAGGAATCGCGCCCAAATGTGCTTGGTGGGATGCACTTCTATATCAAATCAGTAAAACCCTTGGAGTTACACAGTTTGATAACTAGGCCGATGATATGTAAGTTATAGTTTTACAATATGAGCAGTAGGTATGAGAATTTGTATAATTTTAAAATATTTCGAGTGGTTGTTAAGAGTGATAGTGTTCTATCCTCTAGCTCACATTTAAAAAAAAAATGTGATTTATCCTTAATTTATATTATTTTTTTAAAAAAATCATCAAGAATATATCTAAATGTTTATATCTATCGTCTTCATTAATAGTAATTATCATCCGTTCAAATATTCTGAGTATTATAATATGTTCATAGTAATTACTTTATCTAAAAAAATGTATCGTTTATATTAATTATAACGAATAGAATTTTCAGTTTATGATTGGTTCTCAGCAAATGTAGAGAAAATTTACCGAGTCCTTAGTGAAAAACTAATTTTTTCCTTATAATTTAATAACATATTTCAATGTCAATTTTCTCCTACGATAAATATTTTTTCCTTATATTTTAAAGACATAATTTTAAATTCAGAGTATAATATTTCATTTTATAACAGTAAAGATTAACCTGGTAGAATCTCTGTGAAAAAAAATTACATTAGCATTGTAATGTTTGTGGAATGGAAAACAGTCCGCCTAAAGATAAATCAAGAAAACAACTTTTATTTCACCAAACTCTTCGTTTAAACCTTCGTTAAATTTAGTCATCCTTCAATGCTGCTTTCATTCTCAATTTCACCATCTCGTGCGCCCTCTATATTTTGATCACAAGATCAGAATGCAACTCGACTCTCTTCTAAGTAGAAATTTGTCTTCTAAGTATTTCTTATTTATCTCTTCTAAGTAGAACTTTCTCTTCTAAGTATATTTTATTTATCTCTTCTAAGTAGTAATTGTTTATCTTGTAAGGCTCGTTTCATTATTTTACATTCCTAGTACTTAATTTATCTAGCATTCTTTTTGATACAGAATTGCCTTTGATAACGGATCAGTTTTAAAGAAGGTATTAGAAAATATTCTCAATTATCTAAGAAATTGAAATTATGATGAACCGGTTTCAAAACCACCCGTACCTAAAACAAAACCCAAACCCCAACTGGGAATGATGGGTCTGGTGCTATTTTACTTTTACTTTTTTGTCTAAAAGATAACAACTAATTTAGTAACTATGGATGTCACATATCTTCCTATCTTCCACATGATTCAAATTCTTTGTACAAACACAGATTTAATATGATATAGAAAATAGTATTTTTCTACCTTAAAATGCATAGCAGCATATTAATCGGTGAAAGGTTAAAACGCCTTATTGATGATTTTTTTAAAGAAAAGCAAAAAAAGAAAATACATGCACAGTTTTTTTTCTTTTTTTTCGTATTGATAACTTCTTTAAGCACGTTTCGCTGGAGAGTGAACTTGAATGAACGTCACGCTCGGGAATGTAACGCTCTCTCAGCTTGTTTCATCTCAAGTTGGAAATCATGCTCAAGGTCGTCCGAGACATACATCCCCCTAAACATATACACCGCTAAAAATGCATATGACCAAAGGAGGAACGTTTTCTCTCGCAGCCATTCCGAAATGGCATGAAATGGGTAGTCTGTCACCCCTCCCCCCACCAAAACGCCATGAATGTTCCTATAATATCATATCTTATTTATAACTTTGGTCTAAGTAGGGCTCACTCTCCTGACCTTTTTCTATAAATAGCGGGATTCTTACTAATCCTAGTAGAAGCATGGAAATAAAACATGTAATATTTTTAAAAAATAGGATTAGAGAGATAGAGAAATCCGACACTAAAATTAAACTGAAAATAAGAAAAAGAATTATTTTTTGTAGAACTAAGTAAAAAGTATAATTAACATTAGCAATATTGCAGTGAATATAAGGATAAAACTCTATTTTTGTAAACGAATCAGAATAGCAATGAACAAATAGTTCTATTAATCGCATAATTACTTAAATATACTTTGAATCTAAATAGAAAACTAAAAATTATTAAAAATTTAAAATAACGAAACTAATTATAAAGATATTAAGTAAAAAAGTTACATTAAATAACTTCATCAGCTGCCGGGGTTATCAAAATATACTCAAGAAGATCCTTACCTTGAAGAAGCAATCGGATATGCTCTGTGGCCAAAAACTATCAGACACAACAGCAGCTTGTATAAGCTTTTGTGGGAGATTATGTGATATAAATTTTCTGATTAAATCTCTTTCTATTGGTTTTAACCTAGATTCTCTCTTCATAATCAACTACCTGTTTTACTATCCTTTGCTAAAATTAATTCATGGATAGAATTGAATATTGTTCAATTGCAATCAAAATTCACAAAGTCAAATCGGCTCTTCTGAATAAATTACCAATAATTTTAAGTGGGGATTTTATTGTGGATTTTTCTAAAGAGAAATCAAACCTTTTAGTTGATTTTTTTTAAAAATTAAAATTCAATTTAATTATGTCAAATGATCCAAATGAAAGCACGACAAAGTATGGAACAAAGCGATTTTTTTCTTAGATATTTAAATACTGAATCTCAAGTATTTATAACCCATACGAAGCTACTATAAACATTTTGCTTCCTTCTAGAATATACTAATTCAATAAATATGATTGTATATTTCACAAAAAAAATATTACTTTATAAGTACAGACATATGAATAAATAATTTTATATGGCAACACTAATATCCACTTGTTTTTTTGTTTAATTTGAAGTTATCACTTCTATCGTTCTAAGCACACGCACACTTTTTTTTTCTTTTTTGTGATTCCTGCTACTTTTAAAATAAATTTTAAAAATGCTCTATAGTTTCACAAATCAGAAAGAAAAACAGAAGTATATTTTTCGAAAAAATGAGTAACATACTAGAGATGCTCAAGAATCGTATTGTACACATAATACTTAACTTACTCCTTTCTCGATATGTTATGTACTGTAGTACAAATTTTTTGAAAAATTTCTAAAGCTTCTAATTTTATCTTGTACTCATTAAAAATTATTTTCAAAAATGCAAAAAGGGAATGGTGAATACAACACTTTTTTTCATTCAGTTATGACAAACATTAGTTTTGTTATTTTTAATAAAACATTCAAATATTATTATTTCAGGTAGTAGTTAAAGCTTTCACTTATTAAAAGTCATCAAATCTTCACTATAGGCTCAAATTAAAGCTTCAATTTATAAAACATTTCTCAAAGGTACATTTCTTTTTGTTATTTTAAATGTTATAAATATTGAACCTCTCCGTCCCACACATTTCGTTCTGTACTTGTAAGAAGTTCCAATAATAAATTAAATTTCAAAGTATTATATTATGAAATGTACCAATAGAATTTTTTGAAACCCACGCCAACCCTACCCCTACCTTTCGCCCGCACTAATAATATCTTCAAACTTTGAGTTCGAAGTTAATTTATAACCATTTCTATTCTTTTCACTGGCTCGGAACATAATTTTTATTTAACGAAGTCATTTCACCCCACTAAAAATACATTAACGATTTATGTTACAGTTAAATCTAACTGTTAATTCTTTAAAGTTTTCTATATTTGTAGGATATTACTGTGTCGACAAAATTCTTATTTAAGACAATTAAGATACAAAACAAGCTTTTAAGCCTTTTCGTCCAATAAACAATAAACTAAAAAATAAACAATAAACTAGGCATCACGGAATTTTTTTTAAATATTTTCCAGTGAATTGTATGAAAAAAAATATCCATTTAACAGAATATATAAAACATGATTTCGCGTGGCTTATTTTCAGGCAAAAAATGCTGATGTGAATAAATAATCTCGCACCCATTCTTCCTGATTTTATTTGCACAAACTGTTCAGTAACATAAAATGGAATGTTCAAACGAAGTGATTCGCGGAGGAATCATTTTACAACCAATCTTTTTCTTCTACCTTCTTCCTTTCCAACTTTACCACTTAACATCTCAGATGGAATGGAATCTCTGAAAAAGAAAGAAAGAAAGAAAAAGAAAGAAAAACGTTTTAACAAGACGATGAGAGTAAATTGTTATTAGCCACAACCAAAAAACAACCAAAAATGTATTGGAAGAAAGGTTGATAGAGTCATTGGTTTTTAAGCACATACTCAGAGTAATGACTCCTGGATTTTTTATTTGTGAAGTCATTTGAAATTTTAGATAATTTTTATTTTTATGAATTGCCAGTGATGAATCAGATAGGTGAAAATTCTTATTCGAGTTGCCATGAAACTTATCTTTTTTTCTTTTTCTTTCTTTACTATCCAAATTCTACGTTTTTTTATCTCGTGGCAGCCTTTTCAAAATGTAAAGTATTATTTTTATATGATTTTTTCTTAAAAATTTATAAGAATTTTTTAATACATACAGATAAATGTTATTAATGTTTGTTCTGCTCTTTTAAAAAAATTTATAGCATTGATGTTTTAAATTAATAAAATAATCTTTTAGAAATGAAAAGAGATTGAAAAATCTGCTTGTGTGTTTTAAACTATTTAAAAAGAGCTACAAAAGTTAAAAACTATTTTAAAAAACTCTCTCACTATCATATTTTCTACAATTTTATCTAAACTATTTAAAAAATGCATGTGAAATACTTTCAGATCAGATGTACATTTTATTAATTTATTTCAGTTTAAATAACTTCAAAATTAAAGGCACGGGTTAAGTTAAATTTTTTGTTACCTTCAAGATAAAAATATTTTTTTTAATTACAACGATTATTTTGAGTTTACAAAAATAATGTTCATATATTTTTGAAAATAATCTCTCTTTTGACTTTATCTTACAAAATATTTTAAAAGCATATTCAAAAGTTTTTTAAAAGTTCCACGTAGACGCGCGTGTATGATGAACTGGGGCAGAGGGGGGAGAGGAAAGGAATAAATACGAAAAAATCCTCTGATATAAGTAAATATTTCACAAACACTGCCATGTTCCTTTCAATGCATTCCAAAGCCTTCAGAATAATTTTATGAATAGCAGTACACAGAAAAGATCGTACTGTGGTAAGACGTATATATACGTAGGAGGCATTTCTCGCACCACTTGAGCGAGACGTATATATACGCCGGTGGAACTTACAAGGTTAAAGTCGTGCCGCAGCTTTGACGTCAAAGTATATTATTAATAAATTCAATACATTGTTATTTTATGGAAGGGGGCACAAAGAAAATTTTGGTAGAATATTGGATAGCAAATATCGAAAGTTTGAGAAGCCCTGGAATACTTATTTAAATCATGGAATTTAATAAATGTATGCACTTTAACTGACTGATCTGGTTATTTCATGAAATGCCTAGTTATTCTATGAAATAACGGATTTCATGCTTAAACGTAAACATATATATATAAAAAAGTCGCATATACATTTTAATACATTCCATGAGGTAAAATACTGAGTGAAAGTTGTACATCCAATGATTGGATTAAATACACATAATAGTAATGATTCTTTTTGTGTTAAAAGCAAGTTTTATGGCCTCAATTGGTGGCGGTGATGAAAAAGTTGGGGTTTGGGGAAACCAATACTTCTAGATCCACCGGTAAAGGATTTGTGCATTTAAATCAGAAAAAAAATTTCCTCTAATGGAAAGGGAATTTGGAATGGGGTCGGGGGCCCGTGTCACGTAAAAAGTTAAAACTTTAATATGACAAATGAAGGCGAAAGAATTTTTTTTTTAAAAAGAAAATAAAAAAAAAAATATGTACATTTATCCAAATTACGTAAATAATGAAATTTAAAAACAGCATAAAAAAATGAATAGATTTTTTCCACATAAAATTTGCAATTGAATACTGTAAAAAACAAGGTACCCGACTAAAATTGGAACCGTGAAAAAGCGCTTTTTGGGTATTTATGATATTTGGTCCTTAGATTGAAAAAAGTATAAGTTTTTTAAAGGACTTTTTGTGGCTTTTTAAAAATTAACTTAAAAATTTTTTTAAAAATTTCCCTTTTGTAAAAAAATGTTTTTTTTTAATACAATTTTCCCTTAATTTGTTACTGACAATGGCTCAACTATGTTTTTGAACTTTCCCTTTTTTTTGATTTACAACCAGGGGAAAAATTAATTTTTTTTCTTAAAATTTCACCCCTTTTTGTCGTAAAACATGGATAAACCACTTCTAAGTTACATATTTCAAAATTTAAATAGAGCCCCCGACATAGGTCTGAGCTATTGACGGCAAAAAAATAATTTTATAATAGAAAATTTTCACAAAAAGGGGGAAAAATTTTAAAATGTCTTTACGTTCATTTTTTTTCAAAATATTTCTTAAATAATTTTTTTTTAATATATTCTTTAAAAACAATTTTATGTACTTTTCTAATCTAGGGGACATAAATTTCATAAATATTATCCATTTATAGTTTTTAAAACACGGTTCCCCTTTGTCGGATACCTTAAATTTTTATTTAAAAACCCAATAACTCAATTCGTCCAAAACACCTTTATTTTAAAAAAATGTATATTAAGCTTAAAAAAAATATAATCAATTTTTATCCTTCATCCAAAGTTTTTACTTCTAGAGAGAGAGAAAACCTTCACTGACTTCAAAGATATTCGAACATTCCTTCAATGCATCGAACGGATGATAGATCGATCGATTCAATTTGTATTCCTTCTATAGCAACAACCCCTGCAACTGAACTCGGGCATTGTTGAATTTAATATTTTTTCCCCCTTTTTAGGGGTTTTCCCGGGGGCCGGATATAACTTAAGAGAAGGAAACGAAAATCGAGTTAACCTATTGTTTGGTGAGGGGGTTGGCCCATTCGTCTTCCTTTGGGGGGGAAGGATGGATGAATTTTTGAAATTTCCTTTTTCCCCGGAAAAGGAACGATATCGAGGAAAGTTGAGTTATGGTTTTATGTGTGTCGTGTCTCTTTCTTACAGAGATATGGAATGGAGGCATTAAAGAAATCAGGGAATAAGAGGATTTTCTAGTTTATTCAAATATGGAGTAGATTTTTAGACGTAGACTGCATAAATGTTAATAAAGTGAAATACGCATAGAACGAAAATGCTAAAGACGAAATCTAGGTTAACAGGAAATAATGAAAAAAGGTCCTGAGATATTATGTATTTTCGTGCATTTTTCAGATCCTACTATTAGTTCACTCTCTCCCTATATCAAGGTCGCGGACCTTTAAGGATCAACGCGTCGTTTTTCAATCTCTACTATTAGCTCACAATCTCTACATATTTATTTATTTATTTATTTGTTTATTTATTTATTTATCTTAGTGGAATTTTCCATATTTAATAAAATACGTTTTAAAGCGCTCAATTGAGCTGAAATTTTATATACAGGATTGTTTTGAACGACAAAACAATTAATTAATTATAATTAAGAAAAGGTCATTAATTATAAAACTAATTATTCAAAGAATTAGAAATACAGCCAAGTAGGAATCATTTTTGGTGATTTAGCGACTATTTTAGCGACTTGTCTCGAAACTTGAATAAGTTTTTTTTTTCTCACATTTTAAAGCCTTCATTTGAGCTGAAATTTTCTATACACTATTGTTTTGGGTAAAAATACGATAATTTATTTATATTTAATTAAAATTAATTGTACCCAAACTAATTTTTTAAAGAATTACAGATACAGCCACGTTGATTTCATGTTTAGCGACTTGAGACAAAACTTTAAAAGATTTTTTCTTACGTTTTAAGGCATGCAGTTGAACTGAAATTTTATATACATGACTGTTTTGGATGACAATACGATAATTTAGTGATAATTAAAAAAAGTTAATTACCACTTAATGTTGTGATTCTGTCATATGTATATACATATTTATATTAATTGTAACTATTTAATAAAAAAATAGCTAAAATAAAATTTTTCTTTGTTGATCTAAGTAGGAAATGACTTAATGTTTTTTAAGTTACTTATTTTTTCTAAAGAAATATTTAAAGAGGTATAGACGTGCCGTCAAATAATTTTGAATAATGAGTATTCGGAAAACAATGAAATTAAATACTAACAACTCGAAACTTTTATTTACTGTAATAAAATACATTTTGTATTTCATAGTAGTAAATCTTTTAGTTATACGCGTAATTCAATTAATATAAAGTAGCATTAGTGTGATTTCTGCTGTTGCAGATTAAATGACAAATAACTTATACTAGGATTGGGTAAAATGTTACTTTTTGCAGAATGTATGCTGAATTAGTCATCAGCCAAACGGTTTCTAATCGAGACTTTAATATTATTCATCTCTAAAATTAATAACTCGCAGGTAAGTAGATAAAAATATGGTTAAAATAGCATGACCCAGCTTCTTCAAACAGATAAATGTGTCTGGAATCAAATTTCATGCTTCCAAAATCTCATCACAGGCATTTTTTACTTATATTGCTTGTAAGTCTCTTTCTGTTTCTATCAATTCTAACTTTCTCCTGTTCTTCAACACATTTTTGAATCCGTAATGAAGTTAATCAATTGAGTGTAAATCAATCAGATGCATTTCAAATTTTTCCACTTCCTACCATTCGAATAGGGACAAATTCAGTTTTTTAAATGAAGTCACATCAGGGTACATAAAAAAACTTAAGCGTTTCCGATAATTCTTTGAATTGAGAAAATCTCGCTGAAAAATGTGACCGATAACTTTCGTTTGTAGTACTTCATATAGTAATTTCTTATATATTTTGAATTAAAATGCAAACCGTTTTGATCGGTGGCGTGCCTAAAGTATTTTGTCATGTGCCATCCCTGCCCTGTCCTATATATATATATATCTTATTGAAATTTTCAATCGTTAATAAAATTCTTTCTATTCATGCATTCAAGTTCAAATACATTTTTTTTAAACTTATAGTAGATGACACTAGATGTTAATATGGTTTTTATAAATATTAATTTATTAATAAAATTAAAAAACGAATAAATAGAAACAAACAAATATAATAGTTCGGGAGATAATCAAGGAAAAAATTTGTTGTGCCCCCGAGTAAGGGATAGCGCTTTGGGATTCTAAAAAAAAGTCGTAGGTTCAAAACCAACCTGGGTTAGCCTAATTTCTGAGAATGTGATATCTTTTTACTATACTATTTTATTAGAATAATTAAATGTCATTAATGAATAAATAGTAACAAACAAAAAAATAATAGTCCTACACCATATAAAGAAAAGTAAAAGAAAATTGCAAGAAAAATCGCTTTCTGTTTCGTCATTTAAAGGTTTTTCCAAGTAACACAAATTAAATTAATTGCAACTATTTAATAAAAAGTAAAAAAATGAAACTTTTGTTGACCAAGTAGGGAAAATTTAATTTATTTATTAATATTTAATTATAAAATTTAAATTTTAAAACTACTTGTTTTCTCTTCACACAAAACGAAAATATTTCAGTTTTCGGAATGAACAAAATACGCAAAAAACCAGTCGGATTGTACTGTCCTATTGTATTATGGGAATAATTCGCTGTAGTAGACCATGATAATGTGTGTACAGCCCCTATTATGACACATAAATATTGGGCTTTGATAAAGTATTCACAAAAATTATTGATAACGGTTTCGGTGACGTAAATGAAATGAATAATACAGATACTGTTCAAACAACATCCGAAATGAAGAACATCATGAAAAATATGTTCAGTTATTTAGATGTCCTTTCCAATGTTGAAATGAATAACACTATGAACGAAATCGGGCAATTTGTTGACAATTTGATGCTAAAAATGGCGATGATGGGGAGTGGTCCCTATGTGTTGCCCTCAGATAACCAGACTCAGAAAACACCTTTTTTATTTTTTTGAAGTAAGGGGTAGTCCGAACACTGCAATCGGCACCAAATTCCACGCTCGCTGTTATCTCCCAACCCCCGAAAGCCCCAATTATTTTGCTTAATACACTTAATAAACGCAAGGTGGCGCCCACTGAGCGTGCTGGAGCAGGCAATGCAAAGAAAAATGTCGGATTATTTTCTAAAAACTCAATAAATATATTTTTAGTTTTTTTAAAAAAAAACTTTTTCAATTTTTTTTTATCGAATGTTATCAAGGTCATATGAATGTTTTTGCTTTATTGATTTTAAATTAAATAAGCATATATGCATATCTATTTTAAAAAAATATCCCCAAAAAAAATTTTTTTGGAAATATACTTTTTTTTTTAAGAAATTTTTTAACCCGGGTCCTGCGCCTTTTTTTGCTACGTCGTTACTGGGGGGTGTGAAAAACCCCCCCAAATTTTTAACAGTGTATTTAATTATGAAAAAAAAAACTTTATGATACATATTTATAAGGTCAAGATGTTTTTGTGCTTTACAAAAAAAATTTTTAAAATTTTAGCAAAAAAGGGGAATAACAAAAAACAAAAACAAAATTTTCATTTTCCATAATTTTATATTTTTCATAAACCAGTAAAACGTATATACCAGTCATAAATATAATTACAATTAATGAGATAAGAAAATAGAAAGTATAAAAAAAATAATATTTTAACATTTTCCAAACATTCGGGGAAGACTGTATGCATATGCTCAATTTCCCGTGGGGCTCCCCCCCATTAAACTTTTGAAGGTCATTACATTCAATCGTTCGAGAAAGAGGGGTTCAAACCGAAGGTTAAAGACCAAAAATTTTGCAGCCAGAAAAATCGTGGTTCTGCGCATTCTTTTAGAATCCGGGGAGGTTTTTTGGCTGGGTGTACGAACACCCCGCGCGAATGATCGCGGGGTTAATATAAAAAAAATCCTAGCCTCATCAATTTCATATTAAATGATATTCACTGTAAGTAAATTTATGGGAATGTTTTAGAGCTAAATTTTAAGAAAATTCTTTTACAGAGAAATAAATTATCGTATATTTCCCACGTTTTAAACCCCAAAAATTAAAAAAAATTTTAAAGTCAAAAAAGGTGGTCGGTTTTTAACGCTTCTGGGTTTATAAGGAACCTTCTGACGGTGCGATCAAGGTCAATGAAATGTATCGTGACAAAGGGCTAGTTGTACGTATGCCGCCTCAACCCGGGGGACCATTAAAAAGTTCGATTGGGCTCGGTTAGATCCCAATTTTGAGGAATTGCCTTTTTAAGCCTTCAGTCGTACGATCGAACTCAAATAATTGCTTTTTTTTGTACAATTAGGACGTTCATCGTGGCTGTAGTAGCCTTGTTGCCAAGGTAACGGACTCGCGTCCAGTGGGAGAGTTCCCGCCTGTACGTTTGGGGGCCCACCGTGTCGCGCTTGTTAAATCGTAAAACTCAACTTCCCCGTTTGGGGTGGTGGTGGGGGCAGCTCAGGTGTCGTCCACGTCACTTGACTATGGTTCAAAATTACGAGATCCGTCTCTAAAAGCCCTCGAGTAGCTAAATAATGGTACGTTAATGTTCACTCACTCACCTTAAAGAAATCGGGGTTTCTGAGAATTATAATATTCTGCTTCGAGAAAGACTTAAGCATGTATGTAATCAAAACCACTGTGTTTCGTGAAATTGAGGTAAAAGTTGAGATAAAAATTTCTTAAAGACTTCAATAATTATGTAGTCATTGTTTAGGGAAATTTTACAAAATGTTCAAATGAAAAACTTTACCATATATTTTCCAGAAAAAGTCATTTAGGCCAGTGCTTCTCAAACTTTCAAAGCTTGCGACCCAAACATTCACCTTATTCGTACCGCGCCCCATGCAATGAACCTATGTATTAAATTCAATAATACTATACTTTGACGCTAAAATCCACAATACGACTTTTACCTCTTAAATCTCCCTGACGTATATAAACATTTCGATCAGCAAGTGTGTTAGTTGCCCCAGACGTATATATACGTCTTTCCGAAGTACTATCTTTTCTGTGGAACGCTATCCATAAAATTATTCCGAAGGCTTTGGAAAGTAAAATAAAACATCTTGATTGGGTGTTTTACGAAAGATTTACTTATTTCCCAGAGAGTATTGACGGCTCCTCTTCTACCACCACCACTACCTCACCCCTCAATACACCCCATACGCTTACCTACGTGTTAAAGGTGGCATTGGGAACGAATCATATAATTTTGACTGATATCATGAATTTATTATAAACAGTACAAATTATCAAGATAAGTGTTAATGTTGGTATATAATTTTATACATGACAAATCCATAGGGTCACTGTGATTATTAAACTTGTCCTTAACTTAGTACAGCAAATTAGTACAAAATAGATTTCTCAGCAGTAGTGATATGTTTATAAGCGTATAGTAGTGTAAATCATAATAAAATAATATGTCAGAATATATTTGTTTGTTTACTTTCAGTAAGTTAATAATTATTTTAAACATTCTTTTGTTTTCAACTATTCAATACGCTCGCGCACCCCTTCGTAGGGTTATCCCGCCCCCTAGGGGGCATGCCCCACAGATTGAGAAACACTGATTTAGGCCAAGAAATCGTATTAATCCTGCTTACTGATTAACAATAAAATGAGCAATTATACTCTTGTAAAAATGGTATGACATACGATAGGCATTTGTTAAAATAACGTAATGAATATCAAAAATTGCTCAGACGGTATAGTGGTTAGTAATGCTGACTGATGTGAACTGAGGCCTGGGTTCTCTAGCGGAGTTGTCATGGACGTATGTAGATGCATAGTGTCTGTGTTGCATGGGTGCTTTGTGTATTTATCGAGCCGAATGTTCGCCCGAGAGGACTGAGGTAGAAGAAGAGAGGTGGGAGGATCGATGAGGGTGTTCTACCTCAAAATTGGAGTGGAGCTGAGCTAAAAAATACCGTTAACTGCTTGGTCCTCAAACCTAGCTGACGTAGACATAAATCTACATTAAATTTCATGGGCTGCAACCTGACCCCATCGTCAGGAAGGGGTAGAAATAACACGAACATGAAAATGAATTTGTGCTAAATTTTCATCTTACGCTTATATGAGAATAATAAATAGAAAAACAGGAATTATATGAACAATGTTAAAAGTACACACACACATACAATGTACTCTTCTGAACGTGAAAACTTAAGTAAGAAGTAAATCTTGCAAGCACATGAGCAATGCATTAAATCATCCAATCACTTAAATAAGTAACATCGAATCCATTTTTAAATTCATTCAATCAACACTCATAATTGAATCTCAAATGATGCATACATCCATGACATTAGAATAATTTAAATTTCTTTCTGTACAAAAGCTTGCATACGATTAGTTTCTACCTGCCTTTCTCGCCCAATACTTTAATCCTTTCACTCTCGAAATTATCTTAGACAACTCTAGCAAGTACAATGCATCGCCTTTCCTAATTACTATTCCACCTCCTTCGTAACTTAAACGAAACACTTCTTCAGCCAGCCCAATTGTCATTTACGGAGAATGAACGAGTCCAATTTAACGAATCATCCCGCTAATTTTGAAGGATCCGATGCATCAAGGAACAAGCAATTATTCGATTACTTTCGAATCCTGTGTTTTCCGCTAGTTGAGTTTCCGTGAAAATTATTACTCGTTAGTGTTTCAAAAGATGTGTTAGTTTCTCTGGGGACAAAATAAAAAAAGCTAAACATGAAGTTCAGGTGAAAGACTGGAAGTTGTATCTTTGAAAGTTGTATCGACCAGAACTTTAGAATTAATTTTAAGATCGTGTTCATGAATGCAGTTAAAATGCCATTTACCTTTCTTTTTTTTTTATTTGAAAGCAATTATTTTTTGCACATTTTTACTAGACAAATAAAATTACTTCTCTGCTGGATCTGAAGCAAATGATATCTTAAGAAAATTAACAGAATTAAAAATATTATTTTGAGAGAATAAAACTTAGCCAAATTTCGGCAAAACATTTGTTTCTACTATTGTTTACATGAATTTGAAGTATTAATTGATGACTTGTGCAAATTCTAGGCTGACATGTTTTTCTTCCTTTTATTTCTTCAAAAATACATTATTAAGCATTAGAATTCCCCATTCTATAATTCAAATGCAATGGTATTAGTTTTTTTTAGAAACAACCTAAAATACTTTGAAAGTTGACTTAATATACGTAATGTAAAAGTTTTAGTTGACAAAGAACATTCATAAATTAAACAATACCAGGAGGTACCCCCTAAAAAAGGAACAATCCCAATTGTTTTAATTATACAACTGTTCATATTCAAAGCTCAAATTGTAAACTTGTAAATTACATGTATTATGTAGATCCATTTATCTGTTCTTTTTTGTTCGCAAAATCATTCTTGGCATTTCCCAGTTGGTCAGACTAAAGCGCATCCTAACATTTCAATGATAAAGTCATATTTTTTGAAAAAACCCCAACTTTGTAGTTTCCCCTAAAAGTTAGGGGATACCGTTGATTTAGCGGTATGAAGCTCCTTCCCCACGGAAGATTCTAGTCCAGGTAATCGTTGAGATATTTTTATGCGAGAGCTTGCACAATTAATGTACCATCGCAGACGTATTGACGACATTATATGACAGGAAGCATATTGTTATCAATTCAGCGAGTACGACACACACAAAATGTGGGTTACCAACTTGGTATGGTATCTTGAATGAGATAATATTAACGTCATACTGTTCAGCTACACGAGGAATTTCGGCAACGGAACACGTAATCTTGAGCCAGAGTCAAGTGACGAGGATGACACCTGAGGTGGCACCCTCTCTCCTAACTACCACACTACATCAACGGGAGGAGATTTGAGCTCTCGACAGATTTAACAAGCATCACTTCCCTACACGGTGAATCTTCAGTGGTACTGGGCTCGAACACATGACACACTGACCACGAGTCAGTTACCTTGGCCACTAGGCTACCGCAGACACTATGTTATCTTAAAAGTTGGCATTATTGCGCGACAGTACTTGATAAATTTATTACAACACGAAAAAATGTTTTTCTATAGAGGGAGACAAATTCTCCATAACGGTATTGGGTATTGAACTAAGTTTAAATTTGAAATGTAGACAATTCACAAGTAACAATTTTGAATTATATTTAGCCGTCATTTTTATGTTTCCAAAACAATTTTTAGGTATAGTCTTTATTATTTATTCCTATCAAAAGGATAAAAAAAATCGACCAAATTCTGAAAAATATTAAACATATCTGAAAAATATCTTTGTAGATTATAATAAAAAATATTTACCAACACACAGTAAAAATGTTAACTAATGCATTTCTTTTATATCAGAACTAGATTTATACAATTTGCATACGATCGTTTAACAATAAGAGCACACAAAACACATAATGTAAAATATTAGAATTAATGTATATGTTTTTTTGGAGGGGGATTTCAATAGGAAAGGCTAGTAAAATATGTCATGGGTAATTATTTACTTAAAACTGTGAAATATATTAGTACTAACGAAAACTACGTATAAAAAACATGTACTAAATTATTATAATACAAAAAAACCCCGATTAAGTATTATAAATCAATTAATTTTGTATAAGGTAGAGATTTATGGTTTATATTGTTCTGAAATTTTACCATAAGAAATGGTATCAAATGTGTGAATATATTTTTTTTAAAAATATTTATATACAATATGTTTTTTTAAACATTTATACACAGAAAGAAACAAGTCTAATATTAAGGAATTGAGACCAGTTTTTACCAGTTAATCTGCAAGAAATACTTTAATTTTATTTCCACGAATTTAATACTTATTATATTGGGTAGATACAAAATGCAATAACTAAATCTAATAAATGGTTTGATGTTACGTAATACGCCTATTACGCATAGAATATTTTTCTTAAGACATTGATTATTAATACTTTTTTTCTTTCTTTCACTTGAATCAAATAGACACAATTATGTTAATATTAGTAACTCAATTATTTTAATCTTTCAATAATATCATAAACAGTGATTTACTTTTATTCTAAGAATTGTAATAATTCTCCCTTGAACTGTGCTTTTAAAATCTGAATACGTAGGAATAAAAACTATAAGAGGGGCACGGCATTGTTAATCACACACACACATTTTTAGCTCTGCACTACCGCAGAACGATTGTGTGTGTATAAAGAACTAAGAAAATGTTATTAATATTGTTTATAAGATTTCACCTAGAGTATAAGATATTCGTGATAAACCAATTAAAGAATTACTCATCCTCGAAACCTTAATAATATATTACAATTTTTAAAACGAATCAAAACTGGATCAGGAAAATCAATGGTATAAAAACGGGAAAGAAATTTACAAACTGAGGAAAAATCACTAAAGAAAGATTATATACATAACCAATTTAAAGTAATTTTTATTTTATTATTGGCAAAATAATGAGTATCCATTTTCATTTTTCCTTCCAACAAATGTAAAATGATTTTTCGTCTTCAAACATTTTTAATGAGAAAAAACGTTTTTGTTTTCCCTTTTTATGCACTAGAAAAAAGGAAAAATAAAAAGAGAAAACTATTCTTTTTTTTTTTTTTTATGCATCGTCAATCATTCATAAAACTATTTGAATTAACTAACCAAAAGTTAATGATATGTGCATCTTGCATTTTTCTTTCTCCACTCTGCTTAATGCGAAAATGCTTAAGATGAAATATTGATTAACATGAAATAAATCAACGGTCTCACCAAACTACTGCATATTTTCATACATTTTTTCTCATAACATGAAATTTAAATCACTTTACATGAAAATATTTCCCTTCTGGGGAAGAACAAAATACGAAAACACACATCTGCGGAGAGATTTAAGAGGGGTTGGGAAATGAAAGGGAGATGGTTTCACATGTTTCGTAGAACGGAGGATAACTTGGCTTTGAAATACCTCTGTTACATAAGGTATTTTTTTTATCTAAGCTATTTCCACTCTTCGCCCCTAAAAACGCCACTCGAAGCATCTCATTCATCATCAACTGGCCTTGAAATTCGGTAACGAGTACATCGTAGTGTGAGTGAAAATTAGGGATTTCGGATCAATTTTTTCTACTTTAGAACAATTTTTTTACGAGCACAATAGCAAAGGAACTCAGTGGGAAAGTAAGCTACTATTTCGCTTAAAATGCAGATGTAGTCTCTTTAGGCTGTCGATCAGAAAGAGAAGGTGAAAACAGAAATTAGTAAAGATTTTATTAGTAGTATACAGTGACGCAATGTACATTCCCACAATTCCCGCCTTGGGAAGTAGGATTCAAGGGGACAAAATGCTAATGTTATGCTACGGTTTTGCACAACCCTATGTAAGATCCAGCTTGTTTCCCAAAACCTGATTTTTAAGGGGGGCCCAAATATTCTCCGTTATGCCAATGTTGATTTGCATTTCTATATAAACCAAATAAAATGTACTCTAATGAACTTTTCTTGTGAATATATGTTTTTATTTATTTATTTATTCATTTTCGTTTCCTCATTTTTTTTTTTTCGTTTCTTTTTTGAATACCCATTAACACGAAATTCTTTTAACATGAACAGATATTTCAATGTGTGTGTATGTGTTTGTCTGCGTGTGTTTCCGAGCATGCGTGAATGTGATTCTGCGTGTGTTACGAAAACCATTATATCATTTTCAGAAATGCACCTGTTTCACATAGTTCGGTTCTTGCTACAATAATCTAAGCTTCATCATATTAATATATAGATTATTTTCAAAAGTACAAAATCATTATTAAAAGTTTGTAATGCCATCCGTTATATTTATTATAAGATCCCAGCAGTGTTTTTATTGCTCTTCATTATAGGAATGATAGATTTAAAAAAAACTATCACATAAACATTAAAATATTAAACAACTCTATCAAGTGTTTCTTCCCAGCCCCTATTCTAAATTCTATCAAAATTTCTTTTTTGAGTTCATGACTTTATCATATTTCTTGTTTATCATGTTTCTTACAATAAAACTTAATGAAACAACCCTTCTAGAGTTCCTACCATCCTTCGAATGCCTTGGAGTTTTGGCAAATTCATCAATAAGAATCGAACTCGTATTCACTTTTACACAAACTAAATCTGGTGGAATTCCACTTAAAGAATGACAATATGTATTTCTTCTAGTAACCAAAGCTCAATAAAATCACTCGAGGAAACTAGATAAATTATATCTTTGATTCAATTATTTTATTATTCCTTTTTTCCCCTAAATATCATATGGTTGTGATAGAATCTGTATGAAAGTTTACATAATACAGAGATTTCCTTTAACAATGCAGAAATGCACCATTTATCTTATGAATTATAAGAAAGAAAGAGATAAATGAAAAATGTGCTATATATATATATACCTTTTTATTTCAAACCAAAAGTTTTTGTCCCAAAGAATGCATTTGAAATTGTGTGTGTGTGTTGAATCTTTAATCTTCACAAGTTGAAAAAATAGCGACTTTTCAGTAACTTATGCCATTTATTTATGAGGGCATACAATATTAAATCTGAAGATTTGTGTAAGTTAAAGGTCTTAGGAATATAAATATAAATTTATTCAGAGGATCAGGGACATTCTAAAACATTTCTTTTTTTGAATTAAATTTTTGAAGTGAAATCAAAAAGAAAACCTATCTGGTATTTAAAAATATTTCTTCTGTTTTATTTTTTTTAATCATACTTAGATTGTACTAAAGTTTTATTTTAGTCACAAGCATATATGTTTCTTTTAAAATGGAAAGATTATTATTGGCTAAATATTTCAAATTCTTAGAACATTTTCAAATAAATAGGAAAAAGAACGTTATGAAGATTTTCTTTTTTCTTCAATTATAGGAGGATTTTACTCATTTATATGTAATAATGTATTCATGATTATTGCAGTTTGCTTACAAATGCCAACCGTTTTCCACGTAGGAACACATGTGATGTATTGGGGGCGGTAAGGAATAAAGAAGCAAATAATCTGAAATACGTAAATCATTCGCAAGCATTACCCAGGCCCATTTATTGCATTCCAAAGCCTTCAGAATAATTATTTGATAGAAAAAAAAGATCGTATTCGGAAAGCTTGATACGTCCAATTTTATTTTTGACTGGGGGAGACATTTATATGCGCTGGTGGCACTTAAGAGTTTTTAAGCTGTCGTATTTTTAGCATCAAAGTATAGTATTATTGAGTTCAATACATTGCTATTGTAGGGGGGGAGCTCGATAAAATTATGATTAAATATTGGTCGCGACTATTGAAATTTGGGCAGGGTTTTAAATAAAAACCATTTCTTTTTTGGAGATTGAAGTAGGTCTATAGACTAAAAGTTAACAATTTCTTGCTCTTAATTTTTATTTCTGTGAGTTCATCATTTGTCAGTTCCTGATTGTGGGAATCCAGCGGCTCTTGAACGCCACCACTATCCACTTCTGAATTTATTTACTTGGGAAGATTGAGAATTTCTTCAATTAAAATTCCAGTTTCATTTGCTTATGGAAATGATTCCGTCTGGGGTTTTAATTTAAAAAAAAAAAATTTATAAAATTTTAAAACCCCGAATTCCCTAAGTCGGGGTATTACAGTAATCTTAAAATATTATATTATTATATATTGTTAAACATTATTGTGTATAAAGCACAGTAATAATCATGTTTCTTATATTTATATTACTTTTACTTCAAATGATTTTCTTTTTAAATTTCTAATATTCAATTATTAACTTGTTAAAAAACAACACATAATTCTGAATTATGTTAAACTGATTAGAATTAGAATTTGTTTGTACGTTATTGGAACATAGTTTTTAATTGGATTATATTTGATTTTCATTATAAATTCAGTAAATATGAAAGTGGATCAAATATAAAATAATTGTTTTAAATGAAGCCAATTTTTCTTATGTTTCACAACAGTAACAATAAAAAAAATATTTCATGTAAAGCTTGATATATTTTTCAATTCCTACTATTAGTTCCCTCCCTATATCCTATATATATAATTATATATATATATATATATATATATATATATATATATATATATATATATATATATATATATATATGTATCTTGTTCAAACTTTCAATCGTTACAAAAAAAAGGCTTTCTACTCATCCATTCAAGTTCAAGTTTATAGTGGATGACACTTGATGTCAATACAGTATTTTCAAATATTAATTCATTAATTAAATTTTAGAAAAATGAATAAATAGTGGGAAACAAAAATAATAGTTTAACCTCATAAATATAAAGGAAACTCGTTCATGGCGTCTCTGTAGCGCAATGGATAGCGCATTCGACTTCTAATACAAAGGTCGTGGGCTTGATTCCTACCTAGAATGACCTAATTTCTGAGATTGTGATTTGTTTGTTTTTTTATACCATTTTATTGCCAGAAATTAAAATTTAATGAATGTATAAAAGCTCTAAACAACGAAAGTAGTCCAACATCATATATAGAAAAGAAAAAATGAAAATGTAAAAGTCAGCTTTCTATTTGGTCACATAATATTATGAATCTGTCACATGTATATACATATTTATATTAGTTGTAACTATTTAATAAAAAGTAACTATAGAGTTAAATTCTTCTTTGTTGATCTAAGTAGAAATTTGTAATGGGTCTATTCTAAAAAGTAGAATCGAAATTTGTTACTGGGGTTGCGTGTTATACGCCATGTATAAAAATGTGACCCTCAAAAAAACACAAGCTTTCTAAAAAAATTGGGCTTTTAATTTTAGATCGGAATAATGTGTTATTTAAAAAAAGTGATATTATAATATGACATACAGATTCTTGGTAGTTTTTAGAATATACTTTTTTCAAAGTCTGAAATAACACTTTGAACCATGACTTTAAGACATAAAGAGAACTGCACTTGAAAATTCAGAAGTAGGTGCGTGCTGCGCGGAATAAAGCTAAACTCAAATACATACATAGCATCTTGCGGATTTTACGATAATTAATTTCCTATTTTGAGGACACGCCACAAATACCGGCCTGTTTTGTTTCATTAATTTTAAGAATTTTTTTACTTTAAGTATAAGAATCCATTGCCATCCCCATTCGACCTTTTTAAGAAGCTTTTCATAATGTCAAGTTTTATATGAAGATATGGCAAAAATACATTATCGGGTTGCATTAACGTATATTTAATATATATATTTTTTGTCGTGATCTTTTTTTTAAAGATTCTCGTTTGTTACAGTATTTCTTAACGTTATGACTCTTTTTTTGTCACTATCCCATTTACAAAAAAAATAACCGAATTTAGTTCATACAAGCTATAATGCTAAAAGAAGTGCAATAACTCTTAGATCCCTTCAAATTTTCTATTCATGTTTGTTATATTTAATTTTATCTAAGATAAATTTTATGGCTTCATAGATCTATTTCATGTTTGCTGCTTGACCAGTCGGTACGGATGATAGTTCATTACCGATAAGTAGAAAAAAACATGTCATGGGAACTTTTACTCCATAATTTAAGAACCACTTCACTACTCGGCATACACAAAATACAAGCACTTTACTGAAACACAATATATCCATAGTTAAAAAGATGAAGTAAAACGGTAAAAATTTAATTTTACGTGTAGGTAGCTGTAATACAGAAAACTAGACATGATCAAAACAAAGTAAATATGGTTTTATAATGAGGGTAGTTAAGTATTTCAAATTGGCAATCACTTTTCTTGTTAGAAAAATTTGTTGATCAAATATAATTTCAGAAGTTGTTCCATTCAGATACACGATATTCTCTTTCTACAGAACAAAAGAAAATCTCCATTTCACGCAGTTATGTACAAAGAAAACAATTAAAGGCTTTTTACTGCACTACGCTCTAATTAGAACTTTTCTTAAAGATATAGCATTATTAGACTATTATTAGTTTTGATTTTTTCGATGGAAAAAATTTCATCGCGAATGAAGATGCTGAAAATCTGTGTCTGAATGTCTTCTAACTTCCTTTTTACACAGACAGAAATAAAAAAATGTTTCCAATATCTTGAAAAATATCCATATTTCTCAAGGTTAGATGCACAGAAAAATAAGATTGGTAAAATTTGGGTAAGTAATAATTCAAGAAAAAGTGTTTTACAAAAATATATCAATTATATTTCAAAGAGATTTGTGTAAATTCGAGTACTCTCCATTTCGAGTTTACTTTATCTCTTCGAAATTAAAAGCTTATAATTTCTAAATTAGGACATATATAACTTTAATCATCTGATTACTAGGAGCAATCAGAGAAGCTTTTAACGGAATTCAAATTCTTTGGGGAACTTCCAGTTGGCCATCTGTATAAATATGCTAAATATCTGGAAGAATTAGAATGTTTCTTGTGTTTGTCAAGTATACCACGCTAGAATTCGTCCCCTGAATTTTATTTGTCTGATCGTTAATAAATGAGGATTGCTGTATAAGAACATGTTTGCTCTTCAATTGTGCCCAGAGAACAACTGCTAACAATAATGGTTTAATATCAAATTGCCTTAGTTAACACAGAAATGCTGCATATATATATGCAGCTAATTCAGTGACCGCTTTGGAAATCATAATAGGTCTCCAATTTAGTTCAAATATTCTTTTTGTATCTACATTTGTTGTGTCTCTTAAACTCTAATAATTTCTTTCTTCTTTGGCATTGTATGTTTTAGAACTTTTTCACTTTTATTTTATTATACTATATATATATATACTAATTTAAACTGGTATCTACTCATAATTCGAATGTCCTTTAATTATAACATGTAATTCATAAATTCTAATCACCTATTTCAAACAGCGTCTCAATTTATCTTTTTCTAACGCATTAAAAACATAATGTTCATACATTTATTACTGATTCTTTAGACCGTAAGTTTTTGATAGATTTATCAAGAAATATAAGATCATCAATTTTTTTCACGCGCCTTACTAATAGGGATTTAAGATTAACTAAGCAATGATGTCATTTCTATAAATAAATAGTTATTCCCTTCGATAAACACGCGACTATATTTTTTATAATGAATTTTCTCCTGTTCTTCCCTGTAAATAAAAACTTGGTGTCTGAATAATTCCCTCTTTTTTTTTAGCCTTCGCCATGTAGATATTGTGTCTCTCTGGTCTTCGTTTCTTTGTCATTGTCTTCGTCAAAATGTAAAGCCCACGTGTGTGTTTTAATGCTGGATGTTTTCTGTGTTGTGTTTAAAAATGTTTATGTTTTGTTCGTTCCCTACATGTTAAAAAACGGATTTTTTCTACCATAAGGAGTGCCTGGTCAATGCAACATCGATATCATCTTGCACCACTCCCCAGGATTAGACATATATATATTTATTTTTATGTTTTTTTATATATTTTAATTAAAAAGGTTCATTATTTTTCAATTTTTTATTTAAAATCAAAAATAAATTTTAGCAAAATACCGTATCTAAGTATTATATAATTCAGATAGTACAGAAAATTCAATAATTTACATCTGGTTTGTCGCTTAGTTACGTAAGTATGATGAACAATAATAATAAAAATATGATACACATGATCAGGTGGCACAATATTATATAAATTATAGACACATTTAACACATATTCATCTGGTTACAAAGATCTAGCGTCTTCAGAAAATTCTTCTTGTCTGAGAAAAATTATCTAATGAGCAATCCCAAAATTTTGCATTTCTCTTATATTTAAATAAGTTTTTTTTTTTTAAATTTTGTAAGTTTTAACTTTTTTTTAAAAAATGATATTTAAACTACGTTTATAAAGCTTGCTTTACTTTCATTTATGAACAACAAAACTTATTTGCTATTCTTACTATTTAAATGTCAGAATATCACGAGAATAATAACAAAATCCTTTCAAAAACACTACATGTTTTCAATAGAAAAATCAGGTAACTGTGTTTTTAATTACCCATTACTATACTAGGTAAAAGTTTTCTTTCGAAAACTGTCCAAAAAAACTATGTATCGAAATGGAAAGTGAAACGTAAAAGAAATCTTATCTCAGTAAGCACAAATAAGGTATACGTATACACCGAAATAATGTAATTATGTGTTCACAATGCATCGGAACTCTATTCATTATCTAAAACATATTACTGGAATTTTCTTTTTCCTTTTAGAAATAACTCTACCTTCACTAAAAGCGTTGAAACTACTCTTGCAGAAAGAAAAACAGTTTTTTTTCCTGGAGATAATTTCTACCTTGAAGACGCGCCGTAAGTTCTAACTCTGGCTTAGAACAGCTAGTAGATAAGACGGAAAAATCCCAATCCAAGCCGTTTCTATTAATTCATTATAGGGTTCCTTTGACTTCAGCATTCATCGAATCTAACCAATGATGCGAAAAATGGGTGTCTTACAAAATATACCCTCAAGCGTAAACCCCGTTGGGTTTTCTTCTTTTTCCTTTATGCCCACTTGCAATGAACAAAACATTTCTTTTTCCTTTCTTAGTTTCCTAGAAATGCTTTCTTTTCATTTAGTAGATTCGAAAAGAATCTATTTTATGTTGCTGAAATAACATTTTAATGAAGAATTTTGAATTACAATAATATAGTTTCCTAGAAATGCTTGCTTTTATTTGTTAGATTGGAGAAGAATATTTTTATTGCCTAAATAATATATATTTTTTACTTTTCAATTGAAGACATAATTTCCTAGTAATGCTTTTTTTTTTTTTTAGTATTAGATTCAGTAGAGTCCCTTTTATGTAGCTCAAATAACATTTCAATGAATTATTTTAATATGTAATATCCTTTCATAGAAATGCTTTCTTTCTATTATTTTGTGAATGAATTCATAAAGGATATATTCTCAATGGGGCTGAAATAAAGTTTGAATGAAGTATTTTGAAATACAATAACATAGTTTCCTAGAAATGCTTACTTTTTTATTAGATTAGGCAATAAAAAGGTAGATTTTATCCAAATAACATTTTAAAAAATTAATTTTGAATGAAAAAACATAATTTCCTACTAATGCTTTCTTTTTTAGTATTAGATTCAGTAAAATTCCCTTTTATGAACCTCAAATAACATTTCAATGAATTATTTTAATATGTAATAATATCCTTTCATAGAAATGCTTTCTTTTTATATATTTTGTTAATTCATAAAGGATATATTTTCAATGGGGCTGAAAATAAAGTTTGAATGAAGTATTTTTGAAATACAATAACATAGTTTCTAAAATTCTTGCTTTTTTTATTAGATTGGATAAGAATCTATCTTTTTTTTATTCCTAAATAATATTTAATTTAATTAATTTCAATTAAAAAGACATAATTTCCTATATGCTTTTTTTTTAAGGTAGTAGATTCAATTAGAGTCCATTTTATATAGCTTAAGTAATATTTCATTGATTATTTTAAAATACAATATAATTTCCTAGAAATAATTTGTTTTTATGTTGTGAATTCGAAAAAGATCTATTTGCTATATGGCTGAAATGAAATTTTGATAAAATATTTCAAAATGCAATAATATTATTCCCTAGAAAGGCGTTGTTTTTATTTAGTATATTCATAAAGAGGATCTGTTTTCATATGAGTAACAATCAGTCATGGCTCGAAGCCCTCACGTTGGCATGGAGTAGAAGTTACAAGAGTGGGGTGTCGGTTCAGGTATAATCCTCTCACCTTGTCGTGGCGCTCAAAATTACGAGTATCGCCGCTAATACCTTTCGTGTTGACATACATACATACATACATACATACATACATACATACATACATACATACATACCCATACATCCCAAAAACATCCCAAAAAACCATACATACATACATACATACATACATACATACATACATAAAACATACATACAAAAACATAAAACAACATACATACATACATACATACATAAAACACATAAAACATCATACATACATACATACATACATACATACATCCCAAAAACCAACATACATACATACTACATACATACATACACATACATACATACATACATACATACATACATACATACATACATACATACCTACATACATACATACATACATACATACATAGTCAAGGAACGCAGCCTAGCCGGACAAGCATGGTCTAGTTTATTGAATCCACCATAAAACCAAACGTAAAATTAAAAAAGGGAATTATAAAACACCGCACGAGCAACATATATGAAAACAATTAATGAAAAAAAAATAGGGGAGTCTATTTAAATGTGGTGGCGCTACTTCAAAAATAAGCGTTATGATCCCAAAATTTTTAGAATTCCGCATTATAACCTTTATGTACGTAGATTTCTGGACTAAATCTACCCCGACTTGCGCGAAATTGGTTACGGATTTTCCCGGCATCACTGGGGAAAAAAAAAAACCCCCAATTTTTTCCGCGGGTTTTTTTCATCTTTTTCTTTTTTTTTGAAAATCTGTATACAAAATTTAAAGGGAAGAAAAGTGGGAAACACAATATGTTTATTACAATTTTCACATGTAAATTTAGTTTTTCTGTTCTTTTCATAAGGGTATTCAGTACATTGTTTATGCACTCCTTCAGTCTCGTCGAGAAAGAATCTAATTTTTTTCTTCTTGTAATCTGTATCTTATTAAAACTAAACATATAGGAATAAACTTCTCTATTTTCTAAATTCAAAAATATTGGAACTTATTTTTTATTTTCTCTTATTGTTCAAGCAATAGCTTTTTTCTTCAAAAATTCATCTGGATGTGGATAAGATGTGTACCGGTTGTCTAATTTAAAATTACGTTCTTCCCAAATGTTTTTATGTCTACATATAAAACATTTATTTTCAACAGTGTCTCCCTCTTCTAAATCTGGAACGATTTCAGTGGCGGAATCATACTTGCTGTTATACTCTTCATCATTTGATTCTTCCTCATCATAACCGCGAAGAAAATTTCTTCATCCGAAAATACTGTTAAACTATATCTATAAAACACTGTATCTATTAAATTATTTAGGTATCACATTTCTCCATCATAACTACAATAGTACGCAGTAGGATAAGGAAGATTTAAAACATGCTCATGCATTCAGAACTCCAACGGTGATTCACGCTTAGGGTATGACATACTAGAAGAGGCGGTATACATATATATATATATATATATATATATATTCCAAAAACGGGTATCTTAGCCACCATGCCAAAACGTTCGGCATGGCATTTAGGCTATTATTGGTTTATATATGGCTATTATTGGTTTATATCACACCGCTACACTACCTCCTTGCCAGTGATTCGGTGAATAGGCGAACGAACGATACCGAATTCCTGGCGAGCGTGTGAGCAGTTGCATCACTTTGAGTTTGACTGCTTTGTGGGCTGCGTCATTCGTGCGTCACGGCTTGTGGGTTGCGTCATCCTTGCGTTATGGCTATAAAGGCTGCGTTATCTTTGACGGTTTTTGGGTTGCGCACGTGTGTGACGGCTTTTTTTGGGGGATTTGTGTGAGGAAACGTCATTGTCTCTCGGGATTTTTTTGGGTGATGTGGCCCGACTGTTGGTTTCTTTGCCGGCCGGGTCCTAAAGGTTAGGCTGAACCTTCCCTGAAACGGGATCTTGCACCTGCCCTGTCCGGGGAATAATTTTCTGGTTTTTTTGATTTAACACCATACCCCGACCGGGTTTTACCCCGTTCCACCAAACGTACGTCCGGTATTACTTCTTTAATATTCCCCGAATGAAAACCATATGAAAACATTTTTTTCTTCAATTAAAAAACAAAAAACAAATTTAAATTATTTCCTTCCCAGACCCAAAAAACGAATATGTTTGAAACCGCAAAAAACAAACAAATAAATTTCAAACAATCTTTTATTTTCAAAACCCACATTTTCAGGGAAATCTATAAAAGATTCGTAACAAATCAATTTACACCAACAGCTCAATAAATTTATCTATCAACTGAACTGCTGTTCAAAACATTTGTTGTAAAATATGTAATAAACTTCATCAACTCTTTACAGAAACTACAACTCTTTTTTTTTTCAGTAATGTAGCACTAAATTTAAAGCCTTTTTATATTTTGAACTTTCCCGACGTTTTTTCCAAACTGATCGAGGGAAATTTCAATTTTCCCTCGGGGGAAATCATCCACACAACTCATTTCCAATGGGAAAATTCTTTTAAAATTTTAATATCTTTACCCAGTGCAAAAATTGGGGGAATAAAAGGAACCCGGAAAAAGTTTATAGGAAGGTATTAGATAAAAAAAAAACCAAGCATTGAGTAGTGAAATGGCAACATTTTTGTTAGCCTCGTTCAGCTTTCACATTAGTTTAAGGAGTTAAATAATGGATAATATAAGTAAAAATAGATCTAAAATGCTAATTATATTCCTTTTCTTTATATATATATATATATATTTTAAAACCGTTTGTGAAAAAATTTTTTTTCGACAGAATATATACTAGCAACTCTTTGCCCTAGATTTATTTTCATTATTGTTGGGAATAAAAATTTAAATTTAAAAATTTGGGGCAAAAATTTAAATTAAAAATAATTAAAAAATAGAATTGAATACTTAAGATTTATTTTATATTATAAAAATAAGATTTAATTTCTAATAATCCTTTTTTTTAAACAATTTCCAACGTGCAAGAAAGTATGTATTTCACATTTTTTTTCAAAAAAAAACCGCCCTTTAAATTTATTAATTTTGTTCGAAAATTTTCATATGCCCCGTTGTTTCTTCAACCCAAAATGAAGGGGACTAAAATGTTTAGTTTTCGTCAAGTCGATTAACTAAAGAATACGGGTTTTCATACAAGGTTTTTTGTTGCTTTTTTAAAATCTTCCCCTAAGGCAGTTTTCTCAAACTTTCAATACTGGCGGCCCCCCTTTTCAATCCAAATTTTTTTTCGGCCCCCCCTTTTACATTAATAAATTACTGAATAAAAAATAAAGCACTTTGACGCTAAAGCTACAATACCCGGATCTTAATTATAAACCGTTCAAATTAATAACATAAATTTTTAAATTTTTTATATGTTACTTTTTAAACAAAAAAAAAAATTTAAATAATAGGATAATTATTATGCTATTTTTCCCCTTTTTCTGATTTTTAAATTGGGGAAAATATTTGCAAAATGCGGTGGAGCTTTTAGAAGACAAAATAAGTATCAGCTAAATATAGAAAAGGAACCCCCAAAAGGGCCCAATTTCCCCAAAAAGCTTTGAAAAACTTTGCTCTGCAAGAAAAAGCCCATGGAAGTCGCTAATACTTATTAAACTTGTTTTTAAATTTCCAGTTTTAAAAAAGATAAGAATTTTTTTATATATATCCCCTTTTTAAGTAATATATATTTTAAAAAATTTATATATATATATATATATATATATAATTTTTAAGTAATAGGTTAATTATTTTATTTTTCTCTCTCTAATTTTTAAAATTGAAACAGATTGAAAAATAATATTTAATTAAAGATTTATTTCCTTTGAGATCCATTTCTAAAAGTAAAAAACGTCATTAAAAAAAGCCTAATCTATGTTGCCCTTTTTCATATCCTTTCATCTGGCATCCCCCTCGAACGGCCCCCCGGGGGAGTCTGGGGAACCTAACAGACGTTCTGCAAAAAAAAATGTAGAAATGCTGTACTTCCGGGAAAAATTCTAGTCAGTCTTGGCCCCAATCGATTAGCTACCGAATTTTCTTGAAAGTACCCTTAAAATTTACGCGTTAATTGTAATTCACGGTATTAAAATATTTATGGCAGTGGGTTAAAAAAAAATCATAGATATATTTTTTTAAAACACAGCGAGCATTCGATAAATAAAGCATCAACAAATTTCACAGACGAGGGAAATTGATAGCAAGTTACGAAAGGGTTAGGGGTCCATTTTAAAATAATTTTAAAAAGGGGTCTGAACTGCCGAAAAAAAGATTTCTTTTTGATATCACATCCAGTGACGAAAAAAGGGGGAATTTTGTAATAAATCCTTTGAATTCCGAAAAGGGGGATGCTGAATTTTTTTTGCACTGAAAACAAAAACATTTCGTATACTATTACCATTTTTTAAAATCATACCTTTGTGAATTCGGGTTTTCTTGGGTGGCTATTTTTTAAGACAAAATATAGATCGAAATAAAAATCAAAAAAAAAAACTCTTGGGGTGTGAATTTCCTTTTTTCCTTCCTTTGAAAAAAATTTTTCTCTGCAAGCAAGCCCCCTGGGAAATCACCCCGATAATTACTAAACTTGTTCTTATTTCTGGCTGAAATTTCCCCCCTCTTTAAAACGAGTTTATTTTTTTTAAAAAAAGATAATATATTATTCTTGATATAATAGCTTAATTGTAAGGGGAGTAAAAAACCCAAATGCATGACAATGTATACAAAAAAGTAAAAAAGATTTTTGGGAAAAGAATACCATATTTTAAACAGTTTTAAAAGAACTGTAATATTAAGCCCCCGCATAATTTGATTTAGAATAAATTTAATAATAAAAAAGAATATAAAATTCTAATGAATAACAAAATAAGTTATTTTTTTTTTTAAAATTTAAAGCGGGAAAACCCCGGGGTCAGTGTGCACCGACACTAACGTTAACCCCAACAATTAATTGTCGGGGGGGGAGTACACAATTTTTTTTTAAATTATTTTCAAAACAAGAAAAAACAAATTTCATGAATAATTTAATGAAAATATACTTACCTTTCAAAAAATTTTTTCTATTTGTCTTTCATAATTTAAAATATCAATAAAATAAAAATTTTCCAAAAATTCGTGATTAATTTAAAAGGAAAAAAATCCGGGAACTTTTTAAATTTCGGGAAAGGGCAAAAAAAACTTCCATTTTTTACTTTTTGAAATTAAAATATCCTTTGATGATAAAAATATGGGGAATTTTTCTTGTTTGGGCGGGGTGGTCTTTTTGGGTTTGTCTTCATTTTTCTTGTGTTCTTAATGTAGCTATTGAAAATTTTCCCCGTTTCATGTTTTTGTTTTTCTCTTTCCGCTCGAAAAACAAATGTTTCCCTTGTTTGATAATTAATTTCTTTAGGGGTCAAGATCCCCTTTTTTTTAGATTCTGCTCATTTTTTTAAAACTATAATCAGTCGTACAGCATCACAATTAAAACCACTAAGTTATTCGTAGGGGAAAATGAAAATGTTCAAGAAAATTTTTTTAAAAAATAGGGGTGTGCTGGGAACTCGGTTAAACAAGTACCTTAAGATTCAAAAAACGCCCCCCAAAAAAGGAGCTATGTTATCAATTCTTTTTAGCCCCATTTAAGACTTCATATTAGGGGATTCTCTGTCAAGGTCATTGGTAACAAATAAACAGTTTTCCCAAACACAGAATTAACAATTTTGTATTATATGTTTCAGTATAATAAAAATAAACTTAAATTTAATCCTTCAAATTCAATATGCATCCATGTATAAAAAAAACTATTTCACATTGTAAAAAAAGCGCAACAGAATTATATAATTTACAACTTCCCTAAAAAAGGGATACAGGTAACCATACCAGTAAGTTCAAAAACCCAAAAAAAGATTTTTTAAGTTAAAAAAACGTAATTAAAAATTTCTCATCGTAGGATTACAGAAAGCAAAAAATTTTTTTTGTTTAGGTAAAGTAGCAATGAGCTTAAAAATAGAATTTTTTATTTTTGATGCCCTTTTTTCACCAGATATATATAAAATCATATCAATGTAAATCTGATTTTTTTTTATTATATAGAAATTATTTTGTTTTTCCTTTTCCCAGTAAAAATTTTTTAACCCTTTTTTATTTTGATAGCCGCGCCCCCGGGGGTTATCGCGCCCCCAGGGGGGCGCCCCCAGTTGAGAAACACTCCCCAAAGGGAAAAAAAAAACAATTTACGTATAAAAAAAAATGAGTTAATGCAGGTTTTCTCAAACGATGGGGTCCCCCTCAGGGGGGCGTGATAAACCCGGGGGGAGATTTTAAAAGTCTAAAACAAAATATTATTTAAAAAATTATTAATTTACTGAAAGTAAACAAAACTAAATACACAATCACACTAATATAACACATTTATAAATCTTTCAATATTTCACAATTTACTTTATAATTACTTTAACAATACTAATTTACGAACAAGTTTAATAATTACCAGTTACCCCTTAAGTTTATAATATATAAAAATTTATATGCAAAAATTTCACATTTATCTTGATAATTTTTACGGTTTATAATTAATCCCTTAAAAAACTATCGATTAAATGTTACGCGATTCGCTCCTGAGAGCGACCTTTTCCACGTAGGTATACGTGAGGGATGTATTAAGTTAGGGGGAAGGGAAAAAAGGGATTAATATGCAAATCCTCTGAAATGAGTAAACCCTTCGAAAACACTGTCAAGTTCCTTATATTGCATTTAAAAGACTTCGGAATAAATTTATGGACGTAGTAATAAAAAGATCGAGAAAACGTATATATAACACGTTACAAAAATTTTTTCTAAGCGAAACGTTTATATACGCTAGTGGCACTTAAAAATTGTATTGTTCGGCGTCGAACCAATATTGAATTAATACATTGTTATTGTAGGAGGTTGGTGCAATGAAAATTCTGATTGATTCTGTAGTGCACATAAAAGATCGCACTTCTGAAAGACGTATATATACGCACGTTACAATTAATGTTTTTGCTAAGCGAAACGTTTATATACGCTAGTTGCACTTAAAGTTGTATTGTAGCTCGAGCTTCGAATCGCAGTATTAATGTGAATTCAATACATTGTTATTATAAGGAGTTTGGTGCAATGAAAATTTTGATGGAATATTGGGTCGCAAACATTGAATGTTTAATTGAGTTAATCAACTTACCTTTTTTAACCCTTTTCCCCAAATTTTTCAGTAAATTTAAATTCACTTTCTGACGGCTGGGTGACATAGCTAGTTAGATCCTGGTATTGTAGGCCTAAGTTTGGGGGTTCACCCCCAGCCCATGTCGATTGATTTCCATGACGCAAAAAACCGAACAGAATCCTTGTCGTAGCCCTAGAATATCTGCTTGACTTGAGTGTTCTCGTCTAAATTAAATTCCTAGCAAAATTTCACATTTAGTATCTACCTGTAATGTGCCACACAAAAAAAGCGATAACAGCTACCCGGGAATGCAATAGGTCTGCAATGATAATTGCCAATCCACAGTTCCCGATGAAAGGGGTAGTCCTATCCTCCACCTGTTTTACTTAACCATATTGAACGGAAAAATTGGTGCATGTATTTACTAATTTAGACAAAGAGAAAAAAGATATTGATGAAAAACATTTATAATCATAAAATAGTGTGAATTAATTTAAATTTTGTGCATAATTAGTTTCAAAACTTAATCTACCAGAACCTATTTCTGTTTAAATTTTTATTTAAGTAAATATTAATGTGTGGCAGCAATTTTGTTATCATCGATTGAAAACCATATATTTTTTTTATTGTTGCTTAAACAGTGGCAAACAAAATGTATAAACAAGCGAATTATAACATTCTTCATTATAATTTCGACTAATTATTTGAAATATTAAAACCTGATAAAAAGTCAATTTCTTAAAAAAAATTTAATTTTATACATTATTTTCAAGCCGTTTAATTTGTCACATTTATTTTGATTGGTTGCGAGCTTCACCTCTTACTTTGTGTAATTGATAAATTTTATAAAGAATTTACTAATTAAAATATTACGTGAAAGAGAGAGATTTTTTGAAGGTATTTTTTTAACCTTCAAGGCATTCATTATTAGTAATTAGTCTAGTACCAGTATAAAGATTGACAATCGCATAACTACTGTTTTAATATCCTAAAAAATACATTTTTCTACTTATCTATAGCAAAAATTCATTTTTTTGCAAATAAATAAATATCCAAAATAATAACCAATTTTTTAAAAAAAAATAAAGATGAACGTGATTTCTACGTCAGTACATTTTCTACTTGTTTTAATAAGATAATTTGTGTTTATCTTACAAATGAAAAATAAAATTCATATGCATCAGCCATGCAACTCGTTTTCTCTATTCACTTGTATAAATTATGTTAAGTATTTATAGAAAACAACACAATGTAATGAGCTATTTAATTTAAAATGTACACAATGCATCCAATCTTGTCAAAGAATGCATTAAAGTTATTTTAATAGTGATATGCATTCAATTAGTTCTGTTCTGTCAATGTCACACAATATTTTAATCCCTTCAATCTAGAAAATTCCCCCGGTAAATGTAGCAAATAAGAAACACCCCATGTTCCCTAATTAAGGTTCCACCTCCTTCATATGATAAAAGAAATTCCTCTTTAACCAGAGTAATTGTCATTCACAAAAAATAAACAAGTCCGATTTAACGAAATTCCAACTTATTTGAATGTAAGAGGACGTAAATTATTGAATTACTTTTGCCGCCTGGTTCTTCCATTTCAGTAAAAATGCAAACAAATTAGAGTTCTTTCAAAGTTTTATGAGCTTATAAATTTGTCACTCTTTGTAAATTGGTGATAAAACTACAATTCCCTCTAAGAAAAAAATAATATTATTCAACGTTATTTAAATTTAGGTTACATAAATATTTATCATTTTCCTGCAGATAAACATTTAACAACATTTGTTGAAGTATTCAATTTGTCTCAGTTAAATTTGCATATAAAAGCTGCTCAGATATGTAAAACACTACCATAATGGATTAGAAATAAACGTGCTTTCCACTAATATTTTATCCAATTGTACCAATTGTTGCAATTTTTAGGATAAAATTTGGTTTTGGGGCATAAAATTTTCTTAGGGGAATCTCAATTGTTTATATTTATTATATGTACTAACCCAAATAAGATGTGTGGTACCTTTTGTCCACACATTAGGATGAGAAAAAATCTTTTTTCACGGACAGATATCAAATGATTTCCACTTTTGATAGTAAAGAGTGCTTTATGAAAGCGTGATGGAAATTGAATACTGATTTTTCAATCCAGAAAATTTCAAAGTTTGAGGGGGTAAACAATGTGCTTCATCTTTGTATGATAAAGTAATACGCCATAAGAAGTAAGTTGAAATTTTCTTTTCTGTTTATATAAACGGAAAGGAATGCGGCACATTTATCAGACTATGAGGATAAATAATTCTTGTATAGTGTTTCTGTAATAATTATTATATTAGATAAACATTTACTCTATTTGACCCGCGGTCACTCGCGCCGGGTGTTCTGTACACCCCAACAACAAGAAAATCCTCCCAGATTTTTAAAAAGAATGTGCAGAACCACGATTTTTTCTGTAGCTGCACATTTTAGGTCATTGAACCTTCAGGCGTGATGCAATCCCTCTTTAAGGAACGATTGGAATGTAATGACCTTGAAAAGTTTATCTGGAGGGCTGAGAACTCCCTCGAGAAGTTGAGCATTTGTACATAGTCTGCTCTGAAAGTTTGGAAAATGATTAAAATATTATTTTTCTACTTTCTACAATCATTATCTCATTAATTATAAAGTATATTTATTACTGGCATATACGTCTTATATATATACTGGTTTATGAAAAAATATCAAATAATGTGTTTTAAAATGAAAATTTTGTATGTTTAGTTTAAATTAATGTTAGTCTCATTTGTGTGGAATAAATTTAATAATTTTATTTGTATAATACAAAAAACATCTTGTACTTTATAAATATGTATCATAATGACTTAATTTTTATTTTCATAATTAAATACACGTGTTAAAAGTTTGGGGTGTTCTCTACACCCCGCGAGTAACGAAGGTAGCAAAAACAGGCGCGAGTGACCGCGGGTTAAATACACGTGTTAAATGTTTGGGGTTATCTACACCCCGCGAGTAACGACGACAGCAAAAACAGGCGCGAGTGACCACGGGTTAAATATCAGGAGTACCATACGATACCCTGCATTTTTATCTATATTTAAGAATCGCTGTATAAATGACTCGCATGCCATCAGTTAAACCTTTTAAACAACATACTAAAAGGAAATTATACTGGAAGAAAGAATTAACTTGTTATTCTTGGCGCGAGTTAAATAAATACATAAAACTGTAAGAGAGAATGTCTAAAACACATTTAAAAACCTATTACGTCTAAAACAACAGATTTAGGTTCAGTGAGTCAAGTTTTTGGAATTTAATGAAACAGACGTTCTGAAAACGTTTGAGAGGGGAATTTTTGAGCCATGTATGCCTGTTTTGAGGCTGCGTATTCCTTTCCTTTGAAATATCAATTGATAGGCCTATAGTGGCTCATAGTAATGTTTTAATCAAAACTGTACGAAAGCGTGCGTATGTGTTTGCTCACAAAGTAAAAAAATTAATACAGTTTGAGAGTTTAAAGTTTCCTTTTAAATAATTTAATAATAAAATTAAGTTTCCAAATTTTAATATATTTGTAAAATAAAATAAGGAATTTAGAAAACAAATATCAATTTTTGATATCAGGCGATACAAGAGTTTTACGGTCACATTATACATGTCTTTTCTTGTTTGTAAAATAAAAATGAAGTAATAAATTTTTTTTTTTTAAAAAAAATCTAAAATAAATTAAGAAACATCACAAGATTGAAAATTTAAACATTTGTATGTCCCTGCTCAAGAAGATGTGTGAGTCATATAAATACCATAAAATTGCTTCCAAATAAATATAAAATATTTTTCTATTTCTGCTTTTCTGAAAAAAAAAAAATTCTTATTCTGTGATTAAACAATTTAAACAAATGAAGTAATATGAAAACTATTTGCACGTTAGAATATGTACTTGCTTTTCTAAAAAGTGACATTAGTATCTTTGATTACATAAAAATGTTGTTTTTAAATATTTACGTACTTTTTGTTTACTTTAAGAGAAATTTTTAGAAAAAAAAATCTTTTTCAAAACGTCTTTGTTTTAAAAAATTAAAATTAAAAATGATTTCAAATGCAACTGTGTACAATTTATTTTAACATTAAGATACATTTGTATATAATTTTAGAAATTATTTGACCTAGAAAACAATTTTTTTTTTCTTCCGCAATGATAAGACGGATTGCAATTCCCCGTACTGTCCATTAATATAACAAAAGAGGACATAAAATATTCATTTCTTTCGAGATTTTTTTTTTTTTTGTATTTTTCTTGATATGGAGTAAATATTTTAATGAGGTAATTTAACATGGACCTACTAAAGATATTTTACATAATATTCCATGTGGTATAGCTTCAACATTGTTATACACGCATTATTTTCAGTAGTTTTTTATCATATAAGTCAGTGAATTATTTATTTTGAGAAATTATCAGGCTCATTGTGGCTTTGGTAATGAATATAATCTAAATAATATTAAACCAAAATAAACATATTTTTATATAAGGAGAAAAATCTTACATTCAGTTTTAAAAACAGTTTTTTGATATAATACATATTTAATCAATTTTTGGACATATGTTAGAGCAGGGGGCGGCAACCTTTTATCTGCGACGTTCGAAACTAATCTACCATTATGGTTCAGCGTGCTACATAGTAGAGCATTTTTGATTCCCGTGATAATTCATGCAGATTTAGAGAATAGACGTCAATAATTTGGATTTTCAGTTTTTTTTGACCAATTTTGTATCATTTAAATACACTTTTAAGATAAAAATGAACCGCATAAAATATAACTATTTCTTCAGCAAGAATAACAAAAAATTGAAATTGTACATATATTATGCATTTTTTATCGTATTTATTAAAATGAGAAATAGTTAACATAAAATAGTAGTATTTCCCTTCATTAGAGTTAAATAAAAGATAAATAAAAATTTTAAGGGGACACAGTACGATTCAATTGACCAAAATCAGTCAAAAAATCGAATCTAATTTTTTTTTAGTCTAAATTATGTTTTATATACTTTTCTAAAACCTCCTTGAAACCAAAAAAACCCAGTTATGATAGCTTTTACGTTCGTTTTATTCCATCCCTGTAAATAAAAACTTTAATCTTATTTTTCGAAAGAAAAAAATAAATATTTTGTCTTCTTTTAAAAAATGCTGTTTTTTCTATTTTTCCCAAACGCTTTGAATTTTTTTACCAATTCCAATTCATGTAACAAAAGTTGGTATATTTTTTTAAAAAGCATTATTTAAATTTTTTAAAAAAAAAATTGAACTAATTTTATACTTTTTTTAAAAAATTTTTTTCAATAAGCATTCATAAAAAGAAGTATTGTACAAATACCAATCATGTTATCACAAAATCCATACCAACTTTCGTTATGCATAGTTTGAGGTACTTGTAAGTCAAATTTTATGCGTGTACGTAAATTTTTGTAGGAGTAGTATCATTTTAAACTCACTTCACAAATTTTAAAATTTTTCCTTAAAAAAGTAAAAGACTAGCTTTTTATAAATTTTTGATCACAAAAAAAGGTTTTACATAGTAACAACACACAGGAGATAACCAAAAATTTTTTGAAGATCCTTAAATTAAAATTTTTTGTGTAAATCGTACCATGTCCCCTTAATACAAACCTTGTACCGCTCTACTTTTATATCTCAAAAAATCAGGGGTATAATATGTTACTTTCCATTTGAAACGATTCTGAGCATTCATTTGTTAAACAATTTCTTTGTGGACTGGAAATATTTTGTATATGAGGAAAGATTTTTCTTGGATATGTAGTACCAAAAGTAGAAAGCAGAGTAAATGCAATTTTCTGTCTTCAAACAATTAAGTCTCTCTAGCAATATTCAATTATTAAAAAAATAGCTGCAAAATTACCTTTCAAATTATTTCACAATTAAGTAAATATCCATAACTCTGAAGATGTTTGTCATGTAAGAGGTCCTTTACAAATTCATCATTTCCACCCATAAAAATTCTTTTTTTGTTTGGGTAAATAAGAAAACCCCTGAGAAATTTTCCCCGCGGGAGTGGCGCCCCAAGGGGGAGTCCTGGGGTCCGGGCCCCCAAACCCTTTATTTTTTTTCCCTTGATTTAAAATTTTAAGTATATATACATAAAATTTAACTAAATTTTTTGTTAGTAAGTTAATTTTATTAATTTAAATTTTAAATTTTTTAAAAAAAATTAGTTTTTTTTTGTTTTATTCCCCAAAATCGACAAAACAAAAAAGGGATTTTACAAGATTGATGAATTTTTTGACCCGGGCCCCCCGAAAAAATTCCTTTTGTGCTACTGACTGCGTTGGATATGTCACAAGCGTGCCTTAGTTTGCCGACGCCTCCGTTAGAGCTTTAATAGACAGAAATTTCAATAAGTTTTTTTAAAAAAATATCTACGTTTTTTTAAAAAAACAAACAAATGGGTGGTAAAAAATTGGGAAAAAAAATATTTTCTGTCCTTTGTTATAAAAAATTGATTTTATAACCAAGATATACCAGTAACAGATACTTAAAAATAACATTTTATATTAAATAACTCCTTACAGTTACAGAATTTTTAAACCTTCTTTTTCTTAATGCACAGCAGTATTACATAAAATACCTTTTATGGTTTACAAAAACCACTGAATGCTGTCCTCATGATGTCAAAATTCATGATCTGCTTTGCTGTTATTCTCCTCCCTCCACCAAAGATCTTCGAAGTCATTAGTCATCGCAACACCCCGTCTTATCGACCAAAATTCTTAGAAATGTCCTCAAAATGCAATATCGTACAAGCACTGTGATATAGGTTAGGTAATGAATACCCTTATCACTTTAAAAAACTTTTATATAATTTGCCTAAAAAAATCTTTTAACGACATTCTACTGCGAAGTACATACAGGGAATAAAAGTAATTTGTTAGTGGAGGATTTTAGGAATATGTAACTTAGTTTTCTGGTCCTTGGTATGTAACGTGCTCCATGAAATTTTAGAAAGCCGCCATCTTTATCACTACAACACTACTTAACTTGTATGGGGAATGTTAGAAGCTTTTGGTATTGTGCGTGCTGTGCTCATTTTTTTAAGCATTTAATTTGGTTCTAATTAAGTTTGATTTCTTTTTAACTTCGTAGTAATTTGATATATACATTTATATTCTTCCAATAAATACTAAAATTAACACAGCTCATGATGAATTTATGTTTACACTAAAGTAAATTAGTCAAATATTAATCATGGATATATGTTAATCATGGATCTATGTATATCATTACGCTCCCGATATTTCGAGGTTGGAGGGGCCAAGGAGAAGATTATCAAGACGATAAGAGAAAAACTCCTAAAATACACGAAGAGAAATTGTTTCTACCATATTTAAATTTAAAACTGTGCAATAAAATGACCATTTTACTCATGCATAAAATTATTTTAAAGTATTTTTAAGAAATACATATTATATATAGTATAAATTTTACACAGAAGGTACATAAGTCCTGTATTTTTTAAAAGAATATATTTATGTATAAAATACAATTATTAAAAGAGCACATACTGTACATAATTAATCTTTTTGATGAGAAAATCAAATGAGATTTTTTTTTTTTTTATAGCATTCAATATAACTTTATCAACAGCTTTTTCTAGATCAAACGAAGCTTGAAAAACACACGAATGAATATGCTTTAGAAACACAAAGTTACGTAGTTTGTTTACTGACGCTTAGTTTCTCTCAGATTTATCGAAGTCAACTCCTCTGATTTGTCTTCTTGACTTTCTGCGTTATTTTGGTCCAAAGTCACAATTTCAACGTCAAATAAAGTTTTCCATACAGTGATGTGCTTTCAACTTGAGCGTAATCGTCAAACATCATATCTTATACTAGGAGACATTCCCAAAAGGTTGGCTCAGCATTACAATCCATGAGTGTATCATGCACATACACAAGATTCGGCGTGGGTAAGCTGAACATTTTGAAACGGTTGCGAATTCACAAAGGAGTAAAAGCTTTCCAAGCATTGTCAATCATGATAAATTCGTTAAAATAGAAATAGTTACATTCTGCTGATTTTAGAGGTTAACCAAAACTCTTTTAACGACTTCACGCCTGTAAAAAAGTTTTAAAATTCTGAATGCTGCTTTGATCGAGTGGTGAAAATTGTAAGGTTGAGTTAGGAGGGAAAAATTGAAGTTTATTTTTCACATTTGATAAAGGTTGCGCATTACTGTGCACAATGAAATTGTCTAAAAATAAGAGAATACGTCGTCCCTTGCTTTTTATATCCGTATTCAATAAAACCAACTATTCATCAGATTTCGATGGTTATTCCATACCTTCTTGCTTCGATAGTATATAATAGTTAACGAGCTTATGCCCTTGAAATACCAAGGTTTTGTAGATTTTCCTATGACAAGAGGAATAATCTTTTCTGAGCCGTTCATGTCTACAGCCAGTAAAACAGCTAACCGCTCCTTTCTATGTTTTACTGCATGATATTTTTCTTCTTTGAATGTAAATGTTTTTTCTGGCATACTCTTGAAAAAGAATCACGTTTCATAGGTGTTGAAAATATTACGTGGATCGCACTCCTTTATTAAATCCGAAAGCAAGTTTTCTTCTTAGATCAAAAAATAATCTCGACACTCAAGCTTTCCCTGTACATTTTTAGAAGACTATCTCATTCCTTTTCTTAAAATTTTTAAGCCGTCCCTTGCTAGCCGAAAACTCGACCCCTAATTCTTTGGCGAATGCTTTAGCCTTTTCCTTCAATAAAATGCTTCCTACCGAAATATTCTGCGGACACGCAGAGACAATACAACACAAAACATGTAAGGTTCAGCCTGTTTTCTGCATAAGTCTATATGTTTGTGACTGTTCAAATTGTCGAGAGTTTATAATAAAAAACTTCAAACTATCGTGTGTTGTAGTCTGGTCAGCTACCGATTGTACTTCGAAGTATTGAGTGTACCGAAACGTGTTTCTTTAGTATGAAATAACAACAGTTTTTCTAGGGGATGAGGATATACATCTAATTAGCGAGGAATTCGTATTATGGAACGTTTGTATTAACGAGAGTCGACAATAGACATTTAGACTGATAGCAGATTTAAATATTTTATGTCCATGGTTTAATTACTCACAAAATGTGATTTCATGCATCTCATTTAATCCAACTATTTTTTTTCCACATAAAACATTTCTTAAATATTTCAGCTAAATTACTCATAATATTGAAAAATGCCCATTTGATAATTACGTTACTAAACATAATTTAGGTATAAGATAAATTTAGTACCACTTTTAGTTAAGTAAATTCGAAACTTTTAAGCAAATCAAATTAAACTGCTTTGCGCTTAAAAGTATTTTTCGGATAAAACTATAGCCGATTATTGAATGCATTCTTGTCAATTAATGAAAGATCGAAAATAAAATGAATTTATAAATAACTTGTAACTTTGTAATTTCGTCATGTTTGGATAACTCTTTCTCGGTGAGCAAATTTTTGTGTCTATAAGTGTGTATTTTAACTGCTGTAAAAGTCATGAAACACACACATTTAAAGATACTTTTGCACAAATGGCTAAATCAACGGAAACGAAATTTTTGTAAATACACCTTCGGTAATGAGGTCCAAGAATTAATCTTTTCTTTCCTTGAAACTGAATGCATTTTTTTTTATGCTTATGTATTATACGTTCGACCAATTTCTTCAAATCTAAAGTCGTCGCCAAATGCTACGATATTCAGTTAATTATGGAAAACCGTTCTTTCTTGTACTATAATGAACAATTAGTCTTTCATTCATGAAAACTGAATACAATGTTTGTTTGTTTTTACTTATGTATTATACAATCAACCAAACACTTTAAATCAAAAGTTATGTCGTCAAATACTGCGATATTCAGTCAATAGCAGTAGAAAACCGTCTCCACGCGTTTGTTACAAGATAAATGCAATGACAGCACTTGGCGACGTCCTTAGAGTCAGCAAAACGCCTACGTCAAATACGTATGCCTGCTTTTTCTTGTAACTACGGTTTCTGAATATAAAACAAAGTAAATGAATATATATGAGCTACAAAATTATTTTGTGAAGTACTAGAATGGCAACTCTTCCTGTAAAAAATTAGCATCAAATAATTAACATAACGTGTTCTCAAACTATGGCACCCCCTCCTATGGGGACGTGTGATAACTCTATAAGGGGTCGCAAAGCCTTATTGAATAGTCGAAACAAAAGATTATTTTTTAAAATATATATTAATTCACTAAATGAAGCAAAACAAAATACATTCTGTGTCATAACAAAATAAAATATTCATTTACACTTCGATATAATACACTTCTAAATGTATCAGTACTGTGCAATGTATTTTATAATTAATTTAACATTTTAAGTTAAGAACAAGTTTAATAATTACCAGTGACCCCATGAACTTGTCATATAAAAAGTTATATACAAAAAATAACACTTATCTTGATAATGTGTGCACGATTTATAATAAATATCCTAACTGCCTATTAAAAATTACGCGATTTACTCCGCAGTGGCACAGTTTTCCACGTAGTTGCGCTGCATGTATGAACTGGGAATAAATAAGCAAATCCTCTGAAATCAGTAAACTCTTCCGCAATCATTGTCAAGGTCCTTTTATTGTACCCCAAACCTTCGGAATAATTACCTGATATCAGTGTACAGCATTCTATTTCGAAACATGCATGCATGTCCGTGGGCAATTCACCCTGGCCGGATCGAAACTTTTATATACGTCGGTAGCACTTTATGAGGTTAGAGTCGCGTATTGTAGTTTTGCCGTCGGAATACAGTATTATTTCTAATTCAATACATTGTTATTTTAAGTTATATATTGAAACGTTGGAGAAGCATTGAATAAAATCATAACTTTTTCTTTTACTCAGAAAAATTAGTAATGCGATAAAAGCTACTTCCTACCCAAATGTGTATCGCCAAAGAGAACAATGACTAAAAAATAATTTTATTGTTACAAAATTACGCCAAAGCGGTTTTTAATGTTTCTGCATATACATCATTCCTATTTAAATTCCAGCACCGCCCTTTTGGATTACGGACTAAATTCAAATTATTTCTCCTAAAAAGGTCCTTCATAACAATTAATTCACACCTGTTTCCATCGTCAATAACCCAACTTCTTTCATTCTCCAAATTTCCCTAGACAATCCTCAAAAGACAAAGTTGAACAAAAACACTGCATCCTTAATTGCAACCCCTCCCTTCTATTCAAGATTAAAGAAACACCTCCGTAGTCATCAGACATGAATTGGTGCTTAGAGAAAATGAGCGAGTCCACTTTAACGGATCTCTTTCCTTCCAATTTAGAAGTTTCCGGAAACAAAGAAAAATAAAGATAATTATTCGATTACATCCACGCCTTCCTTTCGGCTCGCTGACCCTTTATAAAAAATTTTAACTCATTTAAGCTATTATTATAACTTCTCCGACTTTCCCTTACTTTGGGAAATAAAGTAAAGAGCACACTTTATTAGAGAAATGATGGTAAATGTCCTATTTCCTAAGTTAAGTGCTTAGCCAGCTGATTTTTTAAAAATTTCTTCTTCGAAAAAAGTGATATTTAGAATTTATTGTCAGAATTCTCCTATAAAAGAAAAAGTATTTTACAAATTTATTGTACCGATTTTAAGGTAATCGACTAAGTTGAAAAGGTGCTTTTAGGTGTTAGTTGTTAAGGCAATTAGGAAAAAATATATAAAACGTGTTGAAGGCAAATAAAACATATAAACATGGACAATCTTAAGTTGTTTTTAAGATATTTAATTCATCTCGAATTATAGATATATAGTTTCAAGTTGTTTTAATGAAAATGTCATATTAATTAAGTGCTATACCAAGAGATTTCCGCAATAACGCAATAATATTCAATGAAATTTATAACATTTATGCCAGCGTGTTCTCAACCAGGGGCGCACCTCCTCGGTGAAATGGCAACTACGTGGAGAGGGTGGTAGCAATTCAAAAAATAAAAAGATAATTGAAAAAATTAATTTCCTGAAGGTAAGCAAGGCTGTAAATATATCCCGACACACAAAAATAAAACGCATATTTACATTGATACTGATACTATGTGTCAGATTTGTAATGCACAATGTATTTAAGAATTATCATACTAAATAAAGATTAAATTTAATAATTACTAGTGGCTCAAAGTTTAATACTACATTGTGTTTTTCTAATTACTGGTGATAATTTGTACAGTTTATAATTAAGGTCATATTGTAGCTTTAGCTTCAAAGTACATTATTATTGCATACAATACATTGTTATTGCATTGCAGAGGGCGAAGAAAATTATGATTGAAAATTGTGTCGCAAATATTGAAAGTTTAAGAAGCAATGACTTATGCAATAAGTTCCTCCTTTTTAGAGTGTGGGAATAATAACAAACAGTAGCAGGTTTTAATATAAGCCAATATTTCATCCTATTTCACAGTCATTTTTATCGTAGAATATAAATAACATCTAATTCGAATGCTGATAAAATATATAAAAATATATTTTTATCCTGCCGTTGTTGACCCTTTCGATTGAGCAAGCAGTATATCAAAGAAATTAAAATTATTTTATGTCCAAAACATTTTTATTTATGCTGTTTTTCGTAACATAGAATATTTTGCTAAAATTTTTTAAAAAAATATTTAAAGGGAGTAATTTAATTATGATTTTTAAAGCAATAAAACTCTTTTGAAAACTAATTTTTGTAAAAAGTTGATCGCCGAATCTACTAGGATGCCTTAAAATACTTTTAAAAAATAGTAATGCATTATATGAATGATCAAGCAAAGTTTAAATTATTTTAAAAAAGTATATAATAGTGAATTAATTGGGAAACCAATGCCAACAATTTTATACAAACAGTAAGAAAACTAATATTTTTAAGCCGTTGGACCGAATTTTTGTTATTACAACTAAGAAAATATTAAATTTCCAACAAACACAAATTTCTCATTAGCTCTTCTTAAATATGATTTTATTAAAAAAACAAGATTTGGGAGAAAATCTTATTTTATTTTTATATTATCTTTCCATACACACACATAATAAAAAAAAATAATAGTAGAGTAAAGTTAATTTTCATTTTATTTTAGCATACCCAGTTTTATTGATAAATTTTGTTTATCATTACTTTGTATTCATCTTCATTTATATACCTCGCTACATTTAGAATGTATTGTGATGTCATAAGCGAAAATATTAAAACATTTGAAAAATAAAAATAAAATTTTAGTATATCATGAAATTATTTAAAAAAAGAGGTATTCGAGCTACATGGAAAAGTAAAGATATCTTTATACTTTTTTCAGAACATAAAAACCCATTTTTATTTTAGAGTGTTGTAAAAATATTCTACCTGTATTTAAATTTATTATTTTAGCTAGATCACTACATTTTTATTCCTAATATTCTTTGGAATATTTAAGTAGAGTAGAAAAGAAATGTGTCAGCTTTCTTCTTATGCATCAAGTTGAACCACGTTCTTAAAATTATCTGAATTAATTAACAAACTGCTTATGATATTCGTTTTTGTGTGTTTTTCTTTTTTCACCGTTAAAACACCAAAAAGAAAAACTGAGAACCTTATTTTTATCGGTACTCTACTTTATATTTTACAGCTTAACCTAAGATTTTTTATTTGAATAAAAGTGCTTTTCCGCTACTCAAATATATTTTCAATCTTTAAACTTTGTGGTTAGCTCATACTGCTTTTTAAATGAAACAATTTTAAGATTCTATTTAGAATGTTAAACTATGCGATATCACTTGATATTCCTGGATGTTTAATATTACTGTTATTGAAAATTGATTATTTTAAAAACATTAAAGCGTCTTAATATACGATGATAAGGCTCTCTTTGTTTTTCCTGTGACATAACAACGACCATCATCTCGAAAAAGGGTAACGTTGACGCATCTTTACGTTTTTTTAGATTACTTCGTGTATTATTTGTACCACTTCTATATTAAGAACTAGCTGTTAAACCCGTTTTCACACGTATGAGTTGAAAAATAAAATAATGTAGATTAAAGCATAAATAAATTTTTAATGCATTATTTTTACGCGAATTGCAATTTGAACAAAACAAAAAAAAAGCTTTGTTTTAGAATAATTACCGCATTATAAATGGTCTTAATAGTAGAAAAAACGGGATTGCTTTTAAAATATATATAAGGCTCTCATAACACCACGGAATTAAATATTGAAAAATCCCTTTCTTAGATGATCTCAATCAAAAAATAGCGCCGTATTCGAAATTTCAAAATTGTAGGGTTAGTTATTAGTTATTCATAAAAGGGATATTTTTATACGAAACGCTTTTGCAACTTTCCTTGATTGTCAGTTTTCTCGAAACTATTTCTTAACAAACCTTCTTCATGTCATATGAGTGTGGAACATAAATGATAACCCCAAGCCTGTAGGCTCAATATTTTCGAAAAACGGATTATCTTTTAAGCCCTTTGAAACAACCCTGGTAGCCAATTTTCGTAAAATCCTCTCTTCTGTAACACTTCTCTACTCCATGAAAAGAACATGCCTACCAAATTTCAAGTTTGTAGCTTTCATAATTCCTGAGATATCGAGATGAGTGAGTTATTTTCTCCTTTATATACATAAATTATTCCAGAAGTATAGGTGAAAATGTGTGATCAAGTTAAATTAATCAAATATTAAACTGATATTAAGATTATTGATAGAGGTATTATTGTACGAGTTAACTCCCGGGTGTCTGAAAAGTGTGTGACTACGATTTCAAATATTAATCATGAAAAAAAAAATTATCCTCCGGTTCTTTGTTTCATAAAGGAAACATCAAAATTTTTTTACAATGCTTTATTGCCCGATTTCAATGGGGGCAGCATTAGTTCCGTTCAACATATCGAGTCTATACGGTATTTTTAGCTACGTTCTATGAAGCATTGCTTGATCAACATTCTAAATGGCCACTCTAAATCGACTTTTCATTTCATCATTGTCGTATTTGAGGCGTTGTGTGAACAATGGTATTCACGTGTCTTGCAAAAAGTTCACACAAAAGCGCTAACACACATAAATTTATACCGCACGAGAGCTAGGTAACTTCGGGTCAGATGCTATCAATGGTCTCAGCGATTGGTCGGCGTCACGCATTTGTCTCATGGCTGACCATACCTGAATGAACCCTATTTTAAACTAGTATTTCAACATTTTCTTTTGTCCCTTTTAAGCTAACATCTAAAAAACCTTATCATCGTGCAAAAATAAATTTGTTATACGAACTTATACGCTGTTTCAGAGCCGGTGCATACGGAAACCCAATAATTCATCTTAATGTTGTTCGTTTTTTTTTTTTGAATTTTTATTTATTTGTTTTATTTCTGTCTGTCCTTAAAATGTTCTAAACATTTTAAAATTTGAGAATATGTTTTGTTTTTCTTAAAAATTACAATTTAAATATCCAATGTACACTACATTTTAGAAATGACGTGTTGGAACTTCAACTTCCACTTCTTCCGAAAACCGCGAACTAAACTGTTAGTCGTGACTGTGACTGTATGTTTACCTTTGTAACAGAGAATGTAAAAATCAAACGCTTGGAGCAACAGCTCCCGATATTTCCTACTGTAATTTTAATTGTATTCATTCTCTTTCTCTGTTTAATCATAAAATGTAATTAAATGGCTATTAAATGTTGTTTACTATGAATACAGACTCATCAATGATTGCGAGTATGAGTAATTCAGGTGGATTCAGGAAACAAGATTGCTCGAACCCGATCGACTTCGAGGCTAGCTGCAAAGAAAAGGTAAGCTTTTAAATTAATTTTGCTAGATACAGGCTCTGTACCTAGAAATAAAATATTTACAATTAAAAGGACTTTGTACCCAAAAATGACAGACCTATAGATTTTCTTTATTTTTATTTATTCTTATTCTTTGCATTATTATCTTTCGATTGATATATCACTTGTGCATGTTGGAAAGTTAGAAGTTAAATAAAACTTCATTTGAAATAAAACTAAGCAATTCAGCCACGCCACTTTTTTCAGAAAAAAAAAGCTGAGAAAAGCGTTTTGATAAAAAAAAATCTATTTTATAAAGAGAAATAATAACATTAAAAAAAGAATGTGTAATATACAATGCAGAATATTACCGCGGCAATACAATACAATCATTTATTTTCTTTGTGAAATGTGTGAATGCAAAATTTTTGAATTAAGGCATTTTATATTAATAATTTTATAATTTCAGTTCTTATTCCTCATATGTTTTTCATACAAATATAACAGTTCAATATTATAAGAAGAAAAGAAACTAAAATTTCTGTTGTGACAAAAAAAAATTAACTTTTTTCTTGAATTTTCCTGTGCAATTAAAACTCTCTAAAAATTGATTATTTATAAAAATTTTTGGGTTGAAAAATATGAAAATGCAATTATTTTAAATAAAAATGTACAAATAATATCTTAAAGTGGTATTTTAAGTTTATTTAAGCTTATTATAATAATTTTGTTTTTCAAAATTAGAAACTTTAAAGTGGTTTTTCTCAGTTTGTGTTTTTCGAAACATTAGTGCATTCAAAGTGCTACTCCTTCCACAATTATTTAACAATCACTTCCATTTTTTCCGGCTTGTTATATATAAAGCATGTAATAAAATTAGAGATCCATTTTGCTGTAAACTGAATACTTTTTTAAAAAAAATTAAAATGTAAGGGATATTCGTTTTTCGTTGATTTTTAGCATGCATATCAACACATTTTATTTTTATTCTCCAAAACTAATTAAGTAATTGTAAAAATAGAACCCTAAAGTTGCTTAGAACATTTATAAGAATATTACAAGAAATTACAGGTCAAAAAATTAATATTTACAAAAGGAGTAGGATTTTAAAATTTTCTAAATTTTCTTCAAAAAATTAAAATTTTTAAAATTGTGTAAATAATATGTGAAAAATTTCATCTCGCTTTATTTTCTTGAATAGAAACATTATATAAAATGCTAAAATATAATTTTTAAATGCATAAATAAAGAAATTGGTTCAAAGGGTACCAAATCTTCTTAATAGATGAGTACATTTGCCATGGCGCAAAGTCCTGAAACTTCTCCATAAAGAGTATACTACTTAGTCACAGTTACTGGTTAAAAATCAATTTCACAAAACAGGGTGGTTCACATGCCAAAGAAACGTATGAAAAAGCAATTTCCACTCCACAATACAAAAGGTGCAATTCTTTTTCATTCCTATAAACAGAAAATTAGAATCATAAAAAGTATTTCTAACTCCTCCGCTATTTTCTTCAGATGTTTAGCTTGGCTGTAACATAAAACAGAAACATAAAATAAAATTGTTCTTGCTGGATTCATTTTACAGCAAACACTTTCCAATCTTTTTTTTTTTTCATCCAAGATTAAAAACCTCAAACAGACTAGGAACTTTTAGAATGTTCTAAAATAGAAGAAAGAAAAATATTCTAGAAAGATTTAGTAACGATTGCATTGCTATTAAGAGGCTACAAAAACTGCATAGAAACGCTGAAAAAACGGTCTAATCGAATCTGAATAAAAATAAATATATTTGTCTAAGTAATTTTATTTGAATGTGCTTCGAATTTCAACTGCTTTTCTTTTACCTGAAATTCATTCAATAGAAAGAAAAAAGATTAAAAGATATAGTTTATATTTTTTCCTTACTTATGATTTTTTTTAATATCATGTATTTAGCTGTCTTGGAATTTTCTTTAAATAGTGAACAATTTTAAATCATATCCACTTTTTCTTTCTTTTTTTAATTATTGTATGAAAAGATTTTAAATTCCATTTTTAGTCGTGTTTTTAAATTGTTTATAAACGTTTTAATAAGGTGTCTTTAAATGAGAAATGCTATTGTTTTCTATGACGAAAGTAGAATATGGATGCTAAGTGCTGACAGACAACTTTAAGAAGTTATTTGAACTTCAATCCTAAATATCGAAACTATTTTTCTTGTTTTCAGCCACATATAAATTTAAATCTTGTTTATGAAACAAACTTATGTGTTCAACGAGGAATTCTCTTTATCTAACTTAAGGACTGTTATATAGCTTAATTTTTCAAGGCATATTGCTTGATTTACATAAAATAAAATCAGCATGTTCTTTTATATTTCTTGTACTAAATACATGCAGCAAAATCATTCTAAAATTAATCATTATTCCAAAACATAAATCTGATACAAATAAATTCGTTACAAAAATTGTATAATATGATAAAATTGTGTGTACTAATGAAAAAATACCCTGCTAGCCCCACAAGATGCAACACCCTGAAGGAATCATGCAAAACACGTGGAATTTACATCATACGTTGGAGGCGATTAAATATGAAAATCATTAGCATTGTAGCACAGACGCACATAACGGCGACCTTAGTGTCATCCGCAAGCACTATATAAGTGGAGGACACATGGCCATTTTTAAGAAAGGCAATTGTTTTGTCGTGCGTTTTTTTCGCCTAAGCTCTTTACGTATGCCTAGTAGAAGACATCGAACGTCTTTTGACCAGGTTTCTGAATTCAACCGATAAAAAAGAATAGCTTATAAGGATTGCGGATAATCCTTCAGAGAAATCGGTCAATGTGTTGAACGAAACTAATCAACTGTGAAGCGGAGGAAACAGGAGACGGTAGATGCAGGAGGAAACAACGGACCAACGGTACCGATCACACCAACCTCAATGCAGTACTACCGGTCACTTCTATGCGGATTGTGCGCATAGAAGTGATGTGGATCGCACAGCCACATCAAGAACCGTATCACAAAATATTAAGTCTGTTACACATCATTCTGTGTCCTCTCATATCATTCGACATCTTCTACAGCAGAATGGAATGACCGCAAGGCGTCCATTGCTTGATTTACCCTTGACTGGAAACCACAGGCGTTTGCAGCGCCAATGGTGCGATGAACGGCGGACATGGGAAACGGAATGAAATGACAATGTATCCACTGGCGAATGCTGCTTCTGCCTGCAACATCAGGATGGTCGGATTCGAGTCTGGAGACAACATGGTGAGGGGCTGCTCAAAAAGATGGCTCAATTTTCAATAAAATTTGACATTTTATGTAGCATTTTGTAACATCAAATATTTTTCGAAGCAAGGATCTTAAAAATAACTGAATTGAACTGAAATCGGTCGTATAAAAGCCCATGCCGACCAAGGCCTACAGTGCCTATCTTAAATTGCGTGACCTTAGACTCTAGGGAAGCATGTGCCGATGTTTCGTTCAAGCGATAAGTCTGAATTTAAAAATAATAATTAATAATAATAATAATTTAATAATAAGTCTTTCCCAAATTTAGGATGTTAGAAATGCAGGTATTGAGGAAAAAAATATTTATTTTAATTAAATAATATTTAGCAACCTGTTACAATTTAAAACTTAGAAAGGAAAAGTAACATAATACTTATCCTTTTACTAAAAAGTATAACTTACTTAAAATATCTATTATTTAAAAGTAGCATATACAAAATTTAATACTTATCTTGATAATGTTTTGTTTATTAATAATGTTGTATTGTAATTTTAGCGTCAAAATAAATTATTACTACATTCAATACATTGTTACTGCAGGGAGGGGGTTTATGGAAATAATGATTGAAAATTGGGTCGCAAGTATTGAACGGCTTAGCAGCACTGAAGTATGCTGAAACGTAACGTTCTAAAATAAAATTATATAATTAACACATGTTTGAAATCATATAATCACGATTCATGCATTTAAGAAAAATAAGCATTATTTACAATATAAGAATACTAGTGGAACAAGATAAAGACTGACTTCCTTTAAAATGAATACCTTAAAATATTTGTAAAGTTTAATAAGGTAATATATAATACACATTCAAATTCCTTAAATCAATATTCAAACAAAAGAATAATGAATAAATATGTATATTTACACTCAGTTCCAAAAGTTAAGCATGTAGAGGAAAATGCTAATTTCGGAAGCTAATCAGAATTGAAGAGGATGCAATTCACTGCACAGGTAGATGAAAGTATGAAAATATGTTAGGTAACCGCCAATCGTGCTTTCATGTCAAGAAATACTCAAAAAGGGCAGTCTTATAAGAAGCCAGCTTTATGAAGGGTTAGAAAAATTGATTGTAAGTGCTGATAGAAGGTGTTTAAGACTTTCGTACAGTTTGTTTTCAAGACATACGTGTTTGTATGACTTCCAGAAAACGAATGGAAGATTCTGAGGGCTGGCGTGCTGTGGGGCGCATTGAAGCAGGACAGTAGATGACAGATGTTGTTCTTTTCTTCGGCGTTCATCATTCTGTAATTTCACGTTGATGGAAACAATTCCAAAAACCCCACAGACAGTTGTCCGAAGGCCCGTAGGCGGTCGCCCCAAAGGGGTTAACAACCCCGCGGAAGATCGATATATGCTATTATAGCCAAGCGGAATCGCAGAGTGACCTCCACATGTGTGACATCTATGGTTACAGCGTCCATTGGTAAGGCTATATCTGCAGCTACTGTACGTCGATTACATATGAATGGACTGTATGCCCGGGGTACCTGAGTTTGGTTCCTCTATCCTCCAATCAAGAGGCCCAGATTAAATTGGTGCTGGGAGCATTGAATTGGACTGTTCTGACTGGGGTAATCTCAAGTTTACTTATGAGTCAAGATTTGCTCTGGAGCCAGATGACCAACGTATGCGTAAACAAGGAACACGCAATCGGCCCCAAACGATCACCGAACATCACGCATTTTTTGAGTAGGAAGCATTATGGTGTGGGCAGGATTTCGTTAGGATACCGCACCGACCTGATTCTTTAAACGGGCTTCGTGAGGATGCCCAGTATCGAGATGAAGTCCTCGAACCCATTGTGAGATTGTACGCTGCAGAGTTGGACCTACTTTTGTTTTAATGGAGATAACGCACGTCTCCATAGAGCTGACATCGCCGATGACTACCTGGAGATGAAGGATTGCGTATGGGATTGCCCAGCATATTCGCCCGACTAATCCCATTGAAAATGTTTGGGATGCTCTCCCATCCCATCTTCAGTTTCCCACCTCCAACACTCTTTTGAGCTGAAACTGCTCTACAAGAAGAATAGAGATTGCTTAAATATGCGGGGTTGACCTAATTGAAATCATGGTCGAAGGTGTAAACTTTGCATACAGATGAGGGGATCACATACTCTATTAATGCCCTTTTTCGTTTTATGCTGTTTATTTTCACTTTATACATAATTCTGTTTAAGTCCCCAGTATGACATTATCTGATAACTTACAAAATTTAAATATTCTTTCGCATATAATTATTGATTTTGTTTTATGTATAAATACATAGGCTACTTTACTGCCAAATTTTGTCAATCAAAGCAAATTTGTTGATATTTTTGGCATTTTTCTTCTTCGTGCTTAATTTTTGGGAAGTGAGTTTAAATTATTAAAAACATAAGTTTTCCCAGTATATATTATCAATTCATAATTAATATCTTTTCTCCTGTTATATTTTTAATAAAAATAAGGAAAAATATTTTAAAATTTTTCATTAATTCAAAATTTGATACTTAGAAATTAATATTTACCTAAGTATTTGCTAACAACTTTTATGTGTTATTTTTAATACACAAAATTCGAATTATTGTAAATAATGTGTTCATAATCACATGAAATCAATGCTTCCTTCCATTATTCTGAAGTAATTGAAAGAATTTTAACGTAATATTTTATTACTCTTCGAAATTAAATATAATTAAACTCATAATGCAGTTATAGTGTACAAAAATTTAAAATTTAAATTTAAAATATACAACGTAATTCTTCCTCTATTTATTATTCATTAAAACTAAAGTTTAAATAGAGTAAAGTACCTTTACATATAAAAAAAATTGGGGGAAACTCTATGAAATTGTTTCAGAAATTAAATTTCAGTTTACCATTAAGAAAAAAAATTTGAAAATTTTTAAACTGATAGTAAGTTTCTAATCAAACGCTTATAGTTTTGTTTAATATAAACATATAGAGTTTTTAGTTAAAATTTTATACTAGTTTTAAATAAAAAATAGTATAACTCAAACCCTGAAAATAAGAATTAAACTCTCTTGCCTGGATCATTTTTCTTAGTTAAATGAACATTAATTAAAATTTATTTGATAACAATTTTTCAAAGATTTAAACATAAAAACATCAAAGTCATTAAAGTTTATTTATTAAAAAATATTCCTTTTGATTTCATTTTGTTCTTTAATGTTTTCGCATATAAAATCGGTATTGTACTACCAGGTATTTGTTTATTTAAGAGTAAATAAAAAAAAATAATAATAAATCTCAAAATTTTGTTTCTAAATAACTAACTTCTTTTCAATTTTTTGCTAAATAACATGACTAAGAATTTAAATAACAATATAAACGATCTTCATAATTTGTATTCCGATTACAAACCAATTGAATTATATTGTTTATCTCTCTCTCAAACTCTTCTCTTCTTTCTTTTAAATACTATGGTATCTAAGCAGAAAAAAAATTGAAGTGAATAATTACTTTAAAAAAGAAAATTGACACACACAAAATTTCCCAATAATGAGAAAATCTCTTGTGGTTTTGGGTTTAGATTTTCTTATGCTAATTTATCGATATCAGTTTTTTCAAGTCATTTCACAATCGAGTTTATAAAGCCAGATCTTAATCACATAATCGATGAACTCGTTACAAAGTAACCTTTATTTCCCTCTTTATCTGGCTTACTATTTTATCTTCAAGTAGGGAAAAAAAAATATATGATTTTTATTTTAAAGTAATTCTAAGGGAATTTCTCAATATTTTCTTACAAAGTTTGTAAGAGATTAATGTTTTCTCATTTGTGTTTTATTATAACATTTTTTTTAAGGACTTCGTTTGGAACAGTGATTTTGAAAAACAGTTTAAATGAACCAGACGTTATTAATCCAGATTTTGCATAAATAAAGAAGTTGGTGCCTCATAAATCTGCAACTCTGTTTTGCAATGAACCGGCAAATTAATGGAGTTGCTGCAAGAGGTATTAAGAAGTAAAAAGAGAGAAAATCGTTTTACACGAAATTGAAGGGACAAAAATATTTTTTTTTTCGTGTTAAAAGAATTTCCAGTTAAAGAATATCGCAAATAAAATCATATACCAAAAAAATTAAGTCTTGTAGAGTTTTTGTTTCATTTACATATATATGTATATATTTAATAAAAATCAATGAAACAAAAACATGCGCAAAAAAAGAAATTTAATACAAAATTTTCAAATTTTTTGAAAAACAAAACAATCATTCAGTTTTTGGAAAATAATCTGATAGATTTCTTTACATTGTTTTTTGGCATTATGTAGTCAACAAATTGTTCTATATAATCCTTTGTGTTATTCATTTCATTTTTGGAATGTGCGTCTAAATAAGTGCGCATGCTTTGCATGGCGTTCCTCTTTTCGGTTGGCGTGGGAATAAAAGCTACAATATTCATTTTAATTCCATCGTCGGAATCTGTATAAATTATATTTTTTGAGCTTTGAACCAACTCAAAAACATCTTTGTCTGCCATAATTAGAGCTGTACGCAGACTACCATCATCTACTGCAACGAATTCTTCCAATAATACAATAAGACAGTCCAATTCAACTGGTGTTTCCTTTTTTTGTTGTTTTCCAGAAAGGAAATCTTTTCATGTTAAGCGATTTTCGTTTCTTGTTGAAAAAAAACCCCATGAAAATACATAGAACACTACTGGCCACTGTAAATGCAACACCCTGAAAAGAGCATGCAAATAACATGAAATTTACAACATACATTAGCGGAGGCGAGATATGCAAATGATTAGAATTTCTGCTCAGACGCACATCACGCTCGCATGTGGCGCCACCTCAAAGCGCTATTTAAGGCTTGGAGATTTCAACGATTTCAAGTTCGGCAGTTGTGTTTTTCTTGTGGTTTTCAAAAATGATCGGGTTTTTCTCGTAGAAAACAGCGATCAGCTTTTGATCAAGTATCCGAGTTCGACAAGGAAGGATAGTGGCCTATCGAGATTGTGGATTATCTTTCAGGGAAATCGGTGGTCGTGTTGGACGAAATCAAACAACTGTAATGCGGATATGTGGGATACAGGAGGGTACGACGGACCGACGTGGTAGATCACATCCACCTCAGTGCACCACTTCAAGTGAGGACAGGCAAATTATGTGCATGGCAGTGACGGATCACTCAGTCACATCACGAACCATAGCATAGCACATTGAGTCTGTAACGCATCATTCAGTGTTTGCGAGTACCATTCGACGCCGTTTACAGCAGAGTGGTCTGTCTGCAAGAAGTCCATTGCTTGGTCTACCCTTGACGCAGAACCACAGGCGTCTCCGCCTCCAATGGTGCGATGAATGAAGGATGTGGGTGGTGAATGGAATGACGTTGTCTTTACTGACGAGTCACGCATCTGTCTGCAACACCACGATGGTCGGATTCGAGTTTGAAGACACCATGGAGAGAGGATGCTGAACAACTGCGTTACGCACCGCCCCACTGGTCCCAACCTGGGGGTTTTTGGTATGAGGCGGTATTGGATATCCTCTCGCTCTCCTCTAGTACGCTTTCTGGTACTTTAAACAGTCAGCGCCATCTCCGGGTGTTGGAGACAGTTGTCCTTCCTTACCTTCGGGGCTTGCTGGCAATCTTCCAGCAGAGTTAATGCGCTTTAGCACGTGGCACGCATTGTCCAAATGTTGCTCTGGAAATCAAATCATCAGATTGAATTGCTTCCTAGCAGGCTCGCTCCCTGGATATTTCGCCGATAGAAAACGCTATTGGTCCCGCGGTTTGCTTAACGTTATTGGCACCCACCCCAGCTGCCACACCAGATCAGCTTTGGCGACGTGTGGGCTGGCCGTCACTGTTCCCCAGAACACATCCAGTCTTTGAATCAGTGCCGGCGTGTGGCAGAAGTGATCTCTCAACAATGGCGTACTCCGGCTACTGATTCTGGCAGGACTTTCACCGCATCACAGAAGTCTATAAATTTAATCATTTGATTCTTGGCTACATGTTATAAGCAAAATATAATTTTGATGTGCTATATCTTGTCTTTCTTGGTGATTTGCATTTACTGCTTGGCCAGCAGTGTAGTTTGGCGAGATCGCTGTATTATTTGTGGTAACCAATATCTCTTCTTGAGCAGAATTTCGCATTTTAACGTATTTCACTGTATGTGCTTTTATTAGATATTAAAAAGCATCTATAAAGCATAAAATAAAGATAGGCCTTGTTGCCGATGGTTTCGATAATTTATTTACAAAACATTTATTTTTGAGGAATTTGAAATGGTTTCTCATGTATGTACATACTGGAGCAGCATTTGCTTGGGGGTGTTGGTACGTAAAATTAAATAACATATCTCCTCTCTTGTTTTTAAAACAGAATGAACATCAGATCTAATATTTAAATTAATGTTTCGTTAATTTTTTTTTAATTGGAATTGTTATTTCACATGTTTTAAGAAATACATTTTAACACAGACCAAAATTTCATTACTTCATTTATAATGTCTCCTTTTCAGTAACACATTTTTATTCTATTTGTCCTATTTAGAGAACAACCGGAAAAATATCATGAAATCATTAATTGTATGTTGCAAATATTTAGTCAAATTGGAACATGTAGGAATATGTATTAAACTACTCTTTGGCGTGGGAGTTGTAATGTACCTCACTCCTTCATCTGGGGCATTTTGCATATTCATAGCATTAGTAGGCATAGTTGCTCATTTCTTTTGTGGTAGAAAATTCTTTTTTCAGTTTGCTTTGGACACTTGGTTGTATTTTTATGTGATAGCACTCCTTTAGTATCATTCTAGCAATTAATTAGATTTATATTATTCTTTGGTAATTTTTAGTTCATTATGTTTTGGGACTATCAACATGCAATGGACGCATTCTTTCTCTTTACAGCAAAGTAAAAATAAATAAAAAGTTCCACTTCTGAAATTAACTTTAACTCCTGCTGAGTTATGTCAGTCAAAAGTTTTTTTTTTTTTGAAGTAAGGAAGAATTATAATTACTAAACAGTTTAAATTTTCATTTTACCACCAGATGCCAGTGAACAAACTGACGAATGAAGGGGAGAGGTAGAAGTAAATACTGGTGAAATTACTGAAAACGGTAATCCTGCATCTCTCTAGAGATGCTAGGACTTGAATAGTTTCTTTTTATAGACAAAAACTTTAGGAATTCCGACAACAAGAACAGATAAAAGCTAGAAGGCATCAGTCATCTTTAGCCTAAAGAATAAATCACCGCAATATACAAATAGCAACCGCATTCTAAATCAACAACAAATGACTTGATCAAACAATTCGCACTCAGCCAAAACGTTAAATTTGTCCCGGGAGGCGTATACCATACGTTTTCCAAGTATGATCTTTTCTGTCATAGCTATCCATAAGAAAAATTATTCCGAAGGCTTTAGAGAATACAATGTCCTGGGACCTTGACAGTGTTTGCAAAGGGATTTGATTATTTACTTTTCTCTCTCCCTCAATACACAACCATCGCCTGCACCTGTTAAGATGGGGTGCAGATCCTTCATGGGGTGACTGGTAATTAAACTTGTTCTTGGCTTAGTAATAGATTTAAATTAAACATAAATATGGTACTGCCTTCTCCTAATGTATTTGCCAGTATTTTATATCAGTACTTAATTTGTATGCCTCCCTAGGATTATCACTTCCTCTGGGGACGCGCTGGTGAAGCCTTTGTTTTAACTGGATTTATCATTCGAGGTCTACTGGCGAACGAGATTACTGGACGAATCGTGTTGAAGAACTTGGCATTAAGCACAGGAAAAATGGCGCATATTTACAGAAGACTCTAAGCAAAGTTCAAAATCTTATTAATATTAACACTTTGTGGATGATGGAACTGTAAGTCAACGCCACGGATCAATCATACAATGTAAAACCTTTTGTTTTTACGTCGCCACTTGTAATCTTTTTTACTATAAAATTTGGAGACAAATTGTAAGTACAAGATAAAGTTAGCGTGAAGAATCCAAAATTTTATAAATTCTTACAATAAACATATAGGTGGTAGATATCATCACGACTGATTGACTGGACTTTATTCCATTAAAACTCTCGGAAAAGGCAATCTGGGTACTTTATATACGTTTCATATGGATATTTATGGTAAATGCGTAGATAATTCACAAAACTCTCAGCAAAGAAAGAGTCCTAAACTTGAAGGAATTCCAAAGAGCTGTAACAAGTTGTTACAGTTTGTTACTAACAACAGTTTATATAAAACAGGGGTTCCCAAACATTTTTGCCTCATAGACTCCTTGCGAAGTTTTTCGGTTTGCGGTAGACCCCTGCTTATTTAATATTGAATTTTTTTGCAAATTTATCAACTTAAATGTCTTTTTGACCGCTAGGCACTTGATACACTTACTTTAAAAAGAATTAAATTCTTATTATTATAATTGAAGTATGAATTAACCCTTTGCATAACAAGAAACACATGTTAATTAGATTAAAATTTAATTAATACATAAGGTAACTGGACAACAAATAAATACTTATAATAGGAGGGATATATTTGGTGCTTTAATAACAAATTTTTAACATTTGATATCAATCTTGTCAGGTTTAACCCTAAATCTCCTCTGCTATTAGTGACCAATTTTTTTTTCATTCTTTTTTTTTTTTTTTTTTTGGAGGTTGGAAATCGTGCTGAAGCTCCACACTAGCAAAAATAATTAAAAACTTCTTCACAATATTCCATAATTCGGGAAACATAAAAGGTATGGCTTAAAACCGAATTTGCTTGTACCCGTTTCAAAACTTCACTTTAAGTCAGTGCTTCTCAAACTTTCTATATTCGCATTGTGTAATTTTTAAATCAAATTTTGCATCGTGCCCCCTTCCTATACAATAACAGTGTGTTGAATGCAGTAATAATGTATAACCAACACGGCGCTAAGGCGACAATACGACCTAATTTTAGACCATTACAAAGTATTAAGATAAGTATTAAATTTTTGTGTATGATAAGCCCATTGAAAAATTACTAGTAATTATTAAACTTGTTTTAGCGCAGTATTGATACTTAGTATCAAATATATTATGCAAACCGCGATACATTTTATAAGCATACTACATCAGAGTAAATGTATTTTTATTATGTCAGAGAATACATTTTGTTTCCTTTTAATAAATTGATAATTTTTTAAATCTTTATTTTCGACTTTCCGATACGTTTTGCACTTTATAGCAAACTTATCCCGCCCCCTAGAGCGCTGATTTGAGAAGCCGCTGCTTTAAGTATTCGTTAGGCCCTCTTCGATCTGCTTCCTATTGGAATATGATTTTTCAGTAGGACAGAAGTGATTATCCACTGTGAGTATTACCATGGCAAAGCGTTCTGACAGCACGAAATCTGAATAAAAGAACATTTAAATGCGCTGGGCACGTTGATTAAACGTCCTGATAGGTTGTCTGCGACAAATTGAAAATTGAGACCTCAAATATTCTAATAATCTATTTAATGCTTCAAGACACACATACTGCTTTCGCACTAATTTATTCTGGAAAAGAAGCGCTGAAATAGTCCTTGTTTTAATAAAATTTATACTGTCATCTTATGACTAAAATTATCAGGTTTCACTTGATTAAATTTTCTTTAAAATTAAAGTCAGTCTGGTTTAATGAGTCATGATCATAGACACCATTTACAATTCATGGACCCCAAATTGTTTTTAGCTGACGTGGACCCCTTTCCAGGTCACCATAGACTAGGGAGGTCGATATATGAATCAGTTTGAGAATCTCTGGTCTAAATGAACTGTACATGCAGTAAAGAAACAAAGAGTAGATCTAAGATCTCACCTGTACATTTACAGTGCAAAGCCTAAGGCAATCTGTAGGAATAGTTTGGTGTTGCACTGAAGTGGAAGAACAGAGTGTCTGTCAAAGGCGCTGCACAGGGGAAACCAAAAAAGCTACTACTGGCCGACAAGAAGCACTTTGTGAGAGGCTTGCTTTCTCCTTTCCGGACAAGATGGGGTGGAATTCAACTGAAAATTGAACTATCTTCAGCCAAAAAGAAGTATCGATCAAATAAAAGCAAAACTTTGTGAACTGGGAAATCCTTTTTCATCAATGAAGAAATACTGAAACATGTATAGAGGTGCAAATTTATCCTTTTTCTCCCGTGTCCTTTCTATTTAGAGGACGGGTCGGATTTCTTTAAATGTATAAACATTTTTTAAATTTTGTTATATTTAGTTTTATTTAGGTTTAATTGCTTCAAAATATGATTCTTCTCTCAAATTTGAACAAAATAAATTACCTTAAAAATCCGGCATTATAACTTGCTTGCCTACTTTCAAGCTGATGTTTTTAATGTTTGGGTATATTCTTGTACATAACGCGCACCTTGCTTTTAACGAAGAAATTTGAAATATTAGTATACATTACTTTTATGTTTGAAATCATTTATTCGGTTTTATCCCAAACTTTGAAAAAATGAGCGCTTCTAGAACTACAACTCTTTTTAGTTCGCAAGGCAGATCGTTTTCTTTTAAATAAACAGTGTTCGATACATGTAGAAGTAAATTTTTTTTTATGCTCACCTCTTTTGTTATTTTTAAAGCTAACGTTTTTATACCCGGCGTATAACGCGCACCCTTAAGTTTCGGTCTTATTTTTTGTGTTCAAAGCGCGCGTTATACGCCGGATTTTACGGTAATTGGTATAAAAATGGTTAAAATTCCTATTTTTTTTTCTTCTTCCCTTTCCATTCTCTATTTTTAAACACATCCATAATCATCATTCTTTTTTTATATCACAAAATTTTCTTCTTCTATTAAATACTTATGAATAATTTCAAACTCGTTCTTAAAGCATTTAGAAGAATCATGTAGCGCAAACTTAGAACGTTCACTTGTACCCTTACTCCATACCTAAGGTAAGAAGCAACTACTTGGAAACAATACATAGACAACCTTAACAAGACCCTATTATCTTAACTCACAGTTTTTTACTTTAATTTTATTCCAATTTGCTGCCTTTTTGGTAACTTAAGTAGTACCTCTTAAGTCAACCCGATTTATCGCTTAAGAAACGAACGAATCCACTTTAACGAATCTTCCTCGTAATTTAAAAGGTTTTTGATGTATCAGGGGATAGAAAATTATCCAGTTACTTACAAGCCTTATCATTCCTACTGGTGAACCTCCAAGAAAGTTTAAGCTCATTAACTTAAAGCAACTTTTCTAGTTTATCTCTAATTTTAAATATTTGGGGAATATTTTACAAATGAAGTGTACCAGAAAAGCTTATTTCTATGAAAAGCATTTCGGTAACTTAAAGTTTTGAAAAATCCTTATAAATTGCTGTTTTTCAGTCAGTAAAAAATAATTCAAAAGAGCTTACAATTCTAATTTCAATGAGTTTAAGACCATTAGACATACCAAAAGATGGAATACATCTTACCTATTACACTTTAAAAGTGCTTGTGCTATACTCTTAGCAACATTAGAATAATTTCAACTTGTTTCTCGACAAGTAATCTAGTTTTTTATAGTTAAGAAAATAATCTGTCAGTTTAAAGTCAGAGAAATTAAATATTGTTTTTTAATTTAAGGCTACACATACAGTATCCGTTTTAAAAAAAAAAATTTTGGAGCAGCAACATTAAAAATCATTAATGTTTTATACTCATTTTATATCATTAAGTTGATTCTGAAAATAAAAAGTAAAATCTTTCAAACTTTCATAAAATGCTCACTTTTTAAAATTTTTTTAGTCTTTTTAAATTATTTTTTTTTTTAGATTATTGCAAACAAAAGTTAGTATGGATTTTAAAATGTATGTCATTGTTAATTTTAAATAATTATTTTTCTAGAGTAACCTGGAAGAAACATGAAAAATGTTAAAACAATATTTTTAGTATTTATTTAAAAAGTAACAGGTGACCGCAGCTTTATTCCATACTAACTTTTAAAGAATTTACATTTGGAATTATATACAAAAAATTTCAAAGCTCTCAGATGAACAGATAAAAAAAGCCTTAGGGATAAGAAAATATTTACACCTTCCAAACTGAAAGTCAGAGATAAACGCATTTAAAGTTTGTAAAGGCATAAAAAACGTATAGTGCCCGTAAATGGATGTTTCAACATTAAAGCACTATTCTAATTAAATATGACTAAGAAAATAGTTTATTTTTAATTCAAAATATTTTTTTTGCAAAATATTAATAGCATTTGTTACGGCAACAATTTAATCAGCTTTATCTTAACATAACATTTTCACAAAAGTTTTGAAAGACAAAGAATTTACGTACAAAATAATATAATCATACCAATACATGCTAAAAATAGCCACATTTGTACAGAAAATTCAATTTTTTTCAGTTTTAAATCAGTCGGTTTAGGAAGTTTTATCTCTTGTTGTATGAATTTAAAATACTAAAGTATAGTACTACAATATGTTTACTAAAATGTTGTTTGGTACATCAAGGAAATATTCAGTTTTATCTGCAATACTTGAATTCAGAATACTTGTATTCAGAAGTCTAATTGTAGTATCAACTGAAGATTTATTTTTAGATATATAATTTTCAGTAGTATTCCATCTCTTAGAAATAATTTTCTCACAGCAAACTAAGAATGTTTTTGCCATGGAACTTTCTCAAGAGGAAAAAAATAGTCATAAGGCTTCTAAGTTATATAAACTATTTTTAAAGCAAAAATTGGCCTTGCAATTATTTTTAATTAATTAATTATAAGAATTCAAAAAACTCAAAACATAATCCAGCAGAAATGATTTTAATAATGGAAATTTGAATTAATAAACATTTCATACTAAAAGAGTTGATTGGGCTCAAATTTTTTAATTAATTCAATTTAAGAGTGGAAAAAATGCTTTAAAATGCTTTGAAACCAAAAAAATAGCTAAGAAAACTTTAAATATCTTAAAAATAAGTTTGTTTACAGATCTGAAATTTGGTGGCAAGCTTCTCAATGACGTAAGCAAGAATAAAATACTGAAAAAAAAAAAAAACGGCAATTATGAAATTTGAAGGGTACTGTGTAGCCTTAAAATTCTTCGAAAAGTTCGATACGTTAAATCCACCAATAAAAATAAGTTACATTTTCGTTGGAGCAGGAAAACGATAGAGAGATTTCACCTTATCGTTAACAAAATATTTCAAGATATTATTTTTCCTTCGGAGAGAAACTAGATAGAAGTAAGACATTTATTAAGTCAAATTTTGTTATGTCCGTTAGATTTTAAAAGTAATTACGAGGTAATGATTATATATAGCTCCAACTGTGCAAAACTATACCATTAAAATAGCCATATCAATTTAGTGTCTTATTATTGACACACACAAAGGTATTTTTTTCAAGTGGGGCTAAGAATTATTATTTTACCATTGCAGATCTAGTTCTTACAGAACTTGGGACCTGGCATCACTTTCTTTTAGCGCGCAATGTAGTTTTGACGTCCAGTTTCCTCCTGAGCCCCTTCGATACCAAATCGTACTAGGATTGTAATTTTCTCGAGAACACCCAAGCCAAGCAGGCACTCTGATATGTCATATAATATTACGACATAGACTCTGCCAATTTTCTGCATCATGAAAATCCACCGACTTGTGCTACCGTCGAACCCGTAAACTTGACTTCACAAGGCCAGCGCTAAGCAATCTCCGCCACTTAGTAGACAAATGTGTATTAATACAAATATATTTATAATTCCTTTCAATATAAAATTTTCATTAAAAAAACTCTTAACAATATATATGTCAAAACTCCTGAGTATTTCAAGATACTCTTCTAACTCTATTTTTATCAAAAATTAAAAAGTTGTTTGAAGATTTGCTTTTGATATCTTTCTTGAGTAATGTTACTTTTATATAATTACGAATAATTTAATGAAACCAATCCTTCTTTGACTGTCGTTAATTTAAGTTTTTGTCATTTAAAGGAATCATTTAAAGGAATAAATATCAAAGTTAGAAAAATTTGTCAACATCGTTAGGGTTCTAAGCAAAACTTCCATGTCTTCTTATCTTTTTAGATTACATTACACTCATGTCAAAAATTAAGGTCACTAACATAAATTTCTGTGGAAACTGATGAACTATTTACTGTATTACCACGTAATTTGGCACAGAGACATATTAGAATGTCAAAAAGAATATAGCCACATAACAATATGGAATGAATTTCAGTTGTGAATTAAAATACAAGTCATATCACAAAGTGTGAAATCATGAATCAGAGATAAAACATTTATCTTGGGAAAGGTTTATGTGCCATGGAGTATGTGTGAGCACTGTTAACTACTTTATAAGCCTCACGACGAGCTGACATACTGTTCATAAGGGTTTCAATAAGTATTTGGGGCAACAAATCCCATTCTTCCAAAAGAGGGAATTTTAATTCTAGGAAGGTCCCGGAAGAGTAGCTACGCTCAGAAATAGCTTTTTCTAGACCATTTGAAACATGTTTAATAGAATTGTGATCCGAAGACCCCGATGGTCATTTCATATGGCAAATATTCTCTCCTTCATAAAATTCATCAATAGTGCAATCTCTATAGCGCATTGAGTTGACAGTACCAACCTAGAAAACGTAAAGTGAAGCATGACTTCCCAATATTATGTCACCACACGCAAGGAAAGCCTTAACCATTTTTTCCAGGTAAAATCTCTACGAGAATCACTTCATCTCATACATCTTGACTTATCACTGAAACTATCACTCCTCCCTTCTTGTGGTGATGGTTTCTCTCTCTCCCCCATCCACAATATCTAGTTTTTTTTGCTGAATGCAGTCAGGATATGAACAGAGTAAACGCTGCGTGTTCCCCCAAGACAACTTAAATGTTTTCCTGAAACTTTTTCCCACCCACACACCTAGGTCACAAAGGCAAACTGGGGAGCGTTGTTAAGGTGCATAATAACCCCTATCCTGTGCTGTGCAATGCTTTGGGTAAACTTAGCCGCAATCCTGGTGACAGTACCGATTTTTTGGGAAATTGATTCCATAAGCAAAAGACATATTTCTACCACTTGTAACCATCAAAACACCTCCACTGAACTGGCCAGCGTCAGGGCTGCCAACGGCTCTCCATATCAAATAATATCTAAACATGGTCTGCAAACTTATTTCCCAAAAGGCCCCAAATATAAATTACAACAATTTTAAAAAATAGGAGAAATCTGCTTTTTAGTAAACTTTTATTACACTAAATAAACAAATTTCATACTTAATAAATATTTAACAATGCGGATAATGTGCTTGCATCTCCTTGGAAAAGTTTGAGTAAGTCAGGTTTGTATCTTTGTTTTAATTTTAGGCATTCTAGTTCTCTTCTATAAGACAATTTCTCAGTTTACTCTTGATAATGTTAATGCTTGAAAAGATTGTTCGCATATATTTGAGAACCAAAAGAGGAATTAGCAAACTCGAGTTTTTCAGCTGACCGTAGAGTCAGGAATACTATGTCTAAGCTTGAAAAGATCATGTTTCCTTCTCCAGAGCCATTCAAAGCAGACCACTATACTGAAATAAGATCATATCTTTTCACTACTCCAATATTCAGTTCAACACAAAGACGTTCGAATTTAGGCGCCATATCTCCGTTTTTTTAAATCAGACAATTGTATTTGAGATTCAATGTCTTTAAAAGAAGAAAACTTCAACTTGGTTATCGTAGCAATAAGAGGATTTTTGAAAAATACAAATGTTACTCTGCTGTTTTTAAATTCCGGAAACTGCTGAGAAATGCTTTCCTCATATTTAAAATTATTGTTTTAAAATGGTGTTTATTAATAGATGAATTATATTTTCTTTGTGATGCTTCAGCAGGCTCGTGAAATGAAATAATGTTTCCCTTTCAAAATTCTGAGCCAAAATGGATAATTTGTTTTCGAAAGTTATTACTTCTAATATCAGAAACAATTAAGATTCCTTTCTCTTGTAGTTTACGATTAAGCTGATTTAGATGAGACGTAACGTCTACCATAAAATAAAAGTTTTGGATCCACTGATCGTCTGTTAGTTCTGGATAGTGAACGCCCTTCTCAAGAAGAAATGCTTTAATTTCTGGGAAAAGGGACGCGAAACGTTTTAAAACGTTCCCTCTTGATAACCAATGTACCTTGTTATGAAGCAGAAGATCAGCGTACTCACTCTCCATTTCTAATAAAAATTCTTTGAATTGGCGATGATTAAAAACTTTAGCTAAAATGGAGTGATAATGGTAATCACTAATTCGTAAATTTACAAATTTCATCCGGAAATGTTTGTGCACAAAGCGCTTCTTGGTCAATGATGCAATGGTAAACAAATATCTCGTGATTTATTTTTTCTTTCAAATTAGCAACAAACCCTTTTCTTACGCTGGTCATACTTTTGGCCCCATTAGTTGTAATCGACACAATTTTATCGAGGATAATATGATGTTTATCCATACACTCAATTACAGCAATCGCAATATCTTCTCCACGCGTCTGACCTTTGAGTGGCAATAATCCTATGAGTTCTTCTTAGGGCCTAAATGAGACATAAATCTTACAAAAAGTGAAACTTGAGCTGTATCATTTATGTCACAAGACTCGTCAACTGCTATTGACAAAGCCGAAACCAATTTAAGATCTTCGATATGCTGGGTGGTTACATTCAAACACATTTTAATTGTTCTATCTTTAATGGTTTTGGCAGACAATGGTAACTCTTTAATTCTTTTTAGAATATCTGATTTGTTCTTAAAATCCTGAAATAGCTCTTTGGATGCATTTATAAAACAATTGTTTATGTATTCGCCGTCTGTGTACGGTTTCCCCCTCTCTTAGCAAACTCTTGGCTAAAAACAAAACGTGCCATATTAATATTGCTGGAAAATTGCATCCAGTTATTAAACACAGAAGTTGACGACTCTTGACTCTTCTGAAGTTCCTCAACTGATTTTTTCCTTCCATCACCGGTAGGATATTTAGTGTTAAATAACCCGTGCTTTCTTGTAAAGTGTCTCTCTAAATTTGAATTCTTGTTATGCCCGAATTTCTCCTTACAAATAAGATATGTCGGAAGTCCATTGAAGTTTAGAAAAATTGCAAAATTCTCGGTCCACTCAACTTTAAATTTGCGGTTTTCATCTTCCGTTCTTCTTTGCTCTTTTTTGGTAGCCATGTTAATTGGGGTGCCTATAAAACTATTCCAAATATATTTTTTTCTAAAGCCACCAGTACAAAATTATTATCAATTTTAAATTGATGAAAATAAAAATTAAAAAATATCTTTTTAAAAAATATAATTTCATTAATATATGTAACTGCACTAAAAAGAGAAAAATAATTTTTCCATCATCAGAATAACAAAACTTTTAATATGACCAAAAAATGGAAGAAAACTTCCAACATTTGGACAAATAGAAGTTATCGAAAAATCGATTACAAATTTTGTACCGGAACCACAAACATATATAGCAGGTGTAATAAAATCGTATAAAAATACTTGTAAGATGTGCAGCTAGATTGAAATATACAACAACTTTTTAATCAGACAGGGCAACGGCAGACACGGTAGATGAGACAAAACTGTTCCCACTGCAACTGCTGGTCTGTGATGCCAATTTGTATCCCTCACTACTTTAGAAAATGTATGCACGCGCATGTTTGTGGTACCTTTGTATCACACCGGAGTACGCCGAAAACATACAAACCTTTTCAACCGGTAACTAGTTCATGGTTTGTGTTGACGTTTACGAAAATCAATAAAATTAAATTCGATGTTCGTTACGTATTTTTGCAACAATATAAAATTTTAATTACCCTATCTATCTTAACTTAATCAAACAATTATACATGTTCTCAATTTATAAAAGAATTTTAGTTTATCAAAATAAGATGTAATTTTTTCATACCAAGTTTTTTTTAAATGAAAATATTATTGCGCCTTCCGTGGATATTTGTGCCACAGCCGCACTTAAGAAACCAAAGAACCACATGCGGCTCTGGAGCCGCACTTTGCCGACAACTAATCTAAGCGGTTATGAGAAGTCATTTCCACTGCAAACAGACTAACTTGTTTGTATTAATGCAATATTCACAACACTGTTGACAAAATTCCATATGCTTGAATGGTCTTTATCCAGTAGTTCTGCAAAAACTAACGGCAAGCAACATCTAAACTGAAGGTTGATGTTGTCTAATATCCATTTTTCAAATTTTTTACATAAAAAATTCTTTGAGTTTTGCTGAGGTTATTTTAAAATTATGGCAAAAACATGTTTGTGGCCTTCATTTTGGACATGAATATAAATTATTCCAACTTTTAAGGAAGTTCTTTTTTTACCTGCTTTCAGTATAGCGGAAGGGTTTTTCTTTTATTCTGGCTAAAGATATAAGTTTCTAAGTAAACCTAACAATCACTCAGTTTATTTTTAGCTTTATGTTAGGCATCGATTTATTCGTTTTATAATTGTTATTTTATGCTTATTTCAAATATTTTAGTTCCTAATTTTTAATGTATTTAGCTCTATAAGTATTTATTAGATCCGTGTTTAAACTTAAAATAGGAGCGTTTCAAATGTTCTTCTAAACTGATAAATATTTGATAACTGAAGGTATGAATGAATTTTCTAAGCTTGCAATAAAAACGAAATAAAAATTCAAAATTATTTCTGATTATTATACAATTATTCAGATCGATTTGTTTAATGAAATTAAATTAGTTTTACTTTAAATAAGTGAACATTTTACATGGTGTTGCCAAAGTCGACCAGAAAAAATCAAAGGGGTGATAGTGGAGCGTGAGAAGGACAATTCATCATAGATTATGGGAAGCAAATAACATTTAGTTGGAGTAATTCACAGAATTTGTTATGAAGGGCGTGATATCAAGTGGAATGAAAAGGACAAATAAGTGATAAGAAATACCTTTACTGGACGTAAATAATGTTTTAATATTAATAATGCATCATAGCTTGAAGTCAGAAATGCAACGACAAGTGACAGCCAAAAACATTGCTCCTAGTTGCGACCGCGTAGGTCATAGCACAGCCGACACAGATGGGTGAAGGATTGTCAGACGCGTTAAAGTACATCTGGCGTGCTGGCAATGTCAGCTGCAGTGAAGATTATCATGTTGTGAGATAATCCATTTTAGCCAACGCCGTCTCATACACAAGTGATCTTCGGTGGCTCCAGAAGAAATCCAAAGGATAGGGTTCCGAGAAGGGTGGAGGCCATCTAGCAAGTCCACAACCTTTCAATGCAACTCCCGGGATAGGCAGCATAGAGATGGTTAATCACCGTAATCGCGCACTCGCGCAAAAAAGTGCTAGTGCACCATATTGCATAAACCACGCATTCTCGAACGCAGTGCTTGCTTACCACTAATAAAAGTGGTAAGCAGGACACGTTTTATCGTATGGTTGCAGCTAGACACATCAACAAACGGTAGAAAATTTCCCTTAATATTGCGAGATTTCTTTAACCATAACAGTGCACTGCAAATCCCATTAATCATTTGACCCTCCCCTCGTTTATCTCATTATTCTTCCGGCGGCTAATATTGTCGCTATTTCCACTGACTAAATGTTGTTTGTGATCTCATGTTCTAATGAAATTTTTCCTACGTACGATGTTGCCCTCTTTCAATTGTCTAAATTTGTCAGTTGAGTTCAACACCTCCCGGTTTCTGCACTCAAATATACATTAGCTATCATATAAGCACCTTTGTCAATGCTATTATTCACATGCTCATAAAATAAGAACGGTGAAAATAAATCTTCCTTTTCTTTCAATCATACTAGAAATAAGAATTAAAAAAACAATGCTACGATAAAACAAAGCTCAAGAATAAGCGCCAAAAAATGTTTCGAATAAAAATTAAGAAAATGTGGTTTTCATTTCTCCATAAATGTTTTAGTGAAGAAAATTTTGATGGATGTGCCCTCACATCCTTAGAGTGTGTCTGTTAGGCTTGAGTGCGCTGGGCAAAATTTAATCCTAGTACAGGTTCGAGTCCTCAGAGCTCAGGTGTCTTCCTCTAGGGAGGAAACTGGGCGTAAAAATTACCTGAGCCGATTGGTAGCCGCCTATATGGTGCCACACCAAAAAGAGATACTAGCTTCCAGGATTGCACTAGTTCTTCAATGGTAAAACATCAATCTGCAGCCCATTAGAAATAAAATAAAACATTCCAACTGCTTTATTGTTTTAAGATTTAAAAGAGATAAAATAATTATTAGTGTTTTTTTTTTACACATATCGTTTTTTTTATACACGGTGTACCAGGATTATTGGAACGAAATCTTAAGGGTATATAGGAGACACCACAAAGTTTCAGATTTGTTTTGCAACTCTTAGTCGGAAACTTCTTTGTTTGGCGGTAGGTAGCATTGTTTATAAGAGTATTGGAAGAAACATACCCGCATGACTGCAGTCATATGAGTTGTTATCTTCCCAAAAGATTATGGAAAATTGTTTAGAACACCTAGCTGGCCGATATGGCCATGGTTTACGGATTGACAGAAGGAATGTACGATCAGCAGGTACTGAAAGGTACTGACTGAGAGACACAACGGACCACCACATGTTTACTAATTTGTGATGGTATTCTTTAAAGATGGTATGAGTCTAATGGTTTGCTTTCAAGTTGCAAAATACAGAGAACCCTACTCCAGGATCTTCTAATGGCAGCAGTGGCTCGTATGCTGGTACTCAGATTCCTTCGAACGGTATTCTCGTGAAGTCTCCTACCTCCCCGTAAGGCGCTCACCCATTTGACAGTTTCATAAAGTCAAAAAATTGTGTTTCATAAATCTCTTCCTTAACATGTCTAGAATAAAGGTGAAGTGATTTTTTTAAAAATTCTAAGTCGTTATAAAGATGCAGGTGTTAGAAGAGCCTCTGTTCGGATGCGCTAAGTTAAAATCTCCGTTGCTTTAATCGGACTTGAAACGCGTTTTTCTCAAAATGTGTTTTTTATCTTATCTCAAAAACAGTTTGACCGAATGACTTCAAATTTATAGGGTAGATTCAGCACAAATATACGCACCTTATACAGTAGGAATATTTCTCAATTCAAAATATTTCTATTTTTATAACAAAAACATAAAAAAACCCATAAAATTCGAAACTTTTTCTCCAGAGATCTACCTAAAATCCGATTTTTGATATTTTCAACTAAGTATAGTTGATTCGGTGCATTTAATCTTATATAGATTAAAACGCCATTTATGTTTTTTTTTTTTATTTCAGATAAGCCAATCAGCCCGAATCATGGAGGAAGTGAACCTCCCTTTTTCTCGAGGTGGGTGCGTTCAGAGTGCTGCAACTCACATTCTATTAGATATTTTTGGCTAAAAAATTTATATACATATAAATAAATGATAAAAAATATAAGTTCTATCATTTTAATGGTCATAAAAAATCCTAAAAATGCTTAAAAAACAGGCCGTCACTTAGGTTAACCCCCCTTGAAGTTTGTCCCAATAATTCTGGGACACTCTATATATTAAAACTTTATTTTCTTTTAGCGTGTAAAAAACCTTTTAATTCTTCCTACAAGTAGAACATATCTTTCTTCTTACAATACCAATTCAATTGAAAATGCTCAGGCTTAGGATATACCTGTTTTAAAAAAATATATTAGCAGGTAATTAGTTATCTGTATCTTAAATTATTTCATAGCCAATCAAGCGTGTTTTCCTATTTTTATCCAGAAATAAATACAAATATTTTGAACATGATAAATTTATTTTATCGTTTAAGGAAAAAATTTAAATTTTTGACACATTCATTGTTTTAATTATCATTTAATCAATGTAAACTCATTAAGTCTTAAAAATGTTCCTTATTCGTGATTTATGCTATGTATTATGTTGCAAAGTTGAAAAGAAAGCTTTTCCAAGTTCCAAAAAAATGTTTTTCTTCAGTGAACAATCAGTTTTTCATTCGCGAAACATTATTCCGAAAACGCTACAAAAAATAAACTTCTCTACACAATTTAAAATATATAGAAGGTTTTATTCTTCTTTAAAACGAGAAACCTGATTACCCGCAAACTATATCTCGGTATACTTGATTTTCGTTCCGCAAACACTTTTCGGAGCAACATAAAATGGAATTGGCGGTTAAAATGGTTCGTGTGGAATCCTTTTTTTATAACGATTTTTTTTATTATATTCTCTTTCTTTCTACATTCAGCTCTTAACATCTCTCAAAAAAGAAATATAAAAAAAAATAATAAAATTCTAGGAAAACGATGACGGTGCTTGGCTTTCTAGAAGGGGATGTTAGGAATACTGAGCAGCTGTAGGAAGTAACAATAAAGAAAACATTCTAACTGAGAAATTTGAACAAATAACTACTTTTAAAGAATTCGATTATTTTATTATCTTCAATGTAGTAATTTATTTTGTAAAATGCATCAAATGAATGCATAACCTAATTTCTTGTTTGCTTAGCTCAAAAAACCATCGAAATGCTTTTTTATGTCTTCAAAAGAAGGCTTTAAAATTTGACAAAATTATGATGCGAATATATTTTTTGAAAAAAATAAAAAAATAGAAATTATTCCCACCCTTTTTTTCTTGAATTTTTTTTGTCCCCGGAAGTTGGGCTAAAATTTTCCCAAAACCCAAAAACACCTTTTTTTTTCTTTTTTACAAAGGTTTACCACTATTAGTGACCATTGGGTATTTTAATTGGAATTTCCGTTAACGAGAAATTTTAGAATGTTTTTTAAAAATTTTTTTAAAAAGTAAAATCACACAAAATTTTCTAAAAAATTTTTAAATTTTCTTTTTGAATATTGATTCCTTTTCAGAATGCTTCTTATTAGTTAAAAAAAAATTTCCATTTTTGTCGTTCGGATATAAATTTTTACTTTGTTACAATGCCCTATTTTCCTAATTTTAGCAGCGGAATTTTTCATTAATTTTCATTTAACGTCTTAAAAATTTCAACTTTTCTGTTTTGAATTTCGATTCTTTCTTTTCGCAATGTTTTTAATTTCCTATTTTTACAAAGTCAAAAAAAGAAATTTCCATTTTTGTCCTTCGAATATCAGTTTCTACTTATTAGAATGCCATTAATTTCCTATTTTTAGAAGCCGCGATATTCCTGAATGTAGTCTTCACGTCTGAAAAATTTCTCTTTCGAACTTTGATTCCTTCTTTTTGGAATGTTCTTCTTTTCCCCTATTTTTAAAAAAGTTAAGTTTTTTCACGAAATTTCCTTGATTTTAAAAAAAGGGGTACCTTTTTTTTCGAATTTAAAATTTTTTTCCCTTAATTTCCCCTTTTTTAAAAAATTCTAATGTTTCCATTTTGCACCTTAGGACAAAACGCCATGTTTTCCCAGTTGCCGGGACCCAAATTTGAAAAACACGCCTTGGCGCCATTTTGGCGTGATTTAAAAAAATTCTTCGTAAAACGGCCCTTTGGGAAATTTTTACCAATATTTTCATCTCCAGGTTTTTTTTTTCTTTTTTTTTTTTTTTTTTTTCGGTTTTATGTTTAATTCTCTTAGGTTCGCGAATCTCTGGGGTCATAAAAAAAATAAAATAAACCCCCAAACCTACTCAATAAGTGGGACTGCATGATAACCCCGTAAATCGGGTAAAATTTTTCGCATAAAAAAAATACATATAAACCACAATTTCTTATTTAGGGGGGGTCGGGAATAAATTGAAAAAAAATTTAAAAAAAAAAAAATGTTTAATAAAATCTTAGATAACAAAATTCAAAACCCACAAACTGAAGTTAATTTTCCTTTCAAAAAGGGGTCTGCCGGGTCAAAAAGATTTTTTTTTTTCGGGTGCAAAAATTTTTAAAGTAGCATGTATTTTTTTCCCCCCTGGGTTTGTTGAAAATACGCTCTTTTTTTGGGAGTCTATATTTTCTTTTAAATTTTTTTGAACCCTTTTCAATCAAACTGTGGCCTTTTATAAAATTTTCCCAGCCGTTATTAGATATTGTAATTGAATTGTGTTTAAAGACAAGTTCTTCAATGTCTTGCTCTTGCTCATTCATTTCTATGAGCCCACCTATTGTCAGCTCCTGAATGGGGGAAAACCAGCTTTTTTGGACGCCCATGGCTATGCATTTCAAAATTTATTTGTCGGGCAAAAAAAATCGAAAAAACCCTTTTCCAATCACATTACCAATCTTACCCAGATTCTAGCACTGATTCCGTCAAAGGGTTTCAGTAATAATAATAATAAAAAAAAAAAAAAAATAACGAAATCCCCAAAAACCCAAATGAAATTTTCCCGGGTTTGGGTGGGGGTCAGGGTAGCGTAGTTGGGGGCCATTCCCTGTAATTCAGCTTTTCCCAAACTGTGGGACGCCCCCTAGGGGCGTGAAAACCCCTCCCGGGGGGCGCGAGCATATTTGAAAACAGTAGAAGACTAAAAGTTATTTAAAAATTATTAATTTACTGACGGTAAAAAAAATAAAATACATTCCCCGAAAAATAAAATACGGGAATTACATATTTCCACTGATATAATATATTTATAAATGTACCCAGTACTACACCCCAATGTTTTTTTATAATTAATTTAACAAAACAAAGGTTAAATACATGTTTTTAATAATTACCAAATGGCCCATGGGCTTGTAATTATAAAAAATTTGGGGACACAAATTAACACTTATCTTGATCTTTTTTTTTTTGTACATTTTTATAAATAACCCCTTAACTCCCCGCTTAAAAGTTACGTGGTTCACTCCCCAAGACCATAGTTTTCTACATAGGCGAACGTATTGATATTGGTGGGATGAGAAGGGAATAAAAAAAAGTAAAACCTTCTCTAAATTTAAAGGGAAAATTTCTTCGCAAGCACCTCCGTCATGGGTCCTTTTCTTGCACCCCAAAAGCCTTCGGAATAATTTTATGGGGTTAGCAGTACACAGAAAGATCTACTTTGGAAAAAACGTATATATACGTCCGGAGACTTTTATATACGCCGGTGTAAAAGGGTTGGGAACTTTAGTGTCAAAGTATAGTATTTTTTTTTAATTCAATACATGGTTGTTGTATTGGGGGGGACGCGAAAAAATTATGATTGAATATTGGGCCGAAAGTTTTGGGTTTTGAAATTTACTGCTGTAATTTTAGTACTGCGTCCCCCGTTGAAAGGAACGCGCGCTTTTCATCTATCTTTCATCACTTGCACTAAAGTTCAGTACAAAAAGACGCAGTTGACCACTTCACATTTTGGGCGATCGGGGCTCATAAACCCTGATAAATATAGCGCTTGAACAGCGAAATTTTTAAATGCAACTTCCATTTTTTTTTAAATTCCCTGCATTTCCTTAAAATAGAGCGTAATTTTCTGTTTTACACTAAAATAACCCCAAAAAAATTATTTTATTCCACTTTTTTCCAAGATCGCTTTTCCGTTGAAGTGTTTGGGCAAAAAATTGTCATCTGCGAAAAAACGGCCTGAGAGTTCAGAAATAAAAGAAATTTTTAAAAAATACATTTCCCCCAACTGAAGCCCCAAGATCGAAAAACCCTACAAATATCGCTTAATATCTAAAATAAAAGGCCATTTTCTGAAATGTTCTAGGGGTTAAAAAGAGATCAGGAAGATACCCACGTTGGGAATTGGCACTAAGCAATTGTCAAAGTAACCCTGGAAAAAGAGGAAAACATTAATATTACTTTTCTGTTCAAAAAAACAAACTATGGGTATCTATTGGATTTTTTAAAGGGAAAAATTTGGTTTTAAAGGGTTTTTGAATATTTTTAGTTCAATATTTTTAGATTCCATTCTAACGTGTGTGTTTTTATTGGGGTTATCCGACTACCCTAAAATCAGGTTTTTTAAAAAAAAAAGAAAATTTTTTTCATGATTTTTTTATGTTAAAAGATATCTTTTAGCTTTAAAAAAATATAAAGCTTTTTATTTCCCCATTCGCTAGAACAAAAACTACTTAGAAAAACGAATAACAAAACCCTTTACATGGGATGTCAAATTTTTAAAATACGTTTTACTCAAAATGTGTTTTTTTTTTTTCGAAAAGCTCAAACGGGGACAGCGATTGCTCAAAAAGTTTTAAAAATAATATCCTGAAATTTTTTTGTGTATGTTTTCTTTAAAATTGAAAATGTTTTAACTTTCAGATTTATCAATCACTGTTTTATTACAAAAAATTTTTATATGAATATAATCACTGCTTTTTTTAAACAATTTCATATAACAATTAAGATAAAGTGCCCCAGTTCTTTTTTGTTAAAATTAAAATTTCTTACACTGAAGGGGCATTTCAAAAAGGGGTTAGTAAAGTAATACCTCAAAATTGAAAAATTGAGAATTTGTTCCTTTACTATTTGTACAGAGTGGTCCTTGTTTATGTTATTTTTTTACAATTTTTTCCCATTTTTTTTTCCCTGTTAGTAATAATAATTTATTTTTCTCTTCTTAATTTTTTTATAGCCCCCCCTTTTTTTTTTTTTTTTTTAAAATGCACTAAATAAATTTAAAAACAAAAAATCTCTATAACGCCATTTTAAAAAAAAATTTTCCGGGGGAAAACCCTTAAAAATGGAAAAATTTTTTTTTTTTTTTAATTTTTCTCAAACTGCATTAAAATTTTTTTTTTTGTTTTAAAAAATTTTTATATTTAATTTCTCCTGTGTCCAAATCTTTTGTTTTCTTGAAATATCTGGCAAGGTTATGGGAAAAATTTCAAAAAAAAATAATAATAATTTAAAAATTGTGTTATCATTTTTAACTGTTTACTTATACTCGAGCTTTGATATAAAAATATAACGAATATTAAAATCGTTAATAGAGTGGATATTTTAATAAAAAAAAAAATAAAAAGTATTAATATTATTTTAAACATATATTGGTACATTAAAATTTTCTCATTTTTTAAATAGTTTTTTTTTTTTTCATTTTTAAAATATATAATGTAAATAACGCATTGATTTTTTAAAAAAAAACACTTGTGTTCAATTATTTCTATTTTTTATTCGTCGGTTCTCATTCTGTTTAATCAAGTTGATTCCTTAGAAACCTTTTTTATAGTTTTTATGTTTTTAAACCTGATACCCTAAGGCCCCAATTTTCCCCAAAAAATTTTTGTATTTCATTTTTTATTTCAAGATTGAAATGTTTTTTCCCTTTTTGTAAAAAAATGTATTTTTCCCCTTCGAAAAAAAAAATTATCCCTTTTAAAAAAAAAAAAAAATATCTTCATATTTAATATTTATTAAAATGGTCTGTTTCAGTGAGGGCATAAAAAATTTTTGAAAACAGTTAATAAAAAAAAGGGAAAAAACATTAAATAACATCCCTTTTTTGTTTCCCGAAACAGATTAACTTTTTCCTTTAATTTTTTAAAAATAAAACAAATAAAAAAAAAAAGAAAAAACGTTGGGGAAAACATAAAGGCAATGGATATAATTTATTTTTCCCAATATTAATTCGTTTTGAATTTATCATTTTCCTTTTTTTTTTTTCATGTTAACGAATCCCCTTTTTTTTTTTTTTCTGATTTTTTCCCCTTGAAAAAAAGTATTAGTGGATTTTTTTTTCATTTTTTAGTTTTGAAGCTTTTGGGTTTGTTTGTTTTCCAAAGGGGGTTTTAAATTTTGTAAAAAAAAAATTTTGTATACTTCATCATAAAATTTATTATATCATTGTATAAAAACATTCTTAAATCCCAAAAAATTTTTTAAAAAAATGTTGACTTTATGAACTTTTTGAATTTGAAAAAAAAAAAAAAAAAGCTACAGTGAAATAATTAACACACGCTCACTTAGTTTTTTACTTTTTTATGCGGGCAAAATAAGAAAATGTAAAAAATTTTTAAAATCATCAAAAAATTAAAAATGTTTTTTGTTTACCAATAAAGGTTTTATTAATTACATAAATCTTATATAAGTTTCAATAAAAAAAATCGGAAATTATCCCGAAACATCAGTAATATTCTTTTCCCTGCTGTTCTGTTCGTATTTACTATCGTACGTAGGGGGCGGGTCAATATGATCCGATTCAGGGAAATAACTTTTCCTGCCTTAAATGGCAAATGCCATTTAAGAAAAGTTGAAAACAATAGTAATGTTAGTTTAACAAGGTAATATAAAAAATAAGTCTCAATTCCTACTTAGATCAACAAGGAAAAATTTTTTTTTTAGCTATTTTTTTAAAAATAGTTACAATTAATATAAATAAAAATTTTATACATAAAAAAAAACCCTTTTTCCCTGTTTTTACACAAAGTCACGAAAATGGGCGCTAAATCCCAAAAAAAGATGCCAAAAAAGGGGATTATTTGTAAAATTTTTTAAGTAAAAAAAGTTTTAATAAATTAATGTTTTTTAATTAAATTTATTATTGTCATCAAAATATGATCATGTATAAAAAATTTTAAACTCAATTTAGGAAATTTTAAAATTCTTTGATTAATTTATTGAAAAATTCCCCAATATTATTAAATAAATATATAGAGGTGAGTTAACAGTAGGCACTGTGAAAAATAGATATAATAATGTAAAAAACATCTATAAAATAACAGAAAAATATTTGAAATCAAACTTATTTTTATTTACAATTTGAACAGTAATAGCATATGAAGGGTTTTTAAAATTAATTTTTGGCCTTTGGAAACATAACATTTTAGATTTGTTGTCATTGATAGATGGACAGGCTTTGTACCTTCACGTTTGACATACAAAGAAGGGTTTTTTCAAAACCCGATTCCGAAGGGGGACGATTTCCCTTTTTTTTTTTTTGTGTTGGTTTTTTTTTTTTACTGATTCCTCACTTCTTGATAGGTTTTGGCTTTTTTAATGTATGGAAAAATGGGATTTATTTTCCCCGTTCTTCCCAAAAAAAAGCCCTTCGTTTTGTCCAAATTTTTTATCGCTCCCAAACATTTGTAATAAAGTCAATAGAACAAATGCATTATACGCAGAAATATTAAGCTCTAAAAAAAAAAACATTTTGCCCAACAATTTGTTTTTTTTTTACAATGTATGTGTTTAGAAGTTGATCAAAAAAGGGATCCACAACCCCCTTTTGTTAAATTATAATCTAAGATCATTAATATTTTATTCTGGTATGTTTTCTCACTTCCCTTTTTCACGATGAAAGTGCACATAAGAATAGCATTCTTGTTCCTTTTGTGATGTTGGTTTTTCAGCTGCTTTTCTTCTGTAAAATAAAATAATGGAAATTTGTGAGCTTCTTTATTTTTTTTATTTCTTCAGGAAATTCTGGTTTATTTTCTAATGGTGCCAATCATGGGCATTTTTTCCCTTTTATAAAAATCGCCTGAAGTTGTAAGATGTGAAAAAAAAAAATTTTCGTTAATATTTTTAAAAAACCCATAAGTGAGATCCCCACTACTCGCATACCTTGATTCTTCTCTGTCTTTTTTACTCTTGTTCTTTTTCCTGTGTAAATTTGTTTTTCGGCCCCTATGCGGGTTTTCTGTACATAAAACCTTATTTTGATTCCATAAAGGGATACAAATTGGTATACACAACCCAGATAAAATTAGATTCTCTTACAAATATGCTATCATAAAAAAAAAAGATAGGCACATGCATTCATCTTTTTTTTTTCATTCAGCTCAGTGACAAAAATTTTTGCTTTTTAATACAAAAAATTTAAAAAATAAAAAAATTTGTCTAAAAACCCATTAAATTTGTCCCAAAAACTAATAAACTTTTTGCATTCATAAAAACATTTAATCAGTGTTTCTCAAACTGGGGGTGCGCCCCCGGGGCGATAAACTCAGGGGGCGCGAACATATCAAAGTAAAAAGGGTTAAAAAAAATTAAATTTTCTGGAAATGAAAAAAAAAATAAATTTCTGATATAATAAAAAAAAAACAATTTTTTGATATGGTTTTTATATATCATCTGGTTTTAAAAAGGTCTAAAAAATAAAAGATTCTACTTTGAAACTCATTTTGCTATCTTTTTATCCTATAACTAAATAAAAAAAAATTTTGTTTGCTTTTCTCTAATCCTACGATGGGGATTTTTTTTTCGTTTCCTTTTTTAACCCCAAAATATTACTTTTTTTTGGCTTTCGAACTTACTTGTTTGGGTTTTCTGCATCCCCTTTTTTTGGGAAGTTGTAAATTATATAATTCCCTTTTGGGTTTTTTTTTACAGTGTGAAAAAGAGTTTTTGGAAAAACATGGATAAAGCTATTGGCACTTTGGGAAAAAATTAAAATTCCTAGTTTATTTTTTATGGTATATTGGGGAAAAATATAATACAAAAATCTTAAATTTTGGGCTTTTTTTATTTGTTACCCCAAAGACCCCGGCAGAGAATCCTCCCAATATGACAGTCTTAATGGGAGATAAAATGTTGATAACATATCTCCTTTTTTTGGGGTTTGGGAAACTTTTTTAAATCTTAAAATTTTTGTTTTAAGACCGGGGTTCCCCGGGAAACCCCCTATTTTTTTTAAAAATTTTCTTGAACAAGCTGCGTTTTCCTCTAAGGAAAAACTTAGTGGTTTTAATTGGTGATTTTTGACTTATTATGGGTTTTTTAAATGTAAAAAAGGCAGGGGAAAATTAAAAAAAATTGGTCATCTGTGATCTCTCTGAAAAAAAAAAGGAACTGATCCAAACAAAGGGAAATACTTTGAAAAATGCATTTGAAAAGTTTGCGAAAGTAAATTTTTAGAAAAACCAATAAGCAAGAAACAGAAAGGGAAAATTTTCAATAACTTCTTTTGAACTTTATCAAGAAAATATGAAGTCATAACTGTACCGCAAAATGCATTTCGCCCTGTCAAAAAAGAACATGAAAAAAAAAGTTCAACAGGATATTTATCGATCATCAAATTAAAATTACAATAACGTGAACAAATGTGACAGTTTTGCTTGCAAATAACTTTCCTGTAATGTTAGCAAAAGTGTCTGTGATTTGTGCCCTTTTTATTAAGGTCACGCACATTGAACAATTTAGTTCAGTTTTATTGGATATTTCTCAAATTATGAAAGACAAGAAGAAAATCCTAGCAATAGGTAAGTATATTTTCTCTAGTTAAATTATTCACTGAAATTGTGATTTTTATCTTGTATATTGAAAATAATTAAAAAAAAGAATTGAGTGCATCACTCCCGCGACCATTAACCTTAGTATCGAGTGCACACCTGACCCCGGGCTAAAACTTTTTTTGAAGTTTTCTCGCTTTAAATATTAAAAAGTAACGCAATTGTTATTAATTAGAATTTTATATTCTTTTTTACTTAACATTTATTTCTAAATGCTAATTCTGCAAAGGCTTAAAATTACAGTTCATTCAAAACCGTTTAAAATATGAGATCATTTCAATAAATCATTTTACATTTTTGTATACATTGTCATGCATTGGTTTTACTCTCCTTACAATTAAGCTATTATATCAAGAATAATGTATTATCATTTTTTAAAAAAAATAAACTCGTGTTAAGAGTGGGTACTTCAGCCAGTATAACAACAAGTTTAATAATTATCAGTGACTTCCATGGGCTTGTCTTGCAGAAAAGTTTTTCAAAGGAAAGCAAAAAATTAGAAATTGACACTCAGAGTTATTTTTGATATTTAGCTCAGATCTATATTTTGTCTTTAAAGTAGCCATCGCAGAAAATCCGATTCACAAGGTATGATGTTAAAATGGTAATAGTATACGAAATGCTTTTGTTTTCAGTGCAGAAAATTCAGCATCCACCTCTATCCAAAATTCCAAAGAGTGATTTATTACAAATTGCCCTTTTAAATTTTATCACTGATGTGAAATCTATAAAGATATCTTTTCGGCAGGGTTGGGAAAACCCTTCTGAAGTATTTTGAAATGGATCCCTAACCCATTCGTAACTTACATCAATTTGCCCACGGCTATGTACTTTTTTGATGCTTTATTATCGTCGAATGCTCGCTGCGATTTAAAATATATCATGATTTTGTTTTAATCCACTGCCCTAAAAAACTTAATACCGTGAATTACAGTTAACGCGTGAATTTTGGGAAATGTACATTCAAGAGAGATTCAGTAGCTAATCGATTCGGCCAAGACGACTAGAATTGTACGAGGTACAGCATTTTACATGTTTTGTGCAGACGTCCGTTGGGTTTCCTAAACTCACGTGAACGTTCGCGAGAATGCCAAATGTAATGGATGTGATAAAGAGCAACATAGATTAGGCTATTTTTAATGACATTTGTACTTTTACAAAAAGGATCTTGAAGGGAAAAAAATCTTTTAATTAAATATTATTTCTCAATCTGTTTCAATTTAAAAATTAGGGAAAAAAAAATAACATAATTAATCTATTACTTAAAAGTATAATTTACTTAAATATATATTACTTAAGTAGCATATATAAAAAATTTAATACTTATCTTATTATTACTGAATTAAGAACAAATTTAATAAGTATTAGCGACTTCCATGGGCTTTCTTGCAGAGCAAAATTTTTCAAAGTTTTTTTGAAATTGACCCCCTGAGTTCTTTTCTATATTTAGCTGATATCTATATTTTGTCTTCTAAGCAGTCACCGCATTTTGCAATATGTTCCAATTTAAAATTGAGAAAGGGGAAAAAAAACATAAAAAATTATCCTATTACTTAATTTTTTTTGTGCTTAAAGTAACTTATACAAAATTTAATACTTATGTTATTAATTTGTACGGTTTATAATTAAGATCGTGTATTGAGCTTTGCGTCAAAGTGCAGTTTATTGCATTCAGTAATTTATTAATATATAGGGCGCGATAAAAATTGTGATTGAAAAGGGGGGCGCCAGTATTGAAAGTTTGAGAAGCACTGATTTAAACGTACTTCAGTGAGTGAGTATTAACGTCGCACTGCTCAGCTACACGAGGACTTTTGGCGACGGACCTCGTAATTTTGAACCATGGTCAAGTGACGAGGATGACGCCTGAGCAGGCACCCCCTCCCTTTACTACCACACCACACCAACGGGATGACGTTTGATTTCTAGACAGATTTAACGTGCACCACTTTCCTACACGGCGGATGTTTAGTGGTATTGGGCTCGAACTCATGACATGCCTGCCTTGATCTTACACCTTGACCAGTGGGATGCCGAAGTCCTATGGAAATGTACTTATTGACTCGTGTATTAGATATTTTTTTTCTCAAAAATATATGATTATTTTTATTTAATAGTACAAATATGAGTGCAAATATTTTATTGAAAAAATATATAATAATATTTTCATAATTTTTTTTTTAAAATCATAAACTATTTGCCATTACATATATTACACGTATATAAAATTTTTCTGATATATATGACTATATCATATTGCCTATCTACAGCTTTCAAAGTGTATCTGGATATTGAAGAAAGTCTACACATTTTCCATTTAATTAAAATATAATTTAGAAGTATTTGCTTAATTGGATTATATGATGATAGATAAATAGAGTACAAATAAAAATACAAATTATCATTGAATTGAAAATACATCTTTATAACCTTTATTATGCAAAAAAATGTGCATAAAAATCATATTAATACTCTTAGGCAAAATTAAAATATTAATTAATTGTTCATTAAGTTTAAAAACTGGATCTTCGTAATTAACATTTCTAAAATTTGAATCCTTTATTATCATAGTTGTGGCAGATTCTTACTGGAATCTATAAATTACATATTTTTGTTTTTACGTACTATTTTCAGTTTTCAGTAATTATACCCAAGAGAAAATGTGATGACACAGGGAAAGAAAAAGTTTTTTTTTTTTTTTTGCATCCTTTTATTTTTTTCTTTTTCCTTTCCCCCCTATATTTTGTCTCTCATTTCTTCTTGATAGTATAGGGAGAACATCACAAAACATTAATTTTCCTGGTTTGGATTCTGAAAAGATTTTGAATGTTCTGGAGTAATGTCAAAAATTATTTATGTGCTTTAAGTTGCACGTTATTATTTTAAAAATAGTGTGCATTTGTTACTCCGAAATGAAAAAGAGGCCTATATTTAAATATTAATTCAGAATTCCATACATTTTTATTCTAAAAAAATTACTTACCCATCTTCCTCTTTCAATGTTCTGGGATTCTCGGTTTGACAAACTAATAAAGGAAAAAGTATCTCTTAAAAAATGATTTTTTTGGAAATGATAAATATCGAATTGCGTGAATTTCGAGTACAGGCAGTATATATCTAACAGACACGTTATGACATAGCCATCTGTCGATAGTTATGTCTTGGGGGTTCCGCGTAAGTTAGAGGTTTGGGATTATCGGAAGGATGAGACATTCTATAATTCTTAATATGACTTTTATTAAGAATTTTAAACAAATACTTATATAATGAACAAACTTTTTTTTAAGTAGAATAAACCAAAAGTATGCCGATGTATTTAAGTCAGATCACACAGCTAGATCACTTACCCAAATATAATTAATTATCTGCCTAATCCCCTTTTCCAATATTAAACTGTCTTTTTAAAATATAATCTTCCTCCCTTTGGGTTTGAAGACTCAACGATTCTGATACGCAGGTAGACTTTTTGCTCCGTGCAATCCTTCCTCTTTGTAATTATTAACGGAATGGGCTTTTTCCGTCTTTCTTGAGTAGGCCGTCTAAACTCAATTCCAACTGTTCCACACTAAGCTTTCTCTAAGATTACCGTTCTTTCTCACTAAACTTTCTATCCTTTTAAAGGATATCTTATTTCATTGTTGCTTCGTTTTCCTCTTGGAATTGGGTTGGAAAAAGTTTTGCATTAATCTTTGGGCCGTCAAAGAACGTAGGAGTTATGTTAGAAGAAGAACGCGAGAGATGTCACAAAGTAAGTAGTAATTATTCCCCTTTCACTATTCTCTAAGCTCTTAAAAGCATCCTTTATGGAAAATCAAATGTGATCTAAGTTACTATTTCAAAATCATTCATATATTCCACATGCTATCGTTTCATTTCATATAAAAATTAATCATTTTAATAAAATATCTTTATTAAAATATTGTTTTTCCTTATATATATAAAGTACTAAAGTATATTACTTCCTTAAATAAAAAAAAATAAATTTCTTAGACAAAATATATATATATATATATATATATTAAATGCATTGAGAATTTATCAGAATTGGGAAACTACCACTACAATTGATACAATTATGTAGATCAGCCATAATCTTTTTTTCAAATTTTGAAATATTTAATAGAGTTATTTAAAAACAATGCTTGCCTCCTTTGTAATAGTTCAGTTCATGAGCAGAGTACCTTACATGAATCATGGTAATGTTCAGTCTACTATTTCTCTTAAAAATGCCCTTTCTTATCACTAAAAGGGTTTTAAACCTTTACCGGAATTCACTTCTTCTCCCCTTATCTATGTGATATATATCCCTATTTATAGTGAATACTCTTATCACTTTTAAAGCCATTGAGTTTTACCAAAAAATAGCGTAATGACATTTTATTGGGTAGTATATTCAGGAAAGTCATATTTACAAAATGGTAGCCTCAACTGGAACTCAAAATCCTTCACTTTAGTAAATAAAATATTGTTACCTAGATCCGGGCTCATGGATTTTATGCACAACAATTACAAAGAAAATAAACAGTTCTTTAAGAGCGATGCGAATTTATTATCAAAAGTCCAATCCTTTAAATACAGGATTCAGCAGTAGTATTCGCAGAGTAAATCTCCGAAGGTCTTCACACCTTCAAAAGCACTCAAAGACAATTGTCATTGTTTAAAAATACACGTATGTAAAAGATTATTCACAAACACAACCAAACTAATCGCTAGTCAAAACAATCCTCACTCTTCGCTGATTAAAATCAGACTGAACGGTTGCGGCTGGCACTCCTATTTATAAACTTCTAGAAATATAACCGCTCGTGTCATCGAGCGTGACGTTCATGGAGAGATCCACTACTTTCTAGAAGAATCTAGAGGGTTCCGAACTCGCCAAAATGGTCGCCGAAGTCTCGAAATTGGCTGCCAACTTGGCTCTACCGCCAAGATTTCACCAAGTTCTCATTGAATCGCCATTATCACGTAAGTAGAGGCATTGCTTGTGAATAATACAATTTTAACATGAAATAAATATAACATAGAGTAATATAAATGAATTAAACACCCAAATATACAAATTATTTACACTATTTACACAAACTTCGTAACAATATTAACATGCATTCATTGACGTTTGATGTATTTTTGAGAGAGAGAGTAATAGAGAGAATAGAGAGAGAGAAAGATGAGCAATGCCAAAAGTAAACATTATTGGATTGAAAATTTATAATATTTATTAACAAGAATTTCCAAATAACTCATGTTCAAAAACAGCTTAAATTATCTTTTATCGATTTATGAACCTTAGTCAATTAGATTTTTATTAAAAATAATTTCAGGTGGTCTTACACCAGGGGACGGCAACCTATGGCACGCTGTATAATTTTTAGAGTGGCACTCACTAATATTCTACAAATTTGTTTATATTTGAACAGATGGAAGTTGATAAATTGAAAAGGGGCCTTTTGTGGACAAATATCTTCAGAATTATAGACAGTTAACGAATTACGAAAAAAATTGAAAGATAAATCTAAAGATAAATTTTCAACTAATGTATAAATTTTGAATGTCATTCCTGGAGATATTTAATTATCTAAAGATAGAAAATTACATGTACTGTAGCCTTTCCGCTTTTAGTTCTACATATCTAAATAAATATTCTTTCCTCATATGTGGAAAATATTTCGAGTTCTCAAAGAAATTGTTAAACAACTGAATGCTCAAAATCGTGTCAAATTGAAACTCACACATTATATCCCTGATTTTGAGATATAAAAGTAGAGCGGTGCAAGCACAAGGTTCACATTAAAGTTTTTATTTCTCTTTTTATTTAAGTATAATGAAGAGAAATACTTCTATGTCATGTTGTATTTTAACTTATTTTAATAAATGTGTTTAAAAAATACAAAATATACGCACAATTTAAATTTTTATTTGAACTTTTGTTGAAGAAATATTTATATTTTAAGATTTTTATTTTTATAATGAGAAATATCTTTAAGGTATCCCTGTACGTTCGGAACCGTGATTTTAAAAAAGCGCATAAATGGATAATTTCCATAATATTTAGTGTCACTTAGATTAGAATACATGTATAAAATTGTTTTAAGTACATTTTGACAAAAAAATTATTTAAATACAATATTTCGGCAAAAATTAACTTAGAATAACCATTTTTCAAAATGTTCTCCTTTTGTGAAAAATGCTTCTATTATAATAAAATTTTGCCTGTATATAGCTTAAACCTGTGTACAGAGGCTCAACTATAATTTTTGAAAAATTCACAATATTTTTAGAGTTACCACTAATTGAAATAATTATCGGCGTTTTTTTCTTAAAATTTCTCCCCTCTGTTGTCGTAAAGCATGGGCAAACCCACTTCTAAGTTATATATTTCAAAAATTCTAGTTGAGCCTCTGTACAGAGGTCTGAGCTATATACAGGCACAATATATTATATAATAGAAGCATTTTTCACAAAAGGAGAATATTTTGAAAATGTTTCATTCCATGTTCATTTTTTGTTAAAATATTTTTTTTGTACCTTATTAATTTTTTATTGTAATATTATATATACTCTTAAAACAATTTTATGTATATTTTCTAATCTAAATGACACTAGATATCCTAAATATTATCCTTTTATGCGCTTTTGCAAAATCACGTTTCCGAACGTAGTCGGATACCTTAAATGATGTAATATTAATATGTAATAAAACTGTAAATATATATTATTGACCTATGTTCTCTAACTCTGCATGTATTATCATGGGAATAGAACTGCTGAAAAAATGTCCTACGATGTGCCCACTGAATCCTATTGTTAGATTGGTTTTTCACGTCATAGCTATAATGTTGCCGACCCCTGTCTTACACAATAGATGACACGTTAGTGGTTAATTTAACCCCTTCAGGACCGGCGAAAGGCGACAGCGTTTCCTCAGGTTCACAAATTCCGAGATTAAAGCAAGTAGAGGACAGGGTGAATTTCCCTACTAAGACTATATAATTTGTTTTAAATATTCATAAGAAAATCTTAAATGCAATAAAATAAGCTTAAATTTACATTTTGTTATCATTGAAAATATCTGAATATGCAGTACAAAAATGTTCGCTATTTTCCATAAAACAATTGTGATTTTTATGAAAATGTTTTCTTTTTAATAAAAAAAGTACTCTTTTTACTCTTTTCACCATGATAAATAAAATGATATAGACGCAAAACTTACAAAATACTATCTAGCAAGTATCAAATGATAAATTTAATCTCGCATAAACTTGTTATGGCTTGAACTGATACAAATATTATAAATAACCGCTCTAATCTATCTTTCTTTATAACTTTTAATTAATCCTTATAATGCTGCTTGCTTTCTTAATATATCACATTAGTATTATGTTTTCTACTCTTATGGTTAAATGTGAAAATAACGAAAAAGATCTGTTTGTTCTTACAGAATTAAAAATGAATCACAGTAAGAACAAAGAATCTTTTACGTTAAAAATGAGTTATCGCGTTTGTTCTGTGAAGATCTGCATTTTAATTGTATTTGAGTATAAAAAAATTATTTTTGTACATACGAACCAAAAATAAAAAAAAAAAAATATTGAAACTTTTATTGTGATTTTCCGATTCCCAATAAGCTAATAAGATTTCCATATTTTTCCAAAGTCAAATTATAAACAGAAATCCAGAGCACAGTAAATCATGATTCCTTAAATGTTCGATTCTCTCGAAAAACCTAAACCTGTGTAGTTGTTTGCATTCATAAATATCACAGATCTAATTAAAAACTCTTTGCCGAAAGTGCACGTTAAAGTTCAAAGTTTCTGAAACATTATTAAGAAAATTGACTTAAACCACTATCTGGTGCTTTGTAAAAATTAATAGAAAAACGTTCCAAACTCAGATCACACATGTGTGATCACGGAATTAAGAGCAGGGAAAGCGAACTTACATATATATATATATATAATGCCGTGGGTCCTTGGGGGAGAAATGCATGATCACATATGTGCGATCATGGTCCTGAGAGGGTTATAGGTATTTAAAAAGGTTCCATTTGAGAAAGCTTTACATTTTTATTCAATTCCTACTATTAGTTCACGATCTCCTTACATTATGTTCGAATTTTCAATCTTTAAAAAAATTTTAAAGCACCAATGGGGGGGAAATTTTTTATATACACACGGCATAGAAATTTTTATAACTTTAAAAAATTGATTTAAATTATTTTTTTAAAAAACATTGATACACCGTTGGTTTCTTTTTATTAACTTGGCTCAAAACTTTAAAAAGTTTTTTTTTCCACGTTTTAACCCTTAACGTTCAGGGGTTTTCCCACACCGAAACCACACATTAAACATTTTAAAAATATAATTAAAAAAAATTTTTTTCCCAATAAGTATTGTTTCAAATTTTTTTTTTTTTCCACTAAAGATGAAAAATTCGGCAATATTTAACGATTAAAACCTTTTAAATAGAAAATATTGGGCTCCTTTTAATTTTGGGAAAACCTTAGCTTTAAAAATATTAAAAAATATTTATTTTAAATTATAGCATGAGGTTTTTTATACTTCTTTCTAAATTTAAATTTTCAGTCATTTTGATAAGTAAACAGAAGAGTCAAAAAATAAAATTTAAAAATCTGTGGTTTCCCCTGAAACCCAACTCCAGAAAGGGGACGGTAATCCCCGGGAACGGGTCACTTTAACATTCCTTCCACCCCCATTATCAAAACCACACTTTTTCCCCCCCCCCCTACGATCTCAATCGCATTCCAGGGGTAGGTGTGAATAATTTTCCCACTTCTGCTGTCTAATCCGACAGGGGCTTGCATCTAACATCGGGAAGCTAAAATTTCTAAGGGAATTTTTACTGAGTTTGTTCTGAGATTATCCTTGGCACCAGTACATTTCTATTCAAATTGGTTACGAAATAGATGTGGGGACTCAACAAAAAAAGGTTATAACTTGTAGTTTCCTTTATATTTTTTTTGAACTAACGGGGCCCTGTTAGTTGCGAAAAAAAAAGCAGTAGCAAATTTCCAAAAACATTCTCCGAGCAGTTCGCACGTGTGGTAAAAAGCGTGACGAACTCACCCGGGTGCGTTTATGAGACTAAAAGGTCCATTTGGTCAAGTAACTCCAAGGCAATCTTGGGACATGTATAGATTGGAGTTCTGCTAATGAGCTGACGTTAAAATATTTTAGGCTATGAGCTCAGAGAAAAATTTTTCTTGGGGTTTTTTGTTTTTTTGTATTGAGAAGACAAAATATCAACCAGCTTTTTTACTTAATATTGGTGATAAGATGTTTTGATTGTTCTGTAATTTCTGGTAATGTTTTAAATAAGAAAAGGAAACCATTTCAAAGCTCTGGTATTTCACAACTTACCTTCCGATATTGAACCGATGAATCATCGCCGTAAGCAGAGGATGTAATGACTGAAAAAGCATCTTCGGGAAATCCCATATTATGAAAAATGTTTTAAGTGTCCCGGACCATCCCATATATTTGAAGTTACTTGAAAAATAAAGCGTCTATAAAAAGAGATCCAAAAAATATCCCTTTTACTGAACAAAAAGTGAGTCTAAAAATGAAATAACATCCTTTCAAGACCCTTTCCCCGATAGACAGAAAATAAAAAGCAACGATATTTTTTTTATTTTTTGATAGAGAATCGCAATTAAACATTCTTTTATTTTGATGCACGGGGTGAGAAAACCCCAATATAAAAAACGAAAAGTTTTGGGTTTGATTTAATAACAGGCCTTGTGTCAATAGGACTAAAAATTTCCCGAAAAAAGGTTTGCGCTAATTTTGTTTGGACCCATGAAAATAAACAGGAAACATACAGTTTCTGAAAAAGGGCAACTTAAAAAAGTTGGTCAAATTCCAACCAAATGCAAATCCCGGAAGAGGGTCATACTGTGATGTCGGATTATGCATGATAAAAAGTATTATAATTGAAATGTTTCGAAAAATTTCACAAGGACTGAAATGATATTTTTAAAAAATTTTTTACATATATAACATTTTTTGATAAATTTGCATTTAACCCTTTTTTGAATTTGGGTTTTGTGTTTCAAGCTATCAACAGTTAGATATATTTTATATGTTATTTTGAATGTAATGCAAAATAAAGTAATTTTATGTCCCAAATTTGTATTAAAAATTATAAAAGTTCAGAAAAAATTTTAAAAAAAAAAAACTTATAAAATTTTTTTTTTTTAATTAATTCCGTTAAAAAAAAAAGTTTTTGGCCCTTAAAATATTAGATTTCGTTTTCTAAATAGGCTTTTTATTGGTTAGTTTGAATAGGAAAAATGGACCGGTTTTCTGTTCGTGGTTTCATGTGAAACCACAAATTTTCGAAATTGAAAAAAGCTAAAAAATTTTCTTTGTATATTTATGATCATCATCATGTCTAATAGTCATTTTTGAAGTTATTTTGTTAATTTTCAAAGGGGAAAATGTAGGGAAATTTAAAGGGTTAAAGCATTTAGTAGAACTGTGAATTCATATAACGATAGTTTTATACAATAGATATTTTTAAAGATAATTAATAAAAATTAACTGCCCCCAAAAACGCGATTCCGTCAAATGTATATACATATTTACATTAATTGTTTATTTGATAAAAGTAACCAAAATAAAAAATTTTTTTAACTTTGTCTAAATAGGAATTGACTAATTTATATATATATATATATATATATATATATATATATACTATTCATTTGTAAGACAAATTCGATACGTTGAACTTTATAAAAATTTTCATTTATCAAGAATTTTTAAAGTAATTATTTAAATTCTGAATTAATTAAAAAGATGCACAGCCGGGTTTTTTTAAAAAAAATCGCAAATCCATTTACATAATTTTTTTTTATAGTAAAACATCAATGAGCTCCACCATGGCTTGTTATTGATTGATTGAATATTAACGTCGCACTGTTCAGCTACACGAGGGCTTTTGGTGACGGACCACGTAATTTTGAACCATGGTCAAGTGACGTGGATGACACCTGAGCTGCCCCCTCTTCTAACTACCACACCAAGGGGAGGACATTTCAGCTCTCGACAGATTTAACGTGCATCGCTGCCCTACACGGCGGGTCTTTTAGTGGTACTGGGCTTGAACTCGTGACAAGGCAAGCTACAGTCCTATACCTATACCACTCGGCTACCACGGCCACACCATGGCTTTTGAGGGCTCTTCTAATGATTAGGTTAAGGTCGGATAAATCGTGTAAAATTCTTCTTTCACACGCCTTTGGGATGCTTGCATGTGTGAGCCTTGATGGGTCACAGTAAGTGAGTAAGGGTCCAATTGAATCTCGAAGTCGATAGGAGAGAGAGATTCCGTTTGAATGCGTTGGGGAGTCGTAATGTGTTGAAGAGTGTAGAAGCGTCGTAGAGTGTTGAAGTGTGTAGAAGCGTCGTAGAGGGTTGAAGAGTGTAGAAACATCGTAGAGTGTCGAAGAGTGTGTTGTAACGCCTTTTAACGTCTTCGTCTCGCAGCTGTGTTTTGCGTCTTTGTGGAAATGAGCACCACGCGTGCAGAAACACAAGTGCAACTTTGAATTATTGCATAGTCCCATCTTGGATCACCCAACCGACATTTTGACATCATGCCCGCAACCTTCCTGTCGCTGGAAAAGATGCAACCAGAGATCAAAACGCCGCCGGCCCTGATCCCCTGCAAAAGGAGAGCGAAGAGAAAGATTTTTAATTCTTCGAAGGAAGGAGACGCGCAGAGGAATGAGGCTCTAACTTTACAAGGAGTGGTCGTCGAAGGAAAAGCCCCTCCTAAACAACTATTTTGGAACTCTAATATTTTTTATGAGTTTAATAGCATCAATGCATAATTCTGTAAATAATAGCTGTAACGTAAATAAACTCGTTTTAATTTAATCCAAACACGCTAACGTTACTCATATCCCAAAAGTCACGGGGTGTAGAAATGTCGTAGAATGTTGCAGAGTGTAGAAACGTTGTAGAGTGTCTAAGTGAAACACAGGAAAGGCGTCTCTCTAGAGCCTGTGAAGTTTTTTAGCGTATCGAAAATCTCAAGGTTTCCCCTTTTCGTGTCTATTTAATTGTAGAATACGTCACTCCCAAATCCGACACGGGAGAATTATTTATTTTTTGGACGTAGCCGAGATTGCCATCCGGTGATTGGTCCCTAATCACCCCCTGTTTTGGGACTTTAAAGTCCGGAGATTGGCATGGAAACGGCACCGATCACCCCTTTTCTGTCTGCTGGATAAAGAAATTTAAAGGGGGTTGACTTGCCTTTAGAACATGTTTTCGGTCTGTCCGGTTTCGAATACTTTCCAACGCGAAACTCCATGATTGTTTAAATGTCACGTTCCCTAACAGAAAATGGGTCCTTTAGTGGAGATCGTCGCAAGCTTAAGGCTATAAAAATATTTTTATGGATTCTTTTCTATTCATCCAATAAATGTACTCAAGGATTTTCTTTAAAAACCGTAGAAGCACTAAAAAAAGAATAAAAGATTGATTTTATTTCTTTACTCAAGAACACTTTGCTTCTATTACCAGAAAATTCAGATATTCAATTTTAGATATTGAGGAATCTGATTATGCATACAGTCTCAGAAATTTTGGAAAAAAGAAACGCTCTTATCTTTAACAGGAACGCAATATATTTTAATTCGACTTCCATTTAACTTTTGAAACAGATATACAGATTGTCCGGGTTTAAAGTATTCAAAAGTAATGGCTTATTATTACGGGAAATCCCATCAGAATACAATAAACTATTCTTTTCCTTGGGTTGGAAAAGTCTCGGAGATTTTGGGTGAGTCGATCGGCTGCACGTAATGCATTATTCGGCAATCACTGAGAATAAAAATTCTTACACTGACTTCATTTAAAGATGTGGACACTACAGTAAAATGCAGTGGGACTTGGTTAACGGATTTAAATCGGACACGCGTGTACAGGGTGTTAGAACAGAATGAAATGTCGTTACGGCTTGCCTAATAGACTTATCAGAACTCACAAAATTAATCACGCTCACGATCAACAGGGTCTCCTATCTAAAAAAACGTAAGGATACTTTGCTAGTATGAGATACCATAGTTCCCGCCCCTTTAAAAGTTCTGTCCCATTGGTGGATATATTTTGATGTCTAGGGTCGATATTCCATTCTGTTCGAACACGTCGCTGTACACGCTGATTTTTAAATTCCATCATCTGAAGTACGCATTGACTTTTACGTGGCGTCCACAATTTTACTAATGGTAGTGTTAAACGTTTATCGCGTCCGTTTTGCCGAAAAAGTACGCGCGTGCGTCTGACGGATAGACCCAAAATATCTCGGGTATTTTCCCAACCAGTATGAAAAGTTGTTTACATTTTTGATGGGTAGTTCCCCAATAATAAGCCAAAAAGGAAACTTTAAGCTCGGAAACCAAAACATTATTTTTAAACTTAAAAACTTCAATTTTGGAAAAGGGATGAAAACAGGTAATTTTAAATATTAGATTTCTTTTCCCATTATGTCTTAACTGAGGTTTTTTTTTTAAGGAAACTTTTCAAATCTATCATCACATATATTGTAAAGTTTTATTTTCAAATTAAAAAAAAAAAAAAAACATTTGAAGAAATTGCTTGTGGTTTTGGTACTATAACTTTATTTAATATTATTTTTTTTTCAAAATATATTTAATTGAAAAAAACTACTATGAGGTACTTTTCTCTTAGTGTTTGTTTTAAAATGTGTAATTTCATTAAAAATTTTAATTTTTACTATATCCGACTACCCTAAATTTGTGAATTTTGCCAAATATTGACACATTTTTTATGGTTTCATTTTAAAGGCTTATTAGCTTTTAAAAATCCAATTTAAATTTTTTTTTTCACCTATAGAAAAAAAAACTTCAAATATTTTAGCGAAAACACATGTCTTTCCCTTTTTAAGCAAGATGCCATGCCTTAACATCAAAAATGTGTTTTTTTTAAAAAATGCTCAAAAAAAAAACAGCGATTGCTCAAAAAGTTTTGAAAATATTTCATTGAAATTTTTCGTGTATGTTCTGTACAATAGTAGAAGCGTTTCAGCAATCAGAGTTATCAATAACTATTTTACTTCAAAGTTTATAGAGCCATATGAGGATATAATCACTGTTTTTTCTAAGCAATTTCATATAATAACCAATATAAAGTGCTTTACTTTTTGTAAAAATTTAAATATCTTTCATCCTGAATTTCATTTCAAAAATGGATAGCAAAGCAACACATCAAACCTGAAAAGTTGGAAATTCGTCAAAAACCTGTTGTACATAATAAGCCCAGTTTATGTAATTTTTTGTAAATTTTTACCAATTATTTCCCTATTTAAAATTAGTAATTTCTTTTTCTCTGAATTTTAGCACATTGTTTTTAAAAATGTGTCCAAATAAATCTAAAAACCACCAAAAATCCCCATATCTCCAGTTTTTAAAAAAAAATTGTCTCAAGTAGTCGGAGGTCTTAAGCCTTGAAATTTTTGTGTAAATACTCAAAAAAAATATAAGATCAAGATAAATGTCGTATCCTACAATACTCAGTAAAAACTCTTTTTCCTTTACATAAAATTAATGATTTATTAATTTAATTTCCTCAAGCCCAGTGTGAAAAAAACACACACTTTATTTCGAAGGCAAAAGCTGTTTTCCTTCTTTGGAATGAGAAAACTGATCACCTACAAACACGTACGTAGTTCTTCCCCATTGTATTTTAGCGGGTTTTAATTTGTAAACAAAAAACCCAATCCCCAAAACAAAACGGTTGGGTGGGTTTTTTTCACTTCCTTTTTTTCCTCCCATTTTATTTCTCATCTCAACTTCACACATCTCAGAGGGAAGATGGTTTTGGGAATCTTCTATCGGTTAAAAACATTCTGGGAGAACATATAGTGTTTGGGATTTTGGGAAAATGGTTACCGGGAACCAAAAAACTTTTAAAGGGAGCACCTAATTCATTCAATCTAAACTCAATCGCAACTTTTTTTTGCCTTTTTTTTTGGGATCTTTGAATTTTCAACTTTTTTCCAAATGCTTAAAGTTGGATATAAAGGGGGTTGCGTTAAATAAACCCAATTCAGCATTTCTCAAAATGGGATGTGCCCGGGGTAGATCCCCGGGGGGTTGCAAAAGTATTGAAAAGTTGAAAAAAAAAAGATTATTTTAAGGAAAAAATTTAAATTTTATTGAAAGTAAACAAACAAAATGTATTCTGACAAAAAAAAATAAATAAAAACCTTTTTACACGAATATAAAACGCCATGAAGTAAAGTACAGTGCAATATATTGTATAATTAACTTAACAAGATTAAATTAAGAAAAAGTTTTATAATAACCAGTAACCTCATGGGCTTTTAAAAAAGTTTTTCTCAAAAATTAACAGTTATCTTGATAATTTGTATAGTTTATAATTAAACCCTTAATTGTCGATTAAAAGTTAAGCCATTCGCTTCCTAATGCCAAATTTTTCCACGTAGGCATATGTATGTGATGTAACGGGTGAAAGGAAATAAGGATAAGTAAAACCTTTTTTTGAAAAAAAAGTAAACCCTTCGCAAACCCAAAAGACAATAAGATTTATATAATATATATATATATATAAAAATTATTATCCGGAAACCTTTAAAAACAAATTTTAACTCAAAAATTTGAATTTTGATTTAGATTTAAATTATTACAAAAATTATATACATTTTTGAAAAAGGGGAAACTTTAATCCTTATAAAATCCGAATTAAAGTTTTTCATTATCAATTTTAAAAAATAATTTTAAATTTTTTTATGGAAATTTTAATTTAACTACCAAAAAATTTTGTTTAATTAAAAACCCAAAAATTTTTTTTGTTGAAAAGAATGATTACCCTAACTTCTTAAAAAATAATCATCAAAAATATTTTTTTAAAAACTTTTTAAACCAAAAATTGGAAATTTTTGAAGGGTTTTATGAAAGGTAAAATAACCAAATTTAAAATATACACATTAAATTTTTTTAACCAATCAAACATTTTACCCCAATTTTTGCACAAACCAAATAGAAACCCCCTAATTGAAATAACATTTGATTTTATTGGCATTATTATTTTCTATAAGGGGGGTTGTTTTAAAGGTGTTCAAAAGAAATTGAATAAAGACTCTTGATTTTTGAATTTTAAAACTTTTTGAAATTTTTGGGAAGAATTCGGTTTTTAAAATTTTTTTTTCTCGCTTTTTAAAGGGGGGATTTTTTGTTCGTGGTTAAATTTTTTGTGATTTTTTTTTATGGTTTTAATTTTTGTTTAAAATTTTTTAAAAATACTTTTAATTTTTTAATATTAAATTTTTTAAATTTTTTTTTTTTATTTGGTTTTTTAAATTTGAAAGGGAAGGGGGCCACAAACAGTTTTAACCCCCCTTTTCGGTCCCCAAGTCCGATTGCATTTGGGTTTTTATTTTTAATTTTTTTTAAAAGGGGATTTTTACTTTTTTTTTGCCTTTTTTATATTTTAAAAAGATTTAGTATTACAAAATTCTTTAATTTTTAAAAATTTTTTTTAATTTTAATTTTATATATATATATAAGGTTTTGTCTAATTTTCAATTTAAAAATTTTTTTTAAATTTTATAGATAATTGATTTAATACAATTTTTTTTAAAATTAATTCATCTTAAATTTAAAAAAATTAAAAAAAAGAAAAAAAACAAAATAACAATCCACACCATATATAAAAAGGAAACGTTGTTTGGGCCAGCGAATGGTGCGCTTGACCCCTAACCGTCGGGGTTTGAAGGCCAGCTGGTACTTTAAAAAAAGGTTCTTTTTTTCTATTCATTTTTATGGAATAGGGCCCGGTTCGGTGTACTATGCGCTTCCACCCCCCGTCTGGGGTTTTATTACCGAGGGACAAATTACTCTTTTAAACTTTTATCCCCATTGCGGGTCGATAAATGAGATCGTTGCTTGGGGACTAAAAAACACGGAAACTTGCCCAACTGACCACAATGATCGGGACAATTGTATGCAATGATGGGACAAGGGTGGCCCATTTTGCGCCAGTGAGTTTGAGTTTATTTTAATGGAACAATTAAATTTAATTAATAAATAAATAATAACCAAAATAATAATATTCCAACAACATATATAGAAAAGAGAATGGAAAATTGCAAAGAAGATCGCTTTCTATTTTGCCACTTAATATTGTGATTATGTCATGTATATACATATTTGTATTAATTGTAATCATTTCAATAAAAATAACTAAAAGAAAACTTTTCTACGTTGTCCTAAGTGGGGAATTGACTTTATTTTTTTAAATTTTTATATTACTTGTTTCAAAATTATATAGCTAATCAATAACTTATACAGCATTCATAATTATAGCGCATATTATCTTTAACTTAAAAAAAGTATTGCGTATTAAAAAATATTACTTATAAATTCTAACTATTGTGAGTTAATAAATTAAAATATATTTAAAGACACGTAATGAACTCTGATATTGAAAAACCAGTTTGTTCTTCATTCAGAATTTATTAAAAAAAAATTTAAATCTTACATTATTTACACGTGCTACTGAATTAAGAGAAAATGAACTCTCAAAGCAACTGGAACCAATGACATATAAATCTAGAAATACATTTGCTTCATTTAAACCTTTTCTCCAATTAAAAGGGTCAATAATCTAGAAGCGAGAGATGAAAAATCTAGGAGAATTTTTTCCGGAAGGTAATTTTTCTACCATGGGGACGCACTTGAAGTCCCAAATATAACTTAGAGTATAGCAGAAAAGAAGAAGAAAAACCCTAATTGACAAACCGTTTCCATTAGTGCATTATATGGTTCTTTTATCTCCAGCAATCATCCGACACCATTCAATGAAGCGAAAAAAGAATCTCTTACAAAAGAAGCCTTCAAGCATATATCTTCCAGGATTTTTGGAGATTTTTCCCTTTTTCCAGTGGGAGTATCATTGAGCAGATTTTCTCCTCATTCTGGATTGCTTAAGATTAATTAGTACTTTTTATTTGTTGTTTTCTTTAATTACTACATATGAAATCCTTCTTTTTTGCCACAATTTTGTCGTAAGTTATTGTTTCTAGTTCTCCAAAACCTTCACTAAAATTGCGAAATAACATTCTATATTAAGCACGGATATTAAAGAAAAATATAATTTTATACAAGAAAATAAGAGGCATCGGTTGTCAATGTTCGCTTAAAAATAATGCACACAAATTATGTGAATAATTTTTCCATTCATTAGTCGTGTAAATTTTGTGAGAATTAGAAGTGTGAAATTTTGAAATGACAATTTTACGCAATGAAATTTGCATCACACATTTTAAA